>JAPWDM010000007.1:3796455-4133955 GCA_035578155.1 Brachynemurus nebulosus | reverse complement strand
ACCTAACCAAAATTATATTTTATTTTTTAAAATTTATACAAACCTAACCTAATCTAACCTAACCTAACCTAACCAAAATTATATTTTATTTTTTAAAATTTATACAAACCTAACCTAACCTAACCAAATTATATTTTATTTTTTAAAATTTATACAAACCTAACCTAACCTAACCTAACCAAAATTATATTTTATTTTTTAAAATTTATACAAACCTAACCTAACCTAACCTAACCTAACCTAACCTAACCAAAATTATATTTTATTTTTTAAAATTTATACAAACCTAACCTAACCTAACCATAATTATAGAAAAGAAATGAATATGATATTTGTAAATACATAAGCGAAAATGACCTATTTGTTAATATCTTAATATGTAGATTAATGTTATTTAACAATAAGTGTTACCAATTTAACCTATTAACTAGTATTTTATGTAGGTTAATGTTAATTAACGATAAGTGTTACCAATTTAACCTATTAACTAACTTTACCTATTATTATATGATAGATCTTAGGTTGGGTTTGATTAGTTTGAATTTGTTTATAATTTATTGGATATTGAATATTGAATTCCGAAGCAGCGTACACAAACTAATTAATTACATTAGTCAATTACTTATAGATGATAAAAAAAAAGGAAATCTATTGACAACAACACATGGTGTTCCATAACTGGTCACCCATGAAAGTACTTACCATGCCCGATGTTGCTTAACTTCGGTGATCGAACGAGAACCGGTGTTTTCAACATGGTATGATCGTTGTCTGATTGTGGATACGATATTTGTAAAAATATATAGTTTTACTAGTAATACCAGTAATAATAATGTCTAATTCTAAGTTGATTTATTAATAAATATATTTTATTACTACACTGAAAGGTTTTTTTTTTTAATTTTACAGCTATATTTAGATATACTTTCCACGTTAAATTTGTCCCATTTAGTAATGATAAGATATATTTTATTGATAATGTATAAAACTAATTTAATTTATTAATAAATATACTTTATTACTGTACTTAAAAGCTTTTTTTTTTATTTCATAGTTACCTCTAAATATACTTTCGACATCCAATCTATCCTATTAATTATCCATCTTTTATTCTATTAATTATTCTAAAATTTTTGTTTGTAATATGTTTTTATATTTATATTTATTGTTGCTCAAATTACCTCTTACAAATTTCATTGCCCAAATAACCCCGCTCTACCCTAATTGTTTTTTAAATATTAGAGTTACATATTATTAGTCACTGAAATGTTTAGCCATCGATAATGTACTAGATTACAATTAAAACGATTTCTTTCTCTTTAATAAAACTAGCATATTTTTTATAAACTGAGTACTCAAAATTCATATGAAAATGAAAATTCTGGTTTTTCTAGATAGTTTTTATATCTAAAATATTAGGTCAACTGAATTTTATGTTAAATTTGTATTACTTACTTGTTTTTTCTAATAATAAACATTTTTTTAAATATAATATTTGTATTTTAATGTCCAGCCTTATTTATTAAATTTAAATTAAGAAGATTATCCTTTGAATGTTTTATATGCTTTCTAATCAAAAACTATTTTTATATAAAGCAATTCAAAACGTTGGATCTTCTTGAAATTTGTAAATTTTCAATTGTTGTGTTAACAATTAATTATTGCCAACAATGGAATCCGTGTATTGTGGAAATCGTTCGTATTCATCATATAGCATTTCAGAGTTGTCGATAATTTGTTTAATAATCTCCTCTCGACGCTTCGCTCTACTTAGTTCTCTTAATTCTGTATTGAAGAAAACTGCATTGAAGAACATTGAAGAAAATTGATGTAATGATACGTAAATTCCATACAACAGAAATATTCCGATATCTCAATATTCCTAATATTTCGTCTATAATTGAGCTTGAAAAGTCTACAAACCACCTCAATAAATTCAATGGTGTTTGTTGAATAATTTTTCACTATTTTAATACACAAGTCGGCCAGTTGGTGATCTTTGATTCCTTCACAGAGCACTTTCTTGCATATGCACAAATTTTTAATATAATTATAAATTTTACAAGTTAAAAAAGTGATCATTGTGTACCTATTTTTGTTTAAAACTATACTTAATAAAAAAAATTTAAAGAAAAAAAAATCGATCTTTTGATTTACACCGATCCCTAAAAAGAAATCAAACTAATTTTTGATATTATACCTTAAACTTGATGTATATATAAAAATTCCATTTACAATTATGGTACACCATATATACTCGTAAATTTTACAAAAATGTATCACTCTGTATATTTTTTAATGCTACATATTCTCTGACGAAATTTAATGTTACAATTATATTATGCACTCAGCTAAAAAAATTGCTACTTACTTATGCTATAAATATCTAAGCATGTATTTTTTTAAATATGTACCTACCTTATAAATACCATGATTACTATATCGCTAGTCACGCGATATCGTGTTATAAAATACATAAGAATTTACTCATTTAATGTAAAAATATTTGATCATCAACAATTAAATAAAAACGATTTTTTTTAAAATATATATAGTAATATAATATTTCGCATATATGCAGTACTTTGTTAAAAGTACGGATTTCTACACCGTTAAAAAACATATATTTTACAACATCAATATATTGTAAAAAAAATCATATTTCTTAATATTTTTAAAACTGAATATGTAATATCAAGAATTTAAAACAGTTTTGAAACATTAATTTCTCCTCATAATATTTTTTTAGTCTTAAATTAATAGCACAATGTTCCATATATTTTAAGAAAATTTTTCTTTTAACATTTTATAACTTATCTAAAAATTTATAGCTATTTTTATCAAAAAAATTTACTACTTGCTATTGTTAAAAAATTAGTTAAATATATTATCTATAGGTATTAAATGACCTCTAGTTTTTGTAAAAGACGGTAATAATAGCAATTCATCTTAAATACGAAATTATTTTATCAATGCTAAATAAGCGTTTTTTTTTTTCTCATATTATCATACTCCAATATATTGTATATTATTATAATTTATAAAAATGTGTTTTATTTATTAAAAAATTTAACAAAATCATAATCTGACTTCACGATATTTCTGATTATATACTACGTCATGTCTATACATATATTAACAAGTTTGCCAAAAAAATGATGATGAAAAAACTTTAAGTCTTAAGACGTTAGTAATTGTTAAAAAGTGACGATGAACGATTTGGTTCATGGAATCCCAACAATAAACTTAAAACTCTCCCGGGGGTATTCAGAGATAAATAAGAACATTACATATATTGAGTGATTTAGGTAATATATCTATGCAATAAATTTCTAACACTGACTGACTGACTGACAGACAACGCACAGCCTAAACCTTTGGGTTTAAAAGAATGGAATTTTGCATAGGAGTTCCCTATGTGATGTAGGTGAGCACTAAAAAAGGATTTTTGAAAAATTCGTCCCCTAAGTGGGTTTAATAGGGAATGAAAATTTGTATGTAAATTCTTTATTTTTGAGTGATATTAAAAATATGTTACTATGGCTATTAAAATAAATATTTAATGAATCATTAACTTTGACTGATAGACAACGGACAACCTCAACTGTTGAGTTTAGAGGGGCGAAATTAAGCACGGGACTTATGAAAATTGGCGTTTAGGCTTCTATTTATAAATAAAAGTCGGTTGTTTTCTGGAAATTTATTCCCTAAGGCGTTAAAACAGAAAATGAAAGTTCATATGGGAAGTTCATCGTGGATATTGATTTAGGCTTTTGAAAAACATTAAAAGTGAGCACAAAGTGAGTACCTAATAAAGATATATTGTCGATGGGCAATCCCATTGGGTATACGGCTACTATGTAAATAAAAGATAAATAAAATCAAAATCAGAAAATGTATGAAACCGAATCCAACAAAACTTAACCCATTGATCAAAACAAGTCATAAAAAATTTTCAAAAAGTGGTATTTTACAAAGTAAAATTTTCAAAAAGTGGTGTTGTGCAAAGTAAAATTTTGAATAATAATTATTATGTTTACTTACATATTACTTATATTCAGAAGCTCTTCTACTAGAACATGTATTAGCATGTTATACATTGTCTATATTCGGAGTTTTCGTAAAAAAAAAGTCAAATGGAAAACGATTTTGCGTATGCGACTAAAGTGTGACTTGTATATATGCTACTTGAGGATTTTTGGTGTCTACACATGGAAATTAACTATACCTAAGGGGTATTCATACATTACAGAGTCATATTAAAATTTTATCAATCCTAAAAAAAGAAAATAATTAAATCTCCACTAGCACACATAAAATTTTGAAAGTTAATGTAAACCAAAAATCAAAAACTATTTTTCGTACAAAAAAAATATATTATTAATATCTGAATATTTTCTTTCTATGCAGCGAGTTGAAAATAATGCGTTAATGCAAAAAAATCAAACATTATCTTATGTATGTAAGTTAATATTTTTAAGAATAAATACGTATACAGGGTGGGAAGTAAAATAATTGTCGTCGTTTTCAAGAGTGGATGAAAACTTTAATTTGGACTATGAAATTTTATTATATTTTTCCGGAATTATGCTGAATTCAATTAATTAACCCTTTCCTGCACAGCAGTTTTAGATCATTATTGTTCGACTCATTTTGGGAGTGACTCAATTTGGGAGTGACTCATTTTGGGAGGGACTCTTTTTGGAGTGACTTTTTTTTGGGAGTGACTCTTTTTGGGAGTGACTCAATTTGGGAGTGAATCATTTTGGAAGTGCCTCTTTTTGGGAGAGACTCATTTTTGTGAGTGACTCTTTTTGGGAGTGACTCTTTTTGGGAGTAACTCTTTTTGGGAGTGACTCTTTTTGGGAGTGACTCTGGTGTCATTTGGTGTATTTTGCTGTCATTTGGTGTCTCTTTGTTGCCTTCTTGTGTCATTTTGGTGCATTTTGATGTCATTTTAGTGCATTTTGGTGCATTTTTGGTGTCATTTTGATGCACTTTGGAGTCATTTTTGGTGTCATTTGGGGCACTTTGGTGTCGTTTGGTGTATCGCCTACGACGGTGATGAAAAAATTTCGGGTGAAGGGTTATACTTAAGGCCCTATAGAAGATATTAAAATAAGCTATCAGCATTTAATAAGTTGTTAATAAAAATCTTTTTAATTTTCCAACAGCTCTATGTTAATTATTTAATAAAATATTTTAAAATAATGTGCGTGTTATTATTTCCTACATACCACAGTCCTTAATTCTAGTAATTCTAAAACTGCTGTGCAAGAAAGGGTTAATTAATTGAATTCAGCATAATTCCGGAAAAATATAATAAAATTTCATAGTCCAAATTAAAGTTTTCATCCACTCTTGAAAACGACGACAATTATTTTACTTCCCACCCTGTATACGTATTTATTCTTAAAAATATTAACTTACATACATAAGATAATGTTTGATTTTTTTGCATTAACGCATTATTTTCAACTCGCTGCATAGAAAGAAAATATTCAGATATTAATAATATATTTTTTTTGTACGAAAAATAGTTTTTGATTTTTGGTTTACATTAATTTTCAAAATTTTATGTGTGCTAGTGGAGATTTAATTATTTTCTTTTTTTAGGATTGATAAAATTTTAATATGACTCTGTATTGTATGAATACCTCTTAGGTATAGTTAATTTCCATGTGTAGACACCAAAAATCCTCAAGTAGCATATATACAAGTCACACTTTATTCGCATACGCAAAATCGTTTTCCATTTGACTTTTTTTTTACGAAAACTCCGAATATAGACAATGTATAACATGCTAATACATGTTCTAGTAGAAGAACTTCTGAATATAAGTAATATGTAAGTAAACATAATAATTATAAGTATGATAATATGAGAAAAAAAAACGCTTATTTAGCATTGATAAAATAATTTCGTATTTAAGATGAATTGCTATTGCCACCGTCTTTTACAAAAACTAGAGGTCACTTAATATCTATAGATATATTTAACTAATTTTTTAACAATAGCAAGTAATAAATTTTTTGATAAAAATAGCTATAAATTTTTTAGATAAGTTATAAAATATTAAAAGGAAAATTTTCTTAAAATATATGGAATATTGTGCTATTAATTTAAGACTAAAAAAATATTGTGAGGAGAAATTAATGTTTCAAAACTGGTTTAAATTCTTGATATTACATATTCAGTTTTAAAAATATTAAGAAATATGATTTTTTTTTTACAAAATATTGATATTGTAAAATATATGTTTTTTAACGGTGTAGAAACCCGTACTTTTAACAGAGTACTGTATATATGCGAAATATTATATTACTATATATATTTTAAAAAAATTCGTTTTTATTTAATCGTTGATGATCAAATATTTTTACATTAAATGAGTAAATTCTTATGTATTTTATAACACGACATCGTGTGACTAGCGATATAGTAATCATGGTATTTATAAGGTAGGTACATATTTTAAAAAAATTCATGCTTAGATGTTTATAGCATAAGTAAGTAGCAATTTTTTTTTAGCTGAGTGCATAATAAAATTGTAATATTAAATTTCGTCAGAAAATATGTAGCATTAAAAAATATACAGAGTGATACATTTTTGTAAAATTTACGAGTCTATATGGTGTACCATAATTGTAAATGGAATTTTTATATATACATCAAGTTGAAGGTATAATATCAAAAATTAGTTTGATTTCTTTTTAGGGATCGGTGTAAATCAAAAGATCGGTTTTTTTCTTTAAATTTTTTTTTATTAAGTATAGTTTTAAACAAAAATAGGTACACAATGATCACTTTTTGAACTTGTAAAATTTATAATTATATTAAAAATTTGTGCATATGCAAGAAAGTGCTCTTTGAAGGAATCAAAGATCACCAATTGGCCGACTTGTGTATTAAAAGAGTGAAAAATTATTCAGCAAACACCATTGAATTTATTGAGGTGGTTTGTAGACTTTTCAAGCTCAATTATAGACGAAATATTAGGAATATTGAGATATCGGAATATTTCTGTTGTATGGAATTTACGTATCATTACATCAATTTTCTTCAATGTTCTTCAATGCAGTTTCTTCAATACAGAATTAAGAGAACTAAGTAAAGCGAAGCATCGAGAGGAAATTATTAAACAACTCGTTGAAAACTCTGAAATACCAACAATTCTACGATAAACTAATGAGCGGCGTATTAATGTAAATGACGAATCTCCCCCTGTTGGTTTTGAACTCACAATCTACCAGATAAGAGCGGAGTTGCTAACCACTACACCAACTCGGGGTCGACAAACTAGTTGATTTTCCACAATAAAATAACATGATAACGAATCATTGAAAAGTTGACCGGTGGATATTCGAATTGAATTTAAAACGTTGAAGGAGGTACCGGAGAATACATCAGCATTTTGCCTTCTACTACATGATCGTGTGGTTCAATATAATCCATTGACGAATATTGTTACAAAATATGTATAAATCGATATACACTAGTCCTCGATGCGACCATTATTCCAGAGCAACTTGCGCCATGGAAAATGTCATATCCATATACAAATATTACCGTAATAACATTTAAACATTTTTATTGTAAAATATTCCTTTTAAATAAATTTATTAAAATAAGAAAAAATTAAAAAAATTAAAAAAAATAATTAAAAATAAAAAAAATGTGTTTTTATTTAATAAAAAAATAAAAATTAAAAATAAAAAAAATGTGTTTTTATTTAGAGGAAAACCTGTATAAACCTGTTTTCAGATAAAAATATGATAAAATTATGTATCACGATACACAGTTCGCAGTGGTTCAGACTAGCAACGCCATCGTTTCATGGACTAGCAACGCCATCTTTTCATGGAATTTTAAATCAAGGTACAGAATTCGCGGTGGTTCCGACTAGCAACGCCATCTTTTCATGGAACTTTGAATCAAGGTACAGAGTTCACAGTGGTTCAGACCAGCAACGCCATCTAGACGACATAGCTTACCTATCTCCTCTCACAGTCGTTAAAAAAATCGGGAGGAGGGAGGAGGGCCCCGTAGCCCCATATTTCTACTACTTACATAATAAAAAGTGATTATTGTATTTCGCCAGTTAATAAATTTTTAATAATGTATCTGTTTTTTTTTTTTTTTTTTTAATCTATACTTAATAAAACATTTTTTAAAAGAAAAACCGATCTTTTTATTCACACCCATCCCTACATAAAAAATAAATCAAATTAATTTTTAATATTATACCTTAAACATGGTGCGAATGTACAAATTCACATAATTTTAAATATACGATGACTATGAGTAAAAAAAGTTAGTTTTTATTCATAGGTAGATTTTTTGTTAGCTTGTAATTTTTAGAAAAATGTATTACTCTGTAGATGTATTTTTATTTTAATTTGTGTATGATAAAATGATAATACACAATTAGTTACATTTATACGGTACAAAAAAAAAAATTGATATATAAAAATTGTATGATTATACAGTACTCTGTTAAAAGTACGGGTTTCTACACCGTTAAAGAACATATTTTTTACAATATCAATATATTGTAAAAAAATCATATTTCTTAATATTTTTAAAACTGAATATGTAATATCAAGAATATAAAACAGTTTTGAGACATTAATTTCTCCTCATAATATTTTTTTAGTCTTAAATTAATAGCACAAAGTTCCATATATTTTAAGAAAAATTTCTTTCCCATATTTTATATCTACTTAAACAATGTATCTGTTTTTGCTAAATTTATTACTTGTTAGTTTAATTATTAACAAGTAGTTAAATATACCTATAGATATTAAATGACCTCTAGTTTTTGTAAACGACTTTATTTAAATTATTTTTATATATCCTATCTATTGTGTTTGTTTTGTGTAGTAAATTAAGATTTAAATTTATAGTTACTATACATGCAAATATGCAAATATTTTTATACATTAAATTTATTACCAAATGAAAATTTGATTGTAAAAAAAAAAATAGGGAAAATTTTTCACCAATTATAAATTCTATCAAGAATAGTATTGTGGATATATCCGCGTGAACCTACCTATTCATTTAACGTAAAATGGTTTAGGCTTCTATTTATAAATAAAAGTCAGTTGTTTTCTGGAAATTTATTCCTTAAGGTGTTAAAACAGAAAATGAAAGTTCATATGGGAAGTTTATCGTGGATATTGATTGATGGAAGTTTATCGTGGATATCGTGGACATAGGGAACTCCTATACAAAAGAATGGAATTTTGCATAGGAGTTCCCTATGTGATGTAGGTGAGCACTAAAAAAGGATTTTTGAAAAATTCGCCCCCTAAGTGGGTTTAATAGGGAATGAAAATTTGTATGTAAATTCTTTATTTTTGAGTGATATTAAAAATATGTTACTATGGCCATTAAAATAAATATTTAATGAATCATTAACTTTGACTGATAGACAACGGACAACCTCAACTGTTGAGTTTAGAGGGGCGAAATTAAGCACGGGACTTATGAAAATTGGCGTTTAGGCTTCTATTTATAAATAAAAGTCGGTTGTTTTCTGGAAATTTATTCCCTAAGGCGTTAAAACAGAAAATGAAAGTTCATATGGGAAGTTCATCGTGGATATTGATTTAGGCTTTTGAAAAACATTAAAAGTGAGCACAAAGTGAGTACCTAATAAACAGATATTGTCGATGGGCAATCCCATTGGGTATACAGCTAGCATGTAAATAAAAGATAAATAAAATCAAAACCCGAAAATGTATGAAACCGAATCCAACGAAACTTAACCCATTGATCAAAACAAGTCATAAAAAATTTTCAAAAAGTGGTATTTTACAAAGTAAAATTTTCAAAAAGTGGTATTTTACAAAGTAAAATTTTCAAAAAGTGGTTTTGTGCAAAGTAAATACAGAGTCATATTAAAATTTTATCAGTCCTAATTTTGGTGTTATTTGGTGTAATTTTGGTGTAATTTTGGTGTTATTTGGTGTAATTTTGGTGTAATTTTGATGTAATTTGGTGTAATTTTGGTGTAATTTTTATGTTATTTGGTGTAATTTTGATGTATTTTTGGTGTCATTTTGGTGTAATTTGGTGTATTTCTGGTGTATTTTTGGTATCCAAATTTGGCACCAAATTGATACCAAAAATACACCAAAATTACACCAGAAATACACCAAATTACACCAAAATGACACCAAAAATACATCAAAATTACACCAAAATTACACCAAATTACATCAAATTTACACCAAAATTACACCAAATAACACCAAAATTACACCAAATGACACCAAAATTACACCAAATAACACCAAAATTACACCAAATAACACCAAAATTACACCAAATAACACCAAAATTACACCAAATTTCCACCAAAATTACACCGAATAACATCAAAATTACACCAAATAACACCAAAACACAGCAAAAATTCACCAAATATACACCAATTTACACCAAAAATACACCAAATAACACCCAAATGACACCAAATTTACACCAAAATTACACCAAAAATACACCAAAAATACTCCAAATTACACCAAAATTACACCAAAATACACCAAATGCTCCAAATGACCCCAAATGACACTAAAAACATACCAGATTGACGCCAGTGGTGCTCTGGTTGTACTACATAAGGTCAGGTCGATATAAAAACTAATCAGTGTTATTTTATAATTCAAACTCTTCACATCTATCAAAAATGTTTGAGTGTACACGTGATGATAAGATATTTTCGTGGAGAGATTCTCTTTTACGTCATATGGAAAGAAGAGTGCATGCTTGGGAACATCAAACAAACAATAATGACCAGATCGTAAATAATCAATTTGAATATACCACTAATCAGTCGGTAAATAATGGGACACACGTAAACAGTGCGGAGAACAGGAGACTTTCAATACAAAGTGAATCATCGAAATCGAATGATGAAGATGATGATGGTGAAACCGAATACAGCTTTGAAGCAAGAAATGAAGAAAAAGGAAGATAAAGCACCAGTGTTTCAAAATCAACACGAAAATGATACAGATCTATGTAAAAGAAACTTGAATACT
The DNA here is from genome assembly GCA_035578155.1 of Brachynemurus nebulosus. NCBI lineage: Eukaryota > Metazoa > Arthropoda > Insecta > Neuroptera > Myrmeleontidae > Brachynemurus > Brachynemurus nebulosus. The sequence continues at coordinate 4,122,900 of JAPWDM010000007.1, read as the reverse complement.
TTTGATGAAAGTACGATGGCTGCAGCAGAAGCAATCAGAAGTAAATTCCACGCTTTGAAAAACTCGCATATTCTACAATCGGCGAATGTCGAAGATAATTGATCTGATGAACAAAAGCATTTACCATCGGCCTGATAACTACAAAGAAACAAGTTTTACTCCAAAAGTGGCTGGTCTGTTACAAACTGCACTAGACATATTAATGATCGAAGAGCTTCAGAACGCATGCGCAAAGGATGAAGAACAAGAAGATAAAAATTCAGAAGAAAAGGAACAACCTTCAACATCCAACTCAATAAATGGGGGAGCTAAACGTTTCAAATATGATGATGAAAATGCTAACCTTCATAATGGCCATTTGAAACCTATTGATGAAGAAGAATATTTTGATGACTCGAACCATCTAGTTGATGAACTAAGAAGTTTAGCGACTCAGACGCAAATTGGAGAAGAAATGGTTAACACTATATGTAATATAATGGAAAGGAGTCATATTATAAATCCCAGCTTCGCGGATTATATCGACAACGAGAAAAAACGAAGCCATTTTAATAATTTAAAGGAAAGTGAGATTGGAAAGCGGATTATCTCAATAACTAGGGAATTGGAAAAGAATGATATTATTGAGCCAGTGTTAAAGTATATATCAAGTGATGGCGAAGACAGCGATGAGAAAACATCTGCTAGCGATAGGGAAGATACTGCGAGCGACAACGAAGCTGATTATGACGAGAATACAGTCGCCAACGATGGTAAAGGGTTATACTTACGACCCTATAGAAGAATTTAAAATAAGCTATCAACATTTAATAAGTTGTTAAAAAAATCTTTGTAATTTTTCCAATAGCTATATGTTAATTATTTAATAAAATATTTTTAAATAATGTGCGTGTTTTTATTTCTTACATACCACAGTCCTTAAACAATTCGTTAAAAAAGATCACGGAAATGATTGTTCTTACAACGAACTATGTAATGTGTATTTTCTGAGCTATTAAAATAGGTAATGTTTTTTACTGGCTCCTGAATATAGGCAATTAAATTGCATTATCCTATTAACATTCTGGTGCGATAGAACATATGTGTAAACTTTGTAATTCTTACCAATAAGTATTTTACCTATATTATTAATGATTTGTTAAAAATAAAGTATCGTCGAACAATAATGATCTAAAACTGCTGTGCAGGAAAGGGTTAATTAATTGAATTCAGCATAATTACGGAAAAATAAAATTTCATACTCCAAATTAAAGTTTTCATCCGTTCTTGAAAACGATGACAATTATTTTACTTCCCACCCTGTATACGTATTTATTCTTAAAATATTAACTTACATACATAAGACAATGTTTGATTTTTTTTGCATTAATGCGTTATTTTCAACTCGCTGCATAGATAGAAAATATTTAGATATTAATAATATATTTTTTGTAAGAAGAATAGTTTTTGATTTTCGTTTACATTAACTTTCGAAATTTTATGTGTCCTAGTGGAAATTTAATTATTTTCTTTTATTAGGATTGATAAAATTTTAATATGACTCTTTGCACAAAACCACTTTTTGAAAATTTTGCTTTGTAAAATACCACTTTTTGAAAATTTTTTATGACTTGTTTTGATCAATGGGTTAAGTTTCGTTGGATTGGGTTTCATACATTTTCGGGTTTTGATTTTATTTATCTTTTATTTACATGCTAGCCGTATACCCAATGGGATTGCCCATCGACAATGGGCAATTTATTATTTATAGGCTGTTTATTAGGTACTCACTTTGTGCTCACTTTTAATGTTTTTCAAAAGCCTAAATCAATATCCACGATAAACTTCCCATATGAACTTTCATTTTCTGTTTTAACACATTAAGGAATAAATTTCCAGAAAACAACTGACTTTTATTTATAAATAGAAGCCTAAACCATTTTACGTTAAATGAATAGGTAGGTTCACGCGTATATATCCACAATATTATTCTTGATAGAATTTATAATTGCTGAAAAAATTTCCCTATTTTTTTTTTTTTAAAATCAAATTTTCATTTGGTAATAAATTTAATGTATAAAAATATTTGCATATTTGCATGTATAGTAACTATAACTTTAAATCTTAATCTACTACACAAAACAAACACAATAGATAAGTTAAATAAAAATAATTTAAATAAAGTCGTTTACAAAAACTAGAGGTCATTTAATATCTATAGGTATATTTAACTACTTGTTAATAATTAAACTAACAAGTAATAAATTTAGCAAAAACGTTAAAACATTGTTTAAGTAGATATAAAATATGGGAAAGAAATTTTTCTTAAAATATATGGAACTTTGTGCTATTAATTGAAGACTAAAAAAATATTATGAGGAGAAATTAATGTTTCAAAACTGTTTTATATTCTTGATATTACATATTCAGTTTTAAAAATATTAAGAAATATGATTTTTTTACAATATATTGATATTGTAAAAAATATGTTTTTTAACGTTGTGGAAACCCGTACTTTTAACAGAGTACTGTATAGATCATATAATTTTTATATATCGATTTTTTATTTTTGTACCGTATAAATGTAACTAATTGTGTATTATCATTTTATCATACACAAATTAAAATAAAAATACATCTACAGAGTAATACATTTTTCTAAAAATTACAAGCTAACAAAAAATCTACCTATGGATAAAAACTAACTTTTTTTACTCATAGTCATCGTATATTTAAAATTATGTGAATTTTTACATTCGCACCATGTTTAAGGTATAATATTAAAAATTAATTTGATTTATTTTTTATGTAGGGATGGGTGTGAATAAAAAGATCGGTTTTTCTTTTAAAAAATGTTTTATTAAGTATAGATTAAAAAAAAAAGGAAAAAAAACAGCTACATTATTAAAAATTTATTAACTGGCGAAATACAATAATCACCTTTTATTATGTAAACATGATTTTTACGAAAATACTGAATTTTTTTTTATTTAATTTTAGAAACAGAAAATGCAAAATATAATAAATACAAAATTTACTGAACATATCAAATAAAGTTTATAACATATTGCTGTCGTTTGTTGTCAGTAGTATTTGTCTTTGAGTTATTAATATAGAATTTCAAAGATTGAATTTATTACTCTTCATTAGGTCCTAAATTATTACCATTAATCTCACTCTCGTCACTTATAAACCCTGAGTTACTGCTGTTTTCGTCTTCGCCACTCACAAATCCTAAATCACTTTCACTTTCACTTATAGAGTCTTCATCTCTATCAATTTCCTCCCACCTTCGACGTAAATGCAATATTATCACTAAATCAGCATTAGTATATCGACGCCTTAATTGCTCGAATGTAAGTTCACGATTATAATATTCATGCCATATACGTCTTTGCATCGTAATACTTGTATCTAATCTGCTGTCTATATATATATATATATATATATATATATATATATATATATATATATATATATATATATATATATATATATATATATATATATATATATGTATATATATATATATATGAAAGAAAAAAAAGTAAGAAATTATTTTTCCTTAAAAATGAATAATTTCGTTTGTGTCAAGATGTCCAATTTTCCACTTGCAGGCGTTATTTTTCAGGATTTCGGGATTACAATAAAACAATACAGCCAATCCAATAAACAAAGGTAAGTAATCTTTATTCTCACTTTTACTTAATTACACAACTAATTAATATTTTCTTTTTAAATTTTACAGAATACGAATCAACACAACATACGTTCACTCGATCAGAGCTTTTTCACACTCTCTCTTGACTCCCCAAACAAAAACAATTACAATACATAACGCAATAAGATGTATAACTACCCAAACAGTCAAATTAATGTACAACCACCGTACAATATTAAATCAATTAAAATTTGTAACTAAACTTTATTCTAATAAAACTCTATGAATTAATAATTATAGTCTTTTATTTCATTAATTCCTTCATTTCCTTACAGCTCGGCCATCCTGAGCTAAGGATCGTCCTCGATCCTGGCATCGTCGTCTTCGACTTCGACACGCGCAGTACCCTCATGACTAGTACCGGCTTCTTCGACATCACCCTCTTCGATGTCATCATCTTGCAAGTCGTAATCTTCACCGTCGAATAAACCACACCACGGTTTCATTCGGTCCGCAGCAAACACGGAGTCAAATGAACGTTGAGTTCGCTCGGCCCCTGGTAAATCTGTCAGCACATATCGGTCGTTTGGCAGCACTTTCGCCACTAGATACGGTCCCTTATACTTTGGCGTTAATTTTTTTGACTGTCCCGTGGCAGCAGCCTCTCGCTCCACCAAAACTATATCATCTTTCTCGTACTTCCGAGGATTTATTCTTTTTCTATCAAAACGCTCTTTTTGTTTCCGTTGGTCCGCAATTATTCGCTTTTCGGCCAATATCCTTAATTGATTTCTCTCCTCTTCACCCAAAACATCCGGTTCATGCAATGCTAATAATACTTTGTTTTGTAACGCGTCCCTCGGTTTAAACCCAAAAAGTAATTGATGAGGTGATAATCCCGTAGTTTTATTAGGAGGAGAATTCAATGTCCATTGAATCGCACGCAGGTGAGTGTCCCATTTCTTTTCATCTTTTGCCATAGTCGTTATTGCAGTTAACAACGTTCGATTATAACGCTCGATTTGTCCATTGGCACGCGGAGTTGCCGTTGCGTTCTGGATATGTCTCACATCATTTTCTTGACAAAATTCCCGGAACTCCTTCGCTGTAAACGCTGTTCCTCTGTCTGTGACTAATTGATCTGGTGGTCCAAATAATTCTGATATTTGTTCCATAAACATCCGTGTAGCTTTCGCCTTAGTATCCTTGACAGCTTTCAATATTATAAACTTCGTAAAAGCGTCGATCGCAGCTAACACATAACAATTTCCTTTTGCACTTTTCGGGAATGGTTCCAAATGGTCTACGTGCACTCTGTAAAATGGTATTGCTACTGGCTCCAAGCAATGCATTTCACCTTCTTTTCTTCCTCCTTTGAGTTTATGATAAGCACATTCCGTACAAGAATCAATATAGCTCTTTACGAATCTTCGCATACGTGGAAACCATACATTTTCCTTCAAACTGTCCAAAGTCTTCTCTACACCATAATGTCCCCTATCGTCATGGTGTTGCTTCACAATTTGCCATCGAGAACCTCTAGGTACAACCCAACAAGTTTTGGAATTCCCGAGTTTTCTACCTATTCGGTTACTTTTAATCTCATAATCCGTATGAATCGGTTTGAGTTCATCTGTTGTCGGTTCCATTTTTAGTTTATCCCATATTTCAGCCAATTTCGCATTTTGTTTTTGCATAGTCAACAACCAATCTTGCTCTGAAATTTCTACTTGATAAACCATCATGTTCGCTTCTTCCATTTCTACTGAACCCTCAGTTGCTTTCCGGCTCAACGCATCAACATGTTTCATCTTGGTATTTATGCGATGTTCTACAGAAAATTCAAATTCTTGTATTCGTAACCACCATCTCGCAATTCGTGGTATTAAATCTTTTTTTGTCCATGCCGTTGTAAGTGCTGAACAATCAGTAATCAACTTAAACGGTTTTCCCAATAAATAAATTCTAAACTTTTCGATACTGTCCACCACAGCTAATGCTTCCAACTCATAACTATGGTAACGCTGTTCCATTTCAGTTGTCTTTCTACTATAGTAGAACACTGGGTGATCATTCTGCATAAGAATTCCTGCTATACCCGATTTACAAGCATCTGTATGTAATTCCACTGGTAAATCCCGATTATACAATGCTAACAATGGTTTTTCACTTAACTTCGTTTTAAGCTCCACAAATGCCCTTTCATGGTCATCCGTCCAGTGCCAAATATTATTTTTGCGTAGCAAATCTGTCAGTGGTTTTGCAACCTCGGCATATTTCTCAATGAACTTTCGGAAAAATCCCGTTAGGCCCAAAGATCTTCGTAGTTCGGTGATATTGACTGGTCTCTCGAAATCTTTAACTGCATTTAACTTCCGATCACCAGGTCGTACACCTTCTTCCGTGACCTCAAATCCTAGATAATCGATCCTTTTCTCAAAGAATGCACATTTAGATAATTTCAGTGTTAACCCCTCACGCTTCAAAATTTTCAGGAAACGTTCCAACTTCGACAGTCCTTCTTCAACAGTTTTACTTGGTATAACGACATCATCCATATACACTGAAACGTCATTTTTCATTTCCCTCGAAATTTCGGTCATCATTCTCTGAAAAACTGCAGGCCCATTTGCTAATCCAAATGGCATTTTCAGAAACTGGTAATGCCCATCATCGTGACGAATCCGGTAAAATGTTGTGATTCTTCATTCACCCTTATTTGGAAATATCCATGTGCCAAATCCAAAATTGTGAAATATTTACTACCCGTTAACAAACTCAATTGATCCTCGATAAGCGGCAATGGGAATTTATCCTTTTGTGTAACGCTATTTAATTTCCTATAGTCTACACACATTCGTGTTTCTCCGTTTGCCTTCTACACCAACACAATTGGACTCGAAAATTCTGACGTTGACTGAGTGATGATTCCCGCATTCATCATTTCGTTGATCTGCTTGTCCACCTCTTGTTGTTGCTCATGTGATATTCTATAAGGTCGATAACATACAGGCGTATTTGTTGATAATTGGATCTTCAAATCATAATTTACTGAAGTTCCGACTTCCGCTAAATTTTGCGCAAAACAGTTCCTATTGTTTTGTATCAATTCCCACAGTTTGTCCTTTTCTTCGTCACTCACATCTGATCCTACACGAATATCTTCTTTCGTTATTGGCTCAAATTTCTTTTCTTCAGTCGTTCTATTTGTATCTTTCATATTTTCCATAAATATCCGCAATTCATGATTTTTCTTCAGTACCGTCACACCTTCTTGATCCAAAAATGTTCGGCCTATAATCATCGGTACCTCTTGTGCCCTATCTGGAACCACTAATATGTCCACTTGAAGCTTGACTTGATCCACAGTAGTTTCTGCAGTAAATTTAGCAATACTAAAACAATTTCCTTGCCCAAATCCTTGGATAGAAACCTGAAAAGGCATCCATTTTTCTTTAAATTTCTCGGGTTCCGATTCACGCATAGTGACGCAATCGCTTCCTAAGTCGACGAATCCAAGTACTTCAATATCACTTCCAACAGTGACCATTTTGCAATAGTCATCTTTCATTTTAATCTTGTTTTGCCTTAATTGAGTCCCACCTGGATCCTCAATCCCTTTTTTGACGACCATTTCTCTATTTGGGCAATCCTTCGCGTAATGTCCTACATTATTACATGCAAAACATTGCACCTTAGATACAGCATTCCTCGACGTTTTCTCGCATTTAGCCGCAATATGTCCTAGTATTCCGCAATTGTGACACTTTGTATTACCACTTTTATTTTTACTATTGTCCGTCCGACTTATAACCGCACTAGTACTTTGCCTTTGCTTCATTGTCTGTTCATACTTTTTAATTTGTACTAACAAGTCCTGAATATTATCGAATTTCGTTAAAGCTAGCGCACGCGCCATATCCACGTCCGGTATTCCGCTAATAATATATTTGGTAAACGCACTATCACTCAATTTAATTCTTGACGCAATCGATTTCATCGTATAGAAATATTCTTCGTAACTTTCGCTATTTCTCTTCTTACGTCTAGTCAGCTGATGATGTATATTCGATTCATCCACAAGAGACGGGAAACTTTTGATAATTTCATTCTTAAATTTTTCCCACGTTAGTACTCCTTCAATTTGATAACAACTGTCAAACCACAGTTTTGCTGCTCCCTTCAATTGCGGTATTGTCTTCATTAATAATATTTTCCTTGACCATCCGTAACTTTCAGCTATTAATTCCAGTTTACAACACCACTGTACTACATCTAATCCATCTACTTTTGCTGGATCAAAATCCGGTAAAACATCTTGCCTAATTGAACAGGAAACATGTTCAGAACTCGCTTGCTGTGTATGCACACCATTCCACGGTTGATTGAGCATTAATTCCCGTTCTCTCTCCAATAATTTTCTTTCCCTTTGGAGTAACTCGCGTTCCCAACTGATCAACTCGACCTCCGCACTTACATCCAACTTTGAGTCGTGTCCCGATCTTCCAATTTTTGAGTCGTTTTCAGGTTGTTCATGTACACCATAAGTTGCATCCAGTTCAAAATTTCGTCCTCTATTCATAACGGTTTCGATATGTTGAGATTCCCCAAATCCCACATTCCACAAACTAACCGATCTCCTACTCGCCATCCTCCACAATGACTCGTATCCACAATATTGACCAACAACACCAAATACGAAAACAACCTTCCGTCTCCGGTACTTCAGTCAACCACAAATGAAATTCAGTTACTAGCACACATTAACTTGTCCACATGTGTACTACCATTAATACACATCGAACATCAACAACAACCAACAACCATATTCCGCGCGAATATGCGTTCACTGTGTGTACATGCGACCATACAACCAACCGCCGTTAGCTCTCCAACGAGTGTGTCGTATTCACTCAACAAGCAGCTATGTTCGTTCGTCTTGCTCGCACTTATGTATGCCCTCATACAATAACCGCCTTCACCAACAACGCACGAACTTCGCTTTATCTAACCAACGCTTATGTATTCTGTAACCCTCGTGCAACGCACCCGTATAACATACACTATATGAGTTTGATATACTGTTCTTTATCTTGTTACCCGACAATCCTATTTCACTGTCTTTATCTTCCAAAACACTATTCTTTTAAACAAAGGAATGAAGTTTATCCACGGCAGACATGTTACTTTTTTGAAAATTTAAAGTTACCAAAACACTTTTAAAGTTCACAAAAGTCTATATTTTTACACAAAAACGTTTGCACTTATCCCAAAAGGTTGAATATATCCCACTTCTGAAGTTGAAAGAAAAAAAAGTAAGAAATTATTTTTCCTTAAAAATGAATAATTTCGTTTGTGTCAAGATGTCCAATTTTCCACTTGCAGGCGTTATTTCTCAGGATTTCGGGATTACAATAAAACAATACAGCCAATCCAATAAACAAAGGTAAGTAATCTTTATTCTCACTTTTACTTAATTACACAACTAATTAATATTTTCTTTTTAAATTTTACAGAATACGAATCAACACAACATACGTTCACTCGACCAGAGCTTTTTCACACTCTCTCTTGACTCCCCAAACAAAAACAATTACAATACATAACGCAATAAGATGTATAACTACCCAAACAGTCAAATTAATGTACAACCCCCGTACAATATTAAATCAATTAAAATTTGTAACTAAACTTTATTCTAATAAAACTCTATGAATTAATAATTATAGTCTTTTATTTCATTAATTCCTTCATTTCCTTACATATATATATATATATATATATATATATATATATATATATATATATATATATATATATATATATAGACAGCAGATTAGATATAAGTATTACGATGCAAAGACGTATATGGCATGAATATTATGATAGTGAACTTACAATCGAGCAATTAAGGCGTCGATATACTGACGCTGATTTAGTGATAATATTGCATTTACGTCGAAGGTGGGAGGAAATTGATAGAGATGAAGACTCTATAAGTGAAAGTATATATATATATATATATATATATATATATATATATATATATATATATATATATATTCGATAGCGCTGGAAAAGGAATAAATTGATTCAAAGGAATCCTCGGAATCGATGGACTCATTATCACTTAAATCATTAACGTTCATTTTAGTGCTACCTGAAAAAATTAGAAGATTTTATAACATTATTTTCAGTCAAAAAAAATATTTATATTAACTGAATTCTACTTACCACCAAATAATGTAGTATCTATTTTTTATTAATTCTTTACAGGCTAATCTTATTTTCTAATTGAGTAATACTATATAACAATATTAAAATAATTCAAAATAACAATTAAAAAACTAACCTATGCAGTTAATACAAAAAATATTTAAAATTATACTAAATATTAACATACGACTAGGTCGATACAAAATCTTGTAAAAAATGATTAAGTTGAAAAAACCGAAATCAGTATATAAATTAGTTCGCTATATAAAGATCAGAGGAAATAAAATTATATTCTCATATAGAAATTGCTTAGCCTGCATAAACAAGTACGTTGGAATTTTTTTTTCGTTAAAGAGAATACTATACCTACCATTGCATAAAATTATAACATATGTAATTAAAAAAATATGTCTTGCCACTGTATTGTAATATGTAATACATGGAACGTAAAATTCTATTACTGTGCTAACATATGATTATCAATCCACAACATTTCGCGGCCAAGGACATTTAGTCTGCTTACATTAGAACAAATAAAATATTTTAATAACACATACATACGTACTAATGCACCGTAACATCTCGCGTCCTTTGGAATCGAAGTAGTAGCAGTACGAGCATTTCGGGGCCACCTCCCCACCTCCCAATTTTTTCAGCGATTCACTAACTGAAATTGACAATTTTTACTATAATGAACCCTTTTTGTAACTTGATCCCAGGGAAAATTCAACAGACTGCATCACTCATTCAGACGAAAGTTAGGTGTATGTACTCTGTACGTACCACCTCTCAAAGAGTACGCCATATATATGTACGTATACACGAAGGGTATGCTATACGTATGTTAATCCTTACAGGATTGGCTCAGAACTGTCCAAAACCCTCTACTAATATTTTAATTTTTAATCTAAAATTATTTAATAATCAATTACATAAGTGATACAAAAAATCAATTTAAATAAAATACAAAAATAACAAGCAGTGAAGTGCGTGCAATTACCTGCCCACCGATATCGGTGAGTAGATAAATTTTACAACACTACTGCAGTATTAATATGCATACAATAAATAAATATTATTTAGATCAAACGAATAACAAAATGAACGTTTTCAAATAAAAAAACTAAAAAAAAAATTAGACTTAGTACTCATCCAACGAACCAATCTAAAATATATCATGCATCCAATAAACCAAACTTCCAACTCAGACTCAACACACAATACTTACCAAACAAATCCTTCAAACCAAATTCAAATGAACACTTATGCTCAAAAATTAAGTCAAACCCCATCTAATACATTCAAAACTTACTCAAACAAAGAAAAAGCAATTATCATAAACCAAATTCCCAATTCCCAACTCAGAGATTATGTCCTCAAATTGGGAAAAATTGCAAATCCACACAATATACTTTTCGCTTCTACAATTTCACAAAAAAGAATATGCATATATTTAAAAAATAAAGAAATAGTTGAAAAAATCGTGCAACACCACAGTAATATTAAAATAAATGACACTATTACAACTATAAGAAGGTATGTGACTCCATCACACCGTCTTCTGCTATGGGTTTTTCCCAGCATTCCAAACGAAATAATAATAAACCACTTAAAGATACTTGGTGCCACCCCAATATCAGAAATATATTCACTATCGACAGGCATTACAGACGATGGATATTCACATATCAAAAGCTTCCGCAGATTTGTATTCATCAACGCAAACCACCCACAAATTCCCGAAACCATATAGATACCATATGAAAATGAGATATATCAAATGTTCATAACAGTCGACTCCACAAAATGTAATAACTGCAATAAATTTGGACATACGACAGAAAATTGTAGAAATCAGTCAACCGAACAAAACTTAAACACATTAGTAAATCCATAAACAGACACCTCAACCCCACAAATCATTTCCCAAACTCTACTGAACGAAACCGTACCACCTGACATGCCTGAAAAAAATACTAACTATACCGAAAATACTCAAACTCCACAAATATCACTTCAAATAACTAATAACACTGACCTTCTACGGAAACATCTTGTAACTACAACTTCAGACTTAACCCATTATAACTCAGAACTTCAACTTCATTATAACTCAGGACGATCCTCAACCAAAAATAATGAACCTGTAGAAATCGTCAAAAAAATTGAAATGGAAAAATCCACCACTCCAAATACAACAGATGAAACACCAAAAAAGAGACAATATTCAATATCAGGCTCACAGGAATCAGAAACAAACGTAATAGCAACTCAACAATTTCGTACAGACCAACTTACTGATGAAAATACAAGCAATTCAATTCAACCGACCTCGCAACCTGGAAAGAGTGACAAAAAAAACAAAAAGATTAAAAACTTAAACTGCCACAGAACCGAAGAAAACCCTCTCAGATTTAATCACTCCACTAAAGCCTTACATGGCTCAACATGCAGATCAACTGCTACTAAGATACGATCAGTTGAAACCGTTAATTATAGAAGCAAGAGGAAAACAAAACATAGAAACAGTTATCTACAAATATACAAATGACCCTGAACACATAATACAACTCCTAAAGACCCTATATAAACTCCTTAAAGATCCTTCAGCGAAAATGGCTTTTACAAAATTAATAAAAAAGATACAAAACTACGTCAAATTAAATAGCCAAAAATCAACTGACTCTGAAATGAACATATCATCCGACTAAAATAGTATACAAGATGAATAACAAAATAATTCAGTGGAATACAAATGGATTATACAAACGATTAGATGAATTAAAAATTTTAATAACAAAAATCCAACCAAAGATTAAATGCATTCAAGAAACTCACCTAAAAACAGACAATAAAGCTCAAATAAACAATTACACACAATATAGACACGATTACAGGGATGGACAAATCTCTAGCGGAGGAGTAGCTATATACGTTCATAAAGACACATACTCCAAGGAAATTCGCATCAACACTAACCTACAAGCAATAGCAGTAGAAATATATCCTACCTATTCAGATAAATACACAATATGCAATCTGTACGTCCCACCAGCAAAAAATTTTGATACATTTGACATTCAGAATATACTCAATCAACTCCCTAAACCATACATTATACTAGGTGATTTGAATTCTCACACACAACTAATTGGCAGCAAACAAACCGACACTAGGGGTTCAAAAATCGAAAAACTTCTTTCAGACAATGATGAATTAACAACTTTAAATAATGGAAAACCAACACACCTGTCCACAAGAGGAACATTTACAAATATTGATATCTCGATGGCCACAACATCATTAGCCCCAAAACTCGAGTGGGATACATATGACGACCTCTGCGGAAGCGATCACTATCCAATTATTATTACTTACCTACCACAGACGAGAGAAAACCAAATCATCGAAAAGTACGATTTAACAAAAACCAATTGGAATGAATACAACAAACACACAAAATTGGATACCACAAACATTAAAGAAAACACAGTTACACAAAATTTAAGCCTCCTTTATGACACAATACATAAAGCAACCGATCAAACTATTCCCAAAAAATATATCAGAACTAAGAATCGTAATGTTCCATGGTGGACAAACACAATCTCACTACTAATAAAAACTAGATGTAAACTTCTAAAAAAATACAAAAAATCAAAATCAAATATCGACTTTCAACAATATAAAATAGCCAGAGCTAAAGCCAGAAGAGAAATTTCCATTCAAAAGAAAAAAGCTTGGGACGAATTCATAAGCAACATAAACAGCTCAACACCTGATACTATTATCTGGAAGAACATCAAGAAACTTTGCACAGAACTAACCAAATTAGAATCAGTCAATGCGCTAAAAATCAACAATCACATAATAACTGATCAACAACAAATTGCAAACCATCTTGCTCTGTACTATGCAAAAATTTCTAGTGACGAAAACTATGACGCAGAAACACTACTACAAAAACGACAACAAGAAAAACAAACATTAAATTTTAACACGGATGTAAACTATAACTATAATAGTCCATTCACAGAAGCTGAATTCACCATGGCCCTAACATAAATCAAGAAAAGTACACCAGGGCCAGACGGAGCGGGTATAGAGATGCTTCAGAATCTACACAAATCCGCCCTAACTCTACTATACAATATCTACAACCAAATATGGACTCCCCATAAAATTCCATCCAATTGGAAACAATTAATTATAATTCCAATTCACAAACCTGGGAAAGAAAAACTCGATCCAGCCAGCTACAGACCCATTTCACTAACAAACTACACATGTAAAATCATGGAACGAATGGTAGCAAATAGAATACAATGCATTATCTAAAAACAAAATTTATTCACTAAACAACAATACGGATTTAGGAAACAACGATCAACTTTAGACTACTTGACAATTCTGAGGTCAAAAATGCATTCGCAATAAATCAAAACTTAAACATAGTATGTTTCGATCTTGAAAAAGCTTTTGACAGACTATATAAGAAAAAAATATTATGTACCTTATACAACTGGGGAACTCGAGGAAACCTACCATCATTCATCCAAAACTTCATTGAGGAGCGTACATTCTTTGTTAAAATCCAATCAACCTTATCTCCCATACACGATTTAAATAATGGAATTCCACAAGGATCTGTCCTCTCTGCATTACTATTCAATATCGCAATAAATGATCTTCCAACCATAATACCATTCCGAATCCGTACATTAATGTATGCAGACGATATTGTAATATATATAACAACAGATAATGCACATACGCTAAGAAATATCTCCAAAAAGCTACTAACAAGATCTTAAACTGGACAAAATCCAACGGATTAAAAATATCAAAAACCAAGACAAAATATTTATCATTCAACAGAAACAATAAACATAATTTAAATATTCATATTGAAAATGAATCGATACAAAACGTAACCGAACACAAACTGCTAGGAGTCATATTTGACGAAAAACTAAAATGGAATACACATATAAACACATTGAAGTCAGAATGTCTAAAAAAACTAAATATTCTTAAAATAATTACCAACAAAACACAGGTTCTGACAGAAAGACTCTAAAAAAAGCCTATGAAGCAATAATACTCAACAAAATTGATTACGGATCCCCGTTATACAACTTTGCAAAACCTTCAGTACTAAAAACACTAAACGTAGTACATAATACAGCAGTAAGATTAATTTCTGGTGCATACAGAACAACACCTTTGACAAGTCTACACGCAGAATCAGTAATCCCAACGTTGCGAGAGAGAAGACAGCTTATAACCACCAAGTACTGTCTAAAAATATGTGAAAAATCAAACCAAACACTTGAAAACCTATTCAAAGATAACTCACACAACCATATATACCATCACAGAAAATCTCTCCCAAAACCACTATCATATACATACATATCCACTCTACAAAGTCTCCATATCCCAATAAACAATACAAATGAATTTCCCAAAATCTTTCCAAACAACATTTACCCACCTTGGGAAGAAATTAAATCACTAATAAACTATAATCTAAATTTAATAACAAATTAAGTAACAACTCTCACTGAATACAAGCAACTATATAATGAACTTATGTACTTATAATATAGTGAACATGTGCCAATTTACACTGACGGATCCAAAACCGAAGACACCACGACCTGTGCCATCATCACACCAACTAATAACTTCATGATAAAACATAATTCTCTCTGCAGTATATATACTGCAGAATCAATTGCAATTAAACAAGCCCTTTCCTATCTGCAAACAATTCACACGAACAATACACAACAAATAAAATATGTCATAATCACAGACGCAATGAGCGTCCTCAAAGCCATTGAAAATCAATTCACCCAAACACCAATTATCCAAAACATTCAAGCAATACAGTACAAATTGCACCAACAAAACATAGATGTAGAATTTCTCTGGGTACCTAGCCATAAAGGCATACCTGAAAATGAAATGGCCGACAATGCAGTAAGAAGAGCACAGATGGAAGGAACATACTTCAACATTACAACCGCTCAAGACACAATCAACAAAGTTAATCTTAAAATGAATCAACAAAGAAATGAGCATTGGAGTTTAATCACTCAAAACAAATTAAGAAGCATAAAACCGGATACATCCATATGGGAAACTTCTATTCGTTCTAACCGTAGACATGAAATAGCTCTTACTCGATTACGAACTGGGCATACTAATCTTACTCATTGCTACCTAATGAAAAAAGAACAAAGACCCACTAGCAACATTTGCCAAACTCCACTTACAGTAGACCATATTATACTGCCGAAAATACCATACAATTAGAAGAGAACTTCAGTTACCAAATACACTCCAAGAATCCCTAAACAACAATGAAAACAACGTCAGAAAAATACTCGCCTTCATAGAAAAAACAAACTTAATTCATAAACTTTAATTTACATCTGTACTTTCTAAAATAAACATATATTGCGTATATGACTATAATTGTTACACACGCAATATATGTATAACCATATACGTAGAAATAAAAAAAAAACAGCCACTGTAGAATACCGATAAATACATACATAATTATTTTTTTATTGTATGTTTGTTTATATTTGATGTCACATTCATATATCATTTCATATATGTACTGCACTAACTAGTATTTTAACAAGTATTTTATACAATGTCAATAATTTATGTCTTTTTATTCGATAATTTTAACAAGTCTAAACAATTTTTGATTGTTTAAATCATAGAGTAATAGAGACAACATATCTATGCCTACACTACTGGAACCAGTGTAACATGTAAGAGAGACAATATGTTGTATACACACACTGGGTTTACATTGTATTAGTGCG
Organism: Brachynemurus nebulosus; assembly: GCA_035578155.1. Lineage (NCBI taxonomy): Eukaryota > Metazoa > Arthropoda > Insecta > Neuroptera > Myrmeleontidae > Brachynemurus > Brachynemurus nebulosus. The sequence goes on along the minus strand of JAPWDM010000007.1, from coordinate 4,106,193 downwards.
ATTTTGTGTATTTGTGTGAGTGACGCATATAGTAGGGGCGGTCACGTGGGTCAGACACCACACGCATGTACTAGGAGATGTAACCGATGTACCAATACCAACAACAATCAAGTCCATTATCGTGTGGTTGATCTTCAATCATCGACTGCTACTGACAAACTGACAACTAGGAAGCCTAGTGAGCACAGAAGTACACACTCGTGATTTCAGAAAAGAGATAATTGCGGCGTCTCTGTCCTCTGTGGTTTAAATAAAAATAGTAACAAAACCTCATTAAGTCATTAAATTATCTACAAAGGTACATAAGATTAACCATTTATACGTAGTAAATTAAATAATTTGGTGCAGGAATATTTTTTTTATTTCAAAATAAATTTCTAAATCTAAGAAATACTTTTAAACAGAACTATTAAATATAAAGACACCTGGAATTGTGAATTAATAAATTTGCATAAACTCAATACCTATTACTAACAATAAGAAAAAAAATAAAAAACTGGCAACAAAGTTTTGTTATTATAGGACATAATTATGTATACTGGTATACACAATAACCGTTTATTTATTTTAAAGCCGCCACAGAAATAACAGGTAAAATATTTGTACTTTTGTAAACATAAACATGTTTTTTTGCTATTTTTTGTTTATATTACAGAGAGAGATAAATTAATGAATTGTTATTAACCGGATTGCTTATAGCGGGGCTGATGTGTAGGTGACAAGTGAGTTCTTACATTTCCTTACGATATCATAGATCAAGCTAATAAAAGCGTTGTAAAAGCGCATAGGTGTAAATGATTGGACTCAAATTACTCCCCATGACTGTACTAAATTTCCGGAGGCTGAATTTATTACTATATTTAAATATTTATTCGTTTTCAAAAATTAATAATACCCTCTGCAAACATGTATTTTACTACTATTAATGTTAAATTTTAAGAAATATTCGTAAAATTAAAAGTGTTGTTATATAGAGCGAGGAGATCCATGATGTATGTTGGCTAAGGGCTCAGTACCGCTCAGACTTGTTACCAAGTACCACCAATAATCTCACAAGAAAAAGAGTGGGAGTGGGCAGTGAAGATAGGAGCTTCTAATATCCAGGAAATAATCCCTGTAAAAAGAAAAAAACACGAATAACTTACAAAAAGAACTGAAATCCCACCAAAAAAACATTTCATGTTAAAAATTTTGCCAAAACTCCCAACTACTTTACTGTTAAAAAATGATGAAATCTAATGTTGCGCCAAGTCCTAAATAAGTCTACATCATGATCAAAGCAAGTTATAAGGCTTGGCCGTTTCGCGAAACTTTGGTAAATAAAACCAAACATTCATAGTAGATTATTGTGCTATTGACCTTTGGCTATTTGCCACAGCTCCGGGAATCGGCCAAGCCTTATAACTTGCTTTGACTATGATGTAGACTTATTGAGGGCTTGGCGCAACATCAGAAATCATTTTTTTCAACAAAGTGAACAAATTGTTTTCTTATTTTGCATTTTTCACAGAAACTAGTTAACATGGAATAATAGTACAGAAACCTTTTTTATATAATTTTTGTTCCTCTTTGCAACGATGTAAAAAAATCGCAAAAACATTTAAATTGTAGCAAATTTTGGCAATAAAATCATTTTTTGACCAAAAAAGCTCCTGCTGAATCTGACGTATCTGGCTGAAGAACTCATCCAAGATTATTGGATTTTTTAATGTTTTCACCAAATTTTGTAAAAAAAAAAAGTTGTTGCTGAAGAGTTATCGTGCTGATGCATCAATACGTGTATATATATATATATATATATATATATATATATATATATATATATATATATATATATATATATATATATTTCAACTGCTCTATTGGTCGTCCTTTGGGATATAAAACATTTAGTTCGAAATATTTGTCCTGAATTTCCCGCAGATTCATTCTTTCCTTTCCAACATTTACGCAATAAAATTCTGCTTGCTCGTCGTTCGAATACTTAAAATAAATTTTGAATGGCTCACTGGCCTCAAATTTTAAGCACTGAATTTTAAGCCATTCTACTTTTATATTCTCATCTCCTGTTTTTCTATTAGTTATAAACCCTTCTAATTTGTCTGTACTCTTAAAATCTTCTGTTGCCACTTTTATAATGTGGAATTTGTTGACTTTTCTGGCTGCAGATACTACTCTAACCCAATCATCAGGTACGTAAATATCGTTAAAGTAGCGCTTTTGTCTTTCTATATCGCTATCACAGGGCAAGTAGCTATGTCCAGAAATTAGAAATTTATGTGTAACAATCTTGGGTGCAAATTTAGGAGAGCATGTCATGTACGTACATAGTGCCGCCATTTTAATATTCCGGTTTTGACCGCCGCACTGGTCACTGTACATGATGAGATTTTGTGTTGTAACGTAGTTTTTTCGTAGTGCATTAAACAAGAACCGATTTCAGAAGGTCCACGAGAGGCAATACCTTCATGCCATACATACATGTATGCTTGATTTGTTATCAAATTATGGACACTAATGGGTCGTTCACACCTAAGTAAGTAGATTAGTAGATTAGTAGTTAGTAGTTAGTAGTTAGTAGAACAACTTAGTAACTTAGTAAAACAACTTAGTAACTTAGTAAAACAACTTAGTAGTAAGTGGAACAGGAAAAAAATATTAACAAAATAGGTATTCGTTGGTAGTAAAAATAATATATTGCCTCCAATAAACGTTTGTGTATTTGTATTAAATATGCTATAGTGCATACATAATTATATGTATATTCGTAGGTAAAAAATAAACAAGTCAAGTGCAAGTTGTACCTATACAAACAGTGTTCCGTACAATCACTTGTTTTTATGGATTTAATGTAGTAATATATAAATGAAAGTATAGATAAAATATTTTTCTTGACGATTACATTTTATTTCTAAAATAAACCATAATTTTCGATTTCAAAACGATCTTATCTTTATCTCGGTCTGATTACAAGTACCAAAAATAAACAATGATATGTACTGGATGAAATATTTATTACAAAAAATGTTTTAGAAATATACAAGATGAGATTTTTAGAGTTACCATTTTTGTTGGTTTTTATCATGTCTCTGTCATTCTCCATAAACATATATATATATATATATATATATATATATATATATATATATATATATATATATATATATATATATATATATATATATATATATATATATATATATATGGAGTGTAGAGTCCGTTTACTGTCTAAAATAAAATCGGGTCATGAGTTTTTAAAGTTCGCCATTTTTCATCATAAGTTCATGTAAAGTAAATTGGAATAAAATAAAATATTGAAAAAAGTCATTTAATTCAACATAGAAAGAATGATTAAATTAAAAAAAAATTAATTGTTTATTAACACATAACTTAGTAACAATAATTACGTACTCAAATATATGATAATTAATTTTGACATTTATTTGATAAAAAATGGCTGACATGTCCCATTTATATTTAGTATACGGACTATTGCAATAAAATATGACAATAAAAATTCGTCTTTGAAAACAAGTGGCAGGGACATGGTTTTTATCAGGTTATATCTCAGGCCGGAAATGAACCATTTATGTATGGCAGAATCAAAATTATCTAATTAACTTTCAGAATATAGATGTCGCGACTCAAGGTCTCTAATTTTTAACCGGTTTACGGTCATTGGTGGTATAACACGTGCGCCAACGACCATGACTACCTCTGATACTACGATGTAGGACGTCAATAGTTCCACACAAAGTGTATTAGCTCTATACCTCTTCAAGTTATCTCTTAAAAATAACCCTTAAAAAGGCTATTTAGCTGCACATCTATAATTAGGCCCCCACTCTCTACCTCTATGCTAAATTTCAAATTGTTATGTCGAATAGTTTCACAGCAAATCGCCTCTGATAGGCGGATGGAGAGTAAAATTATTACATAAGTGTTCCATTTTGTCAATTTTGGTACGGAATACTAAAAAGGTGATAAAAGTTCAGTCAGTGTCTGAATTTTGTTTAAATAGATCTACACTGTTAAAATACGTTTCCAAATACGTTTTTGATAGTTACATATTATAGTATACACATAGCAAAAAATACTCCGAAATTTTACAAATTTTTCGTTGTAAAACTAAAACTGTGAAAATAAAATTATTTAACGTAAGTTTTTAAAGAAATAAATAAATGAATACGTAAATAAAAAAATAAAAATAAAAATATTCATCTTAAATTAATTGTTCAAAAATACCACAATCCATAAACAAATTTTAATGAACATTTTAATGGACGCGACACATCCAATGTGACGTAAAGAAACGCCAAAAAAAAAGGTACAGAAACATTTAAATTAGAAAGTAGTTTTAAATAGTTATTTAAATGCGAACAACAAGGAACACAAAGATTTTAATAATTATTTTTGACGTCACAAAAAAGAGCAAAATCTATGAATGTTTAAAATTTATATAAATTAAATAGAAAAAAAGGCTTTTCTATATTTAAATATCACAATAACATTTACAATTACTCTATTGTAAAATTTGTATGGAACAAGTGATTGTACGGAATACTGTTTGTGTAAGTACAACTTGCACTTGACTTGTTTATTTTTTACTTAAGAGTATACATATAATTATGTATGCACTATAGCATATTTAATACAAATACACAACGTTTATTGGAGGCAATATATTATTTTTACTATGGTTCATTTCAATTAAATTTAACCATGCTTCGTCACTTTGAATTTAAATAATTTCCGTTTTATTGGCTTTATCTCTTTCATTATTGAATTTACGTAAATTTTAAATTTGCAGTTTGTTTTTAGAAAAGAACAGAAGATTGATTTGTTTCGAATATAATTATTTAATTTTTTAACGAAAACTCATGATCAGTTGTATCTGAAATGAGGTATACTTTACACCAACGAATACCTATTGTTATATTTTTTTCCTGTTCCACTTACTACTAAGTTGTTTTACTAAGTTACTAAGTTGTTCTACTAACTACTAACTACTAATCTACTAATCTACTTACTTAGGTGTGAACAACCCATTAAACAGTAAGTCCATACCTGTCTCTTGTAATACGCTACTCCAGTTGAAATATTTGGTGTAGATAAAGGCTTCATCAGATCAAAAGCAATGCATGCTGTATTTTCTGGGTCTTTTTTTGCATCACTCGCCATTTCTTTACGAGCATACTCCGCTTTCTTAAGGTGCAACTCGTTTTCAGTTTCAATTACTTTTTTTTCGTCACCATTAACGGTTTTAATTTTTATGTTATAGGAATCACATTTTTTACAACTGTCAGTTACTGGGTAACGAAAATAGAGATTAAATTCCTCATTGAATATTTTTGAAAAAATATACTTTGAAACTTTTTTGTCCGTCTCATTACTTGCAATATACAAATTATAAAGTTTTGTAAGATTTAATTCCGGTGATAAATATTTTCTGTCAGGGTTTTTAGATCGACTATAATGAAAAGTGTACGTTGCAAACTTTCCGATGAAATTTTTTACATATTCAATCTCAGGACCATTCGTTTTATTTGATGGTCTGTGCTTTCCTCTTTTATCTAACGGCGGAATTGTCACAGAGCCACCAAGATGCCCACCAAGAGCCACAATAGAGCCCTAGTTAATCTACCGTCAGAAACTCAAACTATTTTTGAAGAAAGACTTACATACGGTAACCATATTACCTGACGCCTTGGGTAATTTATAAATTCTTGTTTTTTCTCGCTTTTCAGAATCTGTTGATCCAGTAGAACGGCGTTTATTAACTACATCTACTTGAGCATGGAGATATGCAGTTTGTAAATCAAAGCTTTCCAAACTGTAAAAACTTTCAAATATATGTTTCCTTTCTTCTACAGAAAATAGTGTATGGCATTTTTTTGGACAACTACAATCATCTTCGAATACTTTTTTTGGGAACAATGATACCACTTGTACTTACATACTCTTTTCCTAAAATCATTGGAAAAACATTACTACTTTATATTAAGATTTTTTATTAAATCAAAAACTAACCTGAATTTCGAACTTGTTTATTTTTATATTTGTTCCATTTTTCTTGATTTCTTCCTTTGTGTTTGACTGGTAGATTATTTGACTCACTACCACTTGAAGATTCATATTCAGATCCAGAATCTGTTTGAAATTCACTTGGTTCACGTGTACTAGATACATCTGATATTTTACTTAATGCAAATTTATGTATTAATAAATTTTAAAATATATGTATATATTTTAAACCGATTAAAAAAATATGGTTTTTCTACAATTTTCAAATTAAGGTTATAAGAGTGTTTTTGATATTGTTAATTGTCATTCAAAGAATTGACTAAAAATTAATGCATAGTAGCCTAACTGTCAGCTAGGCCACTATGATTTCAACAAACATACGGATAGCCTAACTGTTTTACTGTTGTCACCTGTTATTTCAAATTATTAGTTCATTTAGGCCATTATAATTTTCAAATGTAGCTGAAATAAATCCCTTTTTTATATTTAACTAAAAACACAAAATTTTACACTTGGACCACTCTGGCGATGAGCGACTCATATATATATATATGTATATATATATATATATATATATATATATATATATATATATATATATATATATATATAGGGTGTAAAATATATAAATTTCAAAATTTGCAGGAGAGAAAGGTCTCAGTCTACTAATTAAGTATTGCTAGTTAAATTTTACCTATCAAGTTTCATTTCAGAAATTTTCGATTGTCAAAAACGTTTTAAAAAATGGCCCCTAGAAAAAACACCTTAATCAGGCTCTGATTACCTATCTATTTTTTCCTTTGTCCTTTTGAATGTAAATTTTTTTGTCAACAAAATATTTTTACCTGCTTATTTACGGAATCTTTTGAAAATAATTATACAGTAGTGTCCATAAAAATTTGAACATAATTTTTAATGAGACAATTTACGTCATATATCAAATAGATTGATTTCGTCAAATCTCATTAAATTATTTGGAAATTTAACAAATACCTGCAATCGATTTTAGTAATTGAAACATCACTGACTTACATCAACTTTAATCCAATTTTTTAACACATTTAACACATTCGGGGCTGCCTCTAACATTGGCGAAGTTCAGAACAAAGTTAAAACTAAACACCCCTCAAAATGAAGATGGTGTCTAATAGTTAACTGAGTTTTTTTAATGATGAGACTGGTGACATGAAAGTATTTTTTACACTATAAAAATTAGTTTAAGTTAAAAAAAAACCACTTTATTCTAGAATCTTGTAAAAATTTATTAAAATCTTAAGGTAGTTGGTCGATAAAACGATTTTTTCAAAGGATTTTAACGAAACTTCTCTAGATATTTATTTTCTCCAATACCAATAATACGAGCCCTTACCGAAAAAAAAAATTGACCATCCCAGTTTTGAGAAAAACGATTTCAAAGTTTGTAATTTTAACACAAGTTTTTTTGGGAAAATTCTATTTTTTTTTTTTTTTTTTTTTTTGAATAAAATGAAAACGTGTCAACAGAATTTGATAAAAATTTAATATGTTATTTAATACAAAGTTACAAACCATTTTTAATAAGAAATAAAAATTATTGACCACGCCGATTTTAAAATATAATTTAAAAACATCATTTTACTACCACAACGCTTTTTCAACAGTTCTTTCAAATTGCTACAACATAAGCGCGCGGAAATAAAAAAAAACAAGTGGTATACAAATATAATAACTGAAGAATATCAATACATTATTTAATTTTTGATAAAAGAAAGTTTTTTTGCTGAGATAAACTTTTGTACCTGACTATCTCAGAGCAACTACGTTAAGTTGAAGTAATTATGAATTATGACACAACAATAAAATTTTAAAACATTTCTAAAATATACAATTGGTTTATTATTCACGCACATACACATACTTTTAATTTTAATACTTTGATTTAAAGAAATTATAAATCGCTAACTTCTTTTGGACGCAGTTCTTTCACACATTTAATTCATGCAACAGCTTAAAACAGTCCGAGCTTAGACCAGTACCTGTATTGTTAAAAATATCCTTTTTCAAAACGAAAAATATACTGTTTTATTATTGATAATAATACCAATCATACACATACAACTACAAATACATATATAAAATAAATAGGTTACTGGTGTTTCCCGAACACATAAATATATCCAGTTGACACGTCATAAAATATTATGTTTATGTTTTTTAAAAAATAATTTTCAAAAATTAGGGTTCCGAAGAACTCTGGAAGCTCTTATAGTTTTTTGATTGTAACATTTTCAGAAATTCTACGCCTTTGGATGTATGAACACAAAATTTTGCAAATATAATACATGCTACAGATAGATATCTCAATTAACGGTCAGTAAAACAATTTCTTTCTTAATTTCTTATGGTATCTATCTTCCGTATTTGAAGCTGGGCATTAACACTTTTAAGTACATAATTTAAAATAGGAAAAATCGTTCTCAGTAAGTGAAATTTTACGTCAAAGCATATTCTGATATTAGATAATATTTCCAAAAATTCAAATCAAAATTATTAAGAGAAATGGTGAAAAATTTTTTTCGTAAGTTCCGTCAAAAATAATTATATGTATACTGTTTGCAACATATCATTAGAAAAATCTTTTAAAATCAAGTTAAGGTTCTTTTAACAACTTTTAATCTTTATACCTCGTTTCAGAAATATTGTATTTCAAAGTCTATGCGGTTTGTAAGGAATCCAATTACCACTTAATTAACCCTTAAGTAACACAAGTACAAATAACATTTTCGAATATATTTATTTATTTTCACAGTAAATCGTAACAAAATATGCTACGCGATGTATTTTATCCCCAAAAATACAAAAACGCAAATAACTTAGGAACTTGCCTTAATGTGTGTTAAATACGCACTTGGTCAACTCTTTGATTATCGATCGTTGATGATATGATGAGATGATTGTCTATGAGTAAGAGTATGTACTGTGCAGAGTACATGTATGTATCCCCAAGTATGTCTGTGATTGTTTATTTAAAAAAAAATGTTTTGACGATTTTGACACACTGGGAACTGAACACGAATATTTATCAATTTGAATGAATGAATAGATAAGTTAAATGACCCAAAATCAGACAGTGTCCTAAAATCAGACGTTTATATTATTTTAAAGAATTTAAAAAAATTCTGCTTTTAAAACGTTCGTTTTGTATATCAGAGATATCTATGAACATTAGGTAACACTACCTTTTGCATATTTCGATTTATTTTTAACAAATATTGTACTAAAATTAATGATCAATTAGTTATTTTGTGAAATATACAAAATAGTATTGATTTTTATATTAGCAGAAATTGGAAAAGTACATTATTAACTAATATGCACGTGTAATAAATAAAGCAATTTTTCAATAAATTATACTTAAATGGATCTTTATCAATTTTTTTTCTTTTTTATTTGAGCTAAAACGTTTATAGTCAAAATTATGGACAACTGTTGAATTTAAAAACATGAAAATAAGTTCAAAAAGGTATTGAATTTAGTGCTAAGTTCTTATGGTAGATGTCGAAATTATGTGCCATTGTCACTCATCGATTAGCACTCATAACAGGCGGATCGATTTCGTAATAATTGTATCAACAATTAATTTAATTTATACCTAATTAGTGTTTTTTATTTATTTGTGTACTTTGTTTATTTTAAAATTAAACATTAATTGAGGTTGCAAATATCTACTAGACTCTTTACACTCCAGTATTTCACTGGGGTGTATTCAGTATAAAATTAGTTGTTAATGTGATGAATGTGAACTCATCAATTACAACAAACTTATCAGCTACAACTAATTCATCAACTACAACAATCGGCGATGCTAATATTTCTGCTGAAAATCAGCTAATAGTCAATGTTGTTTCGCCAGAAATTTATAAAGCTCAACATAAACGCATGGCTACTGGATCGCTACCATCTATGTCAGGCGCAACTAAGAAAAGAATACGGACAGCGTCCTCAACAAGCAATTCGCAGTCAATTTACAGTGTAGATACGCGTAATAGATTCGATGCTCTCAGCGAAAATTCCGACAGCGAGGATGATGAAGCGCTCATAGCTAGACACCTAAAACAAGCTGAATCATCTAACCGGAATACAGCAGTACCACACAAAATACCTCCTGTTGTATTGTACAGCTACATTGAAAATCATTCTGCTACACTAGCCAAATTAAAATCTGTTTTGAAGCACGAACTTGACCTCAAGTACAAAGGAAATCGAATATTAATATTTACAAAATCCTTGGAGGATCATAAACTCATCTGCTCAACTTTAAAACAATCTGGAGCAGAATATCACACTTATGCAACTGATGAAAGTAAAGTTTTAAAACTGGTTCTGCGTGATATTGCTCCAAATGTAACTGAAAATGAATTATTAGAAGATCTAAAAGAACAGAAATTAAATCCTCTTCAAGTAAGACAAATGTTTCGCAAAGAAGAAAATAATATCAAAAGACTACTCCCGCTTTATGTAATTACTTTCGCACCTGGTACAACCATCGCATCTGTAATGAATTGCAAGAAACAATGTGGCTATATGGGTAAATGGGAGAAATATCGAAAATTCGACTAAGTCACTCAATGTTACCAATGTCAAGAATTTGGACATACTGCTCAATTTTGTGGAAAACCTGCTCGTTGTTTGAAATGCAGACAGAACCATAACATTAAAAATTGTGAATCTACCGACCCAAAACCTTACTGCACTAACTGCCATGGTGAGCATCAAGCAAATTTTAAAGACTGTCCAAGGTATAAAAAGCAAATTTTGTTAAAACAAACTAAAGGTCCAACAATTAGGAATGTCTTTAAAAATAATAACTGTTTCACTTTAAATAAACAAAATTTCCCGCAGTTACCAAATAGAAATAATTTTCAAGTTAGAGACCAAGCCGCCCTGTAAGCTATAGTGACGCTGTTCAGAACAATTATTCCAATACGAATAGCAATAATAGTAATTCCAATATGAGTAGTAATAATAATAACATTTTTGATTTTGTAAATAAGAAATTTAACTAATAACTTTAACTTTACTTCATTGTTAACTCTAATCAAAAATATCTCAACTCGTTTAAGAACTGCAAATGATACTTTTACTAAAATTATGATTATAATTGAAGGTGTTTTTGAATTTTTCAGTAATGGTAATTAATTTTTTAAAAATTACTGTACAAATATGCGAAATTGATTCACTTTAAAATTTTTGTTGTTTTGTTTTTCTTTTATAATTATATAACTAAATTATGTAAACTATTCTGATCATATTAAAATATTAAATTTGCATTATGTCAATAAATAGATTTGATATAAAAGTAATGTTATGGAATTCAAATTCCATTAAATATAAATTAAACGAGTTGAGATATGTTTTAGATACTAAACAAATTGAACTTGTAGCATTAAGTGAAACTAATTTGAACACAACTGATAAAATTAGTATTCCAGAGTTTAAGATCTATAGAAATGATGAAGGGCGCGGTGTAGCACTGTTTATTCACCAAAGGTTGCGGCATCATGAAGTAATGATACATGGGTTAATAGAATTAAAAGCAGTAGCTATAAAAATTTCATTATGTCCCAATCTACAAGTTACTGTTGTATCGGCTTATCAATCACCTTCTAAACGAATACTAATCAGTGACCTAGATTTAATATTCAACTTGGACAGAAAAGTTATAGTCCTTGGAGATTTAAATTGTAGGCATCCTAGCTGGAACTGTGTACGTTCAAATGCAAATGGTAACATACTTTTGAACTATTGTTTGCTATCTAATTTTAATATACATCATTCTGATGAGTATACATTTTACCCATCCAGAAACAATGCTACACCCAGCACTTTAGATCTTATTTTATCAAAAAATACTGACAACATTATCACTAAATCTAATTGTGTGTCAGAATTAAATTCTGATCACAATCCAGTTTATTTTAACATCTGTTTAAATAAAAATATTAATTACAACAAAATGCGCTACGTCTTAAATTATAAAGGAACAAATTGGAACAGACTTAGAGCGATAGTTGACTCTAATGTTAACAATTCAATAAAAATTAATAATACAAATGGTATTGATTACCATGTCAACAAACTTACAAAGGTTTTACAAGATGCGGTACAGGCAACAGTCCCACTTGTAAAAATTAAACCAAAATATTTTAATATTCCTCCCACCTTATCGAACTTAATTAAATTAAAAAATTTCTTCAGACGACGCTATCAGAAGTGTCGCTCACAACTCTACTATGATGTGTACGTACAACTTTCTAAAAATGTTAAAATCGACCTATCTAACTTACTGACCCATTTACCTTACTGTATATGGTATCTCTTATTAAATGTATTTATATAGTACTCTTATTTTGATGTGTGTCGTATGTACATAAATTATTATTTAAATGTGTACTGTTTTGTTTCAGCTTGTCGATATTATAGAACAAATTTGGTAAAAGAATTTTACAATAATGATAATTAATAAATTATCAAAATCCAACTACAGGCAAAAATGAATGAGTAATTTCAAAGTTTTCGGCAATTTGCATGAAAAATAATAGAAAAATTAAAAGAAAATTGTTCTGTATGTTTCAATCATTTAAATGATCATCTTCAGGAAATCAAAAAACTCAATTGTGAAACAACTGAGAAATAAGAAAAACATCAAAAGGACATAACCTTTAAAATCAATTGGATGTCAAACTGACAAACGGGAAAACAATGTTATAATAGTGAACCCCATAAGAAATAGGGAAAATTAAACGTGATAATATTGAACGAAGAAGAATAGCAGAAAAAATCGATGCGAGCCAAATACTTACTGTATCAGGGACATCAACTGACAACTAAGCATTCAATAGAACGTCGTAGAAAAATCCGCTGATATCAGTCACAAAGAAATTATGTAAGACACCATCCTTTTTGAAAAGATTTAAATAAATTAAAAAATTAATAGAAACACCAAACCAATCAATTATTACACTTAAAACACTCATAATTAATGAGAACATAATTTAGTAAAATTTAAATTGTTACAGGTTAGTAATGAAAAATGAAAACGAAAAATATACTTAAAATAATTCAAAAAACAATTGTTAAGACAAATCGTGTATCGTGTTCAAAGTTTCGTTGTAAAATGGAGATTCAAATTGCTCAGCTAATCTTTTCATGATAGAATGGCACTGTTCGTATGAACATAGTTTCGCAGTCTCGTTAAGAATTGGTTGGTTTGAATTATTGTAATGTGCGTTGTAAAGTGTTTCCAAAGTATCTAGTAACGATACCTTTTTAGCAAAATGCAACGGCGTGAAGTTATCGGTGATCACAAATTTATGATCAGTTTCCAAAATGTGCTCAGCTATTGCAAAACGATTCTTTAAATTTGATGTCTTAATGGCCGCCAAATGTTCAGCAAATCTAATACAAAAACGTCGTCCCGATTGACCCATATAAGCTGCTTTACATTCACATTCGAATTTATAAACGCCTGATCTATATGACAGATTAATAGTATCTTTGTTTTTAGTAAGAAGACTTGCAATGGAATTACAAGATAAAAAATGTCAACTTAAGGCCATTGTCATGGAATAACTTTCGGAACCCGTTCACTTGGGAGGAAATATAAGGAATAGAAGCATAGCTCGAATTAGATGATTTTATAGATTTAGTTAAATTAGGGAACAAAGATGTGTCAAAATACTTCTGTAAATGTTTAGAAAAAATTTTAAAAATAAATTCGCTGTCATAGCCGTTAGCACGCCCTATGTGTATAATGACGGACAATTCACGGAGGAAATTAATAGTGTTGAGCGGATAGGAAAATAATCTGTTAAGTGAATAGTTGAAAAATGCCAATTTGTGTGAAATAGGGTGAGAAGAAGATTGATGGATACAATGGTCAGTATGTGTGGGTTTACGGTACACTGAAATTTCAAACCGTTTGGAGTAGTAATCTTTTTTCACGGTAATGTCCGAAAAATTAATTTTATTATTTTCCTCGAATTCTAGAGTAAATTTAATTCTGTTATGTAGGTTGTTAAGAAAATTTAAAAATTGTACCGCCTGGTCACGAGTACCAGTCCATACTACGAGTACGTCATCCATATAGCGTCTCCAGAAACCAAGATATTGTAAACATATAAAGTAGTTATAATCTAATAAAAGGTTGAGGCATTGTAACATAGCTTCCAGATTGGGGGAGTCAGGATTATTGTTGAAATTAGTAGTCAGAAAATCGCGGAAGAGAGTTTTTAATTCATCGATTGGGACTTGTGTAAATAAATCTACGATATCAAAACTAAGTAATAGGCAATTGTTCGGTATTTTAATTTTTGTTAAATGAGAGATGAGTTTAGTAATGTTGCTAAGAGAATATTTAAAATTGATCTTAGTAAATTTGTAGGTATTTTGAAGAAATCACTGAGATAAACCACCAAACAAAGAATCAAAATGGGATACTACAGGTCTATATTTACCGCCTGCTTTATGAATTTTGGGGAGGTCGTACAGCTTAGGTGTGACGGGGTTCATCGGGATTTTGACAACCTTCTATAAATCAAATAACTTCATAAAATTCTTGATTTTAGTTTTAATACGTTCTGTGGGATTATAATTTAATAAAACGAAATTCTCTGAGTCTAAAATATTCTGCATTTTTATGTTATAATAATTCCTGTCCACCAACACCAAACAAGATCCTGTATCCGCCTTCGTAAGTAATACATTCGAATCTATCAATTTTTTGTTTAATCTGTTGATAAGTTTGAGGTTAGAAATAGCCTTATTATCTGTATAGTTATTGTATTCGCTATTTTAACATTATTAACAGCTTATATGGGTCAATCGGGACGACGTTTTTGTATTAGATTTGCTGAACATTTGGCGGCCATTAAGACATCAAATTTAAAGAATCGTTTTGCAATAGCTGAGCACATTTTGGAAACCGATCATAAATTTGTGATCACCGATAACTTCACGCCGTTGCATTTTGCTAAAAAGGTATCGTTACTAGATACTTTGGAAACACTTTACATCGCACATTACAATAATTGAAACCAACCAATTCTTAATGAGACTGCGAAACTATGTTCATACGAACAGTGCCGTTCTATCATGAAAAGATTAGCTGAGCAATTTGAATCTCCATTTTACAACGAAACTTTGAACACGATACACGATTTGTCTTAAGAATTGTTTTTTGAATTATTTTAAGTATATTTTTCGTTTTTCCTTTTTCATTACTAACCTGTAACAATTTAAATTTTACTAAATTATGTTCTCATTAATTATGAGTCTTTTAAGTGTAATAATTGATTGGTTTGGTGTTTCTATTAATTTTTTAATTTATTTAAATCTTTTCAAAAAGGATGGTGTCTTACATAATTTCTTTGTGACTGATATCAGCGGATTTTTCTACGACGTTCTATTGAATGCTTAGTTGTCACCTGATGTCCTTGATACGGTAAGTATTTGGCTCGCATTTATTTTTTCTGCTATTCTTCTTCGTTCAATATTACCACGTTTAATTTTCTCTATTTCTTATGGGGTTCGCTATTATAACATTGTTTTTCCGTTTGTCAGTTTGACATCCAATTGATTTTAAAGGTTATGTCCTTTTGATGTTTTTCTTATTTTTCAGTTGTTTCACAATTGAGTTTTTTGATTTCCTGAAGATGATCATTTAAATGATTGAAACATGTAGAACAATTTTCTTTTAATTTTTCTAATATTTTTCATGCAGGTTGTCACTTTTTAATCGGTTTTGTGTACTAACAATTAATACAAAAAATAATATGATTCATTCTATTATGAAGAGATATAAATGCTATATGTTTACATGTTCTATGTTCACATGCCTTCCTGGGAAAGAACAAAACGTAATATAAACATCGTCGTATTCACTTGTTTAGAGATAATTTTTTTTCAAGCCGTGTTGTTACTGGTTGAACATGTGGCCATTTGAATAGATTTGAGATCAATTAATAAATCTATATAAGACATAGTGTAAAGTACCTTAATTTAAATAGGTCGTGGAAAGGAGTTAACTTACGAAGAAATGATTAAGATTAAGATTAAAACGTTAAGAGAAGAATGGTGAAATAGTTCGGCGACTGGGTAGATCGCATTATGTAGTCATAAAATACCTAGAAGACCCTGAAAATTATGGAAAACGATATAAAGGTAGAACGAAACGGCCCACAATAGAACGAGAAATGCGACGTATACTTCGTGAAGCATCGAATTCTGCACTTTCTGCAAGACAAATAGTTCTCAAGACTGGAACGCAAGCGTCCGTAAGTACTGTACCACACATGCGGTAATCGTTTTCCTTTTCTTTCACTAGTAGTATTGAATTTGCAAAATCCGATGTAGTTTCCCCAATTATGTTTGCTTGAAGGAGCTCGTCACAAATGCCCCTTACAATTTCTCTTTCCTTATAAGCCATCCGATATGGTTTGCATGCAATAGGGTTGTCGGTGATCAATTCAATCTTCATTTCTGTCACATTCGTTTTGCCCAATTCAGCATATCTTTCAACGAACGCACAGTGTTTCGTCTAATACAAGCTAGCTGGACAAAATTATTTTTTAATAGATATAGGTTTCAAAGCCCCTTTTGAATACTAATATGAGTGTGTTTATTTGTTTAAAGTACTTGGAATCCCATCAAGGGGGTGCCTATGGAAATAAAATACATTAATTAGAAAAATAATGTTGTTTTACTACACAAATACATAAAAATATATATAAAAAAAATTCTACTAATACTACTAATGATATTAAGGCACTTGTTATGTTATAACTAAATATGTAGTAATTTATTAACTAATAAAAAAAATCTTAATTGTATTCTATTGAGAATATGTCTAGAAATTATCACTAAGTTCATCCTCAGAAGAATCCTCTACATAATAACCTTCCGCATTAATATTTACAGTATTTACATTTTTATAATATTTACATGTAGGTGGCCTTAAAAGATCTAAAACTGCAGCAGGGAGGCTAGTTATTTTTTTTCGGGATTTTTCGGAGACTGTTAACTAAAGAATCAGATGTGATGACCAACATGTTAAGTAAATCCATATTCGTGGCAATACGAGATCGTTTCCGCGTGTGATACCTTCGGAATCTTCTGCAATCCTTGTTGCGAGCTTCTTGAGCTTCCTCAGAAAGCTGTCCTATAGGCAAAAGGGCCGACTGGATAATATCCACACTATGCACAAGAATTTTGTGCACAGTAGCGGGCATGTAATACCACGAATATGATTTCAAGTAAAGTTTTCTAGTTACTGAAGCTAAATTTTGAAAATTTTCTATATTAATATCAAAGCCACTTGACAAAGCCCGAAGTAATGTGTTAAAATTTTGAATAAGTGTCACATCTAATCCTGTTATTTCAGCACTCAGTTCAGGATTCCCAAAAAACCTACGAGCAGTATTTCCATCATTTGTATTACCAAATCCTGGTTTTGGTCTATCTACAATTAAACCCATTTCTTTTTTGAAACGTTTTTGAATCGTTGCTGAACGTTCCTTCACAAGAGCTTTGTCAATTGGATCTCGTAATTGCCGTTTCTTAACATCAAGGCGGTAACTAATGTGAAGCAAGCATTCGAAACAACGAATCCAAGCGTGTAAAGTCGATATACCAAAACCAAGATTCGATTTATTGGCTACAAATTCCCTGGATTCATCATTCATTTGTTTTGGAGTTGCCCCACAAATGTAGCACTTTTGTGCAGAAGAAGTTTCGGTTAAAGCATTACAAATTTTACTATCAATCATTGTTAAAAGTATTTCATGCTTGATGGATACCTTAAGTTCCTCGTTAACACTACATAAAGTCGGCAATAGCGCGTTTATATCCTTCAATACTTTATCGGCTTCCGATACGGTCAATTCTGTACTTTCTTTGGAGAACATAAACTTTATTGGTCGACAATACGTAGTGGATGATGAATGAGGGTTCTGCCAAGCAGTATTACCACTTTCATCACGTAATTGAAGTGGTACAAAAGAAAAAACAAACAGAAATTCATCCGTATCCGCGCTATTGGTAAATTGTTGTTTGTAAGTGCTGTGAGCAGAACTTCCATCGCAACCCCACTTACTAACTAAAGTAAAGGATGAGCCACCCTCACCACCGGAAGTACAAAGTGTAATAACATCTCGCTGCGCAGTGATTAAACGCTGAGCTGTTTTATCTAAAGTCGCTTGTAGTTTAATTTCAACGTGCGTGTCAGTTACAGTCACGTGTTCATCCGGTGGCAAACACGCTTTCTTGGCCCTACTGAGACTATAAAATGATGGAAATATCCGATGCCCAGCCAACATACTCCACTTCCGCGTCTGTATGTAGGCGTGACTAGTAGATTTAAAGTCTATATAATACGCCAGTGCTTCATCATTTGTTAAGCACCTTTGCAGGTACTGTTCATTAGACTCTCGTTTATTGAACTTCTCCGGATTTGAAGTAACTTTGCGAATAAGTTTAGCGATTTTACGCTTGCCTGATTGTCGAGAAGCTATTTCAGCAGCAACCAAAAGTTCCGCAGAACTTCGTGACTGAACCAAATCATCGACACGTCGACGTTTGGTTTTGGCACTTGCAGTTGCCATATCCACTAATGGCCTTCCAGGACCGGGTAGAAATTTTGATGGCGTCAAGGCCTCCGCAAGGTCATAAGACACAAAAAATTTGATATCTTCGCCCACTAGCCACTCAACATTATCAGCTAAGAAACGATCTCGTGTACGGCGAGAATGCTCCCATTTCTGCGATAGTTTCGATGTAAAAGGGGAAATGACGGACTTGATGTACTTGATAGATGCCTCTGTTATTCTACTACTACTAAGATCATGTTCCTTTGAAATAAACATGAAAAGTCTCTTGTTTCTGTCCCTTTTCGAATGTTTTACCCACTCTTCGAAAAACTCCCTTTTTGGAACTTTAAAACTACCATCTAAGAAAATACAAAATAAATAACAATTGGGCAAAATGGGGCAAAAAAAATACTATTCACTATAAACTAGAAGGTTGTGTCTATTGTCTGAAAAAATTACAGGTCGGGGATAAGAGTGGATTTTTACTTATAGTCTTTTGAAATTAAAATTTGTTAAAAAAAAATCTATTTTCCGATTTATGAAGCTTTTATTTAAGGTATGAATAATATTTTATTATTGTACTAAATAAAAAAAGTTCTTACCCTCAGTAGTAGAAAAAATTGCTACAACTAGTAAGAAAACCTCGAGAGATGCAATCGTGTCAGTAAAAAAAATGACAATGATTTTATGCATTTCACCTAATTATTTTATATATTTACTCTTATTACCGATGTTTCGTGCTATTGTTAACAAAACAATATCTGTTGATGTGATTACTAACTCATGGCCTACCTACCCTCATTAATTGTTTCAAGAAATTTTAATTTCGTTTTTGTCCAGCTAGCTTGTGTTAGATGAAATACTGTTGAACGATCTGAATTCTCATCGATAAACCGAAATAATTTTTGTTTTTCATTTTGCGATAGGTCAGAATTCACTTTTATATTTTGTGTTCCGGTAATCTTCCTTATCGTCAACGTTTCATCATGATTATTACTGAACATTCATTAATACTTGCAGATCAGAGAACTTTGGTAGAAATAGGTATAAATAATATCGAATGAGTAACCAAATATGCACATGGCTAAATTACCAATTAAGTAAGTACTGAAAAATATATGAATCATTATTGGAAAGTAAAATTTACATTTTCGTGATGAAAATAAACATGAAAATAAAACGTATTTGCAATCAATAATAATGTAATATAATCTACTCTATTTTTTTCTTCCTTATATGGCTTGGATACCACACATGTTTCGAAAAAACACAAAAACACGTATCCCCTAATTTTTGGTGCTTTTTCTATTTACGATGGTAAAAATTTGATACATTGAACCATTCAGGCTGTATAATATACCCTAATTTTCACCACTCCAGCCCCTCTTATGAACCCGACCCTGGTTTAACCTATACAGGTGAATCTGTCTAGGTCTTTATCTCTTATAGTTTTCGAGATATCTTAAGGAATACGATTTGAACCCCCAACTTTAGGGGCTAACAGGGGATAAAAAAATACAGGTCTCTTATTTTTACCTATTCTACACACCAGCGAAGTTTCATCAAAATCCCGAATTTCACTCTGGGTGTATCTCCTTGTAAGTGAAATACAACTTATGTTAGAAACAAAAACGGACGACATCTACATTATGGAGGGTGATTTTAACTGTTATATTGATAGCTTAAATAACTAGGATGCAGAGTTGTTTGAAAGTACTAGTATTGTTTATCCAGAAAGAGTCACCCTGGATCAAAAAATTGATAAAAGAGGTAAAGAACTTGTGCAAAAACTAGAAAATAAGGAATTTTTAATGCTAAATAGACGAACTAGAGGAGATATATGTACCTAGATGTTACACATATCTAGCAATACAGGGGAAAAAATAAGATTTAATACTGATGGATTTAGCAAATATTCATGAAGTTAAAAAAATTTACGTAGCCCAAGAATCGTATAACTCTGACTACTATTACATAATATTGATAATTTTATCACACACATATCTAATAAGTGATAAAATAGTCTTATATACCATTTCGACTTCTTACTCTAATTCGGTATCTTTCCAACTCCGCCCATATGGGCATTATAATCTTTTACAATTTTTGGACCTTCCTATCATATCTATTCACAATGCTCGCTGGTTCCGATCCAATATACGTAGACGTAAGTGTTACCACTTTGTTGTCTTTCTAGCAGGTAGCTGCAACGTCAATTCCTTCATAGTTTGCTACTTGCTCTTCAAAAGTTCCTCGAGGAATAGAATCTTTCATAAATTCAGTTTTTGTAGGTAACTTACATGTCTTACCAAGTCGATTTCTCTATACCGTCCCAAGACAGTAAATCCCCTCTGTAGCGAAATAGTACAATAATGGTATACACGTGTAATAGTTATCAAAATAAATCATATGATTGATTCCACGTGGTACTGAACGGCATAAACGAACAACAGTGTTCGATATAGTTGCGAGTTGGTTGTACTGTATTAGTGAATAGACGTATGTAATTTCTAAGTTATAGTATTTTTTAAATTTCAGTTCTAAGGTGTTTTTATTAATTCTAAATTGTATATTCAAAATTTTAGTTTATTTTTAATTTTATCAGATAGTAAAAGTCTTGAAAAAAATTTCTGTGTTCGACAAACAAGAAGAAAATTTAAAAAAAAAATTGTCTAAAACGATTGAATTGACAACTTGGCATATTAAATTACGTACCTATATTCAGTAGATTGAAACTAAGTACACATAATAAATTAACAGAGTTATATTATTATTTTTAATATTACCAAAATGACAACGGAACGTCAATTATCGGATATACTAAGCGAAATAGTATCGTCTATCGAATCAATTAAAACAAATATAGCAGACAAAAGTGATATAATGGAAATTAAAAATTCAATGGAGAATATAGCCCAAAGGATAATGATAACTGAAAAAGAACAGACGGATATTTGGGAAATGGTTCCAATCCAAAAGCAAAAAATTGAATATCTTGAGAGAGAATCAGGGAAAAATAATATCATTATTAGTGGCCTACCTGAGCAACCGAACGAAATCCGTGAAAGTCTGGAAGAAAACATTTTTAACTTGGTACAGCCTAAACTTCATACTGAATTACAACAAAACTGTGTTAATGAAGTCAGAAGAATTGATGTCAAAGATCAAAATAGAGGCCATCGCCCAGTAACGGTAAGCTGCGTGTCTTATAAAAAAAAAAAAAACGTAGATATCATGAAACAAAGAACGAAGCTAAAATGATCCGATATTTACTTAAATGGCCATCTTACCAAGTTGCAAAATGAAGATTGTAAAATACTTGTAGATATGCACAGGAACCTAAAAAAGCGGAATATGAAGCTAGAATTCTAAAAAATAAGATACTTGTGTTCTAACGCCGCAGATAAACCAAAAACATGATCAACCGGACAAAGCAGTGGAAAAAATGATCAATCACAAGAAAAACGACAATGAAGAAGTAACCAACGAATGTCGCGTGAAAACACCAAAAGATAAACCAGGAACAATGGAGCATTTTCTGCGGTCTAGAGTAAATACGTCAAAAAACTAAATATAACCCCTTTAAATTTGTTTTTTTGGAATATTAAGGGTATTAACAATCCAGTAAATTATAATGGAACTCAATGGAATAAATATGATGTGTTTAACTGAAATGTGGCTGACAACTGATCCAAAAGACAATATAGTGTTTACAAAATTATTATGTAATTTTTTCAGCTGCTATTAAGGAAAAACAGAAATGCCGTGTATCTGGAGGTCTTCTTCTTTGTATAAAAAGGTGTAGAAAATTTTTAGTTGAAACTTTGGACATAACAGAAAATTGGATAGTTGTAAGAATTCAAAGTGACGTGGAAAAAATTATTATAAGTGTAGTGTATTTTAAACCAAGTTTAGATATTTCACAACCTCTGTAATTGTTGCAAAATGTACTTAATTTAATCAACAGTAAATAAAGTGATTACGTGTGCGTTATTGGAGGCGATTATAATTGTAAAATTGGTCAGCTTAATCAATTAGACGATACATAATGTGTTACAAAACTGTAAGTTAAGTGCTAAGAGAAGTTCTTTGGATAATATTTGTAATAGTGAAGGTTATTTGAATTGAAAAGGTTAGGTAAATTTATGGAGCATAATGAATTGATAAATATTAATGGAAGATCATCAAATGATATTTCTGCCTAATTCACCTTTCAAAGTACACAAAGTAAATCTGTGATTGACTTAGTTTTCTGTAATTTTTGGAGCTTGAATAAAATAATAGACTGTAAGGCTTTTAGACTGGATAAATGGTTCTCAACATTTTCCAATTTCGTTGCACATATCCGTCGACATTTACAATAAACAATGTATTCACACAACGTGGGGTTCGTGGTGCCTTTCGTACGTGCACACCAATTGACTATACACAACGTGGGGTTCGTTGACGCCTCTCAGAAAGAAATCACCAGGTGTCACCACACTAGTGAGTTAACGGTAGGATGAAGATGATGTGCTTCAGGTGTCCGGTGATGATGTGCCGGGTTGTTGCAACTATGTAACACACCTAGTTATGGCAACTCGTTGACGATGAGGTCCACGTAATGTGATAGGTATGGAAGATGGTATTCCAAAGGTACATTGGGTGGTAGTGTTCAGTGGTACAGAATGCTATATTGGGTTCAAGGTACCACGTGGAAATTTGGTTGTGCTGATAGCAAGGAAAATGCTTATTTCATGAAGGAAAATAATTTTTCATAAAAAGGAACAACTTTTAGGAATAATAAAATTTTATTATGATTACGTTTCTTCTTTTACTAATATTCATTTTTAAATAGCTTCTCTTTTTCAGCATATAAATTCCAATTGCAATGTTGCTTCAAAAACATGTGCCTTAAAATGGCGTCATTCAATACTTATAAAATTCACTAATTCAAATTCTTGTAAAATCTTAAACATCCTTTTCTATAACTTTTAATAATAATACTTTTTCTTCAGAATTTTATCGTAGGATAAATAATAAAACACTAACTTCAATTTTCTTTTAATATATCTACAATGTTTTTCTTCAATTTTTTATATTTTAACAACAACAATATGAGCCGTTTATTTTGATAGTGAGGCAAGTCCATTTTTGAAAAAATGAAGATAATGGTAGTTACAGATAAGACTTAGTATGATATTTTTATCTGTCAACAATTTATAGTTAAAAAAATTCAGAAGCCTAATATTTGGAAGATTGAAGTTTTAGCTCTTAACAGTATTGTAAATATGTTTATTTTGATAGTGGTGCAAGTCCATCTTACAAGTAAAATTTCCGAGACTGGACCTATTGATTTTGATGAAACTTAGATATGTTGTTGAACACTAAAAATAAGTAACACGTATTTTTTTTATCTGCGGAAAAGTGGTTTGAAGGGGTGAAATCGTTCTTCCAAAATTGGGATGAAAACGTAATTTTTCAAATATCTCGAAAACGGTAAGAAATAGAGCAAAAGCTTAAATTAGCCATATTGCTCTTTTTTAAAAAGCTATATATTGATATGTAATTTGCTTAAATTACACTAACAGGGATAGTTTAGGGTTAAAATTTGGGGGTTAATTTCGCGAAAAGGGGTAAAAGATAAAATATAATAAAATTTTATTTACAGATTTCAAATGTATGTAAAAAAATCTAATTGACCTGTTTTTACTCAATTTTCTAATATTAAATCCAGGGGTAGTTAACTACGGGGCTGGATGTGTCGATATAATCGTACTATTTGAGTAACTAAAAACTTCTACAAGGAAAATAGTTTAAAACAATTAGAATAAATTTTCAAAATTCATTTTAAGCAACACTGCAAAGGGGATGAGTCGCCCTTTTAAAGTACATACTTATTTTCGTACACTCATTTCTACTACTAACAATAAGGCACTGGCAGGGGGTAATAAGGTCAAGTAAGTGAAGTTGAACTCTCGTGTAAAAAGTTTTTATTATGTTTGTTTTTAAATGATAAATCTAAAATATTTTCCATTTAAATTAACGATTACAATAATTCATTAATTTTGAAAGTGAGGCAAGTCCATTTAGTTATAATAAAACCACTATTTTTTTAGCCAGCACTGTAAACACTATTGGATTATAAACTTACATTATCTAATAACACAAAATACAAAAAATATGTCTATTAACGTTTACTAATATTTTTAAATTTATTGAAACGCAAACCCTTAAATATCTCGCAATAACAAAATATGGACTTGCCCCACTTTCAAAATAAATGGCTCATATGCCGTATTACACAAACAACTTGGTTACACAATTCGAAATGCAAATTCATTCTTTAAATATTACAAAATACATTTCTTTTCATTTTTATAAACTTTTGACACTTTATTTCATATTTTTAATATATTTTTCCCATAATAATTTTATATATATTTATTTAATACTTTTATGTTTCTTCCACCAAAATAATACGTCTACATTTTTTGGCATTGAAAACTAGTCTGTCTTTCGGGTACGCGACCCTTCGTGTTACTTGTTAGCTTTTTACCAAAAAGATAACTATACAAGGATACATATGATTGGTCAAAGGTAGATGGTGTCATTTTTACAGAATACTATTGGTCAATATGATGGCGTTACTTTAAAGCATACATGCGTATTAGGTAGCGTCACTTACCATTATATAAGCTTTTACATGGTTGGTTAAAATAAACCTTAATTTTCGGAAAGAAATATAATATTGATCAAAATGATTGTGTACCTTCAAAGATTCAAACTTTATGTTCAGACTAAAGACTGTGGGTGATCCCATAATGAAGAGATCATGCACTTGCAATTATAATGAAGGGGAGATCGGGTTTTCCTTTGAGAAGAGCAACTTCTATATCAAATAATTATACATATATGTCAAATACTGTTACAACAAAACATTAGGAATGGTTAAGCTTGCAATTCCATTATTGACTTTATTTGGCGATATAAAACTCAATATTAAGACCAGCAAAAAAAAATTATTGAGTTTTATATCGCCAAATAAAGTCAATAATGGAATTACAAGCTTAAAATGTTTTGGCGAAAATAGAGGTATCAATTTATTTATTAGGAATGGTAATAAAATATTAAATAAGCAAGTATATTTTAAGTGGGACCATAATTTAGCGCTGAATTACTATACAGGTATGGAAATGTCCAGTAGAATTCATATCAGCGGTAACATAACAGTAGACGAATTGAGCACAAACTTAGAAAATGCTATTAACGAATTAGCCTTTCAGTTAGGAATACAAAAAGAAAGATTAATTTACAATAGCGATTTTAGAATATTACATAATAAGCGGTTTGATCAAGAATGCAAAGATAAAAAATTTAATGTAAAAAATTTATTGAAAATATGCAAGCATGACAATTTTAAAAATGTTGAACTAGTAAACAATTATCACGATATGAAAAAACAATATATATTAGTTAAAGAAAAGAAAATTAATTATCAAAAACAAATGACTGACAGAATGTCAAATGTAAAAAACGCAAAGGAATTTTGGGAGGCAATAAATTGTTATAGAAAAAAGAAACCTGAAACCGTTGAAATTGATGAGAAAGAGTGGGAAATATTTTATGACAATATATAGGGAAATATAAATAGTATATCAGGGACTTTTGTAAATGTGGGCCATTCAGTTTTAGATAGAATAATTACCTTGAATGAAGTAATTTTAACCATAAGTAATATTAAATCGGGCAAGCCACCGGGTCTCGATAAAATCAGTAACGATTTTTACAAAGATCTTCCTCAAAACTGGCTGTTGTATATGACAATGTTTTTCAATAAAATATTAGAAACAGAAAAAATTCCAGAAAAGTGGTGCTGTATAGAAATGTCAATATTCCATAAAAAGGGTGAGAAAGATAACCCAAATAATTACAGAGGCATTGCACTTATGAATTCTATAGTAAAAATATTTACACAAATTTTAGCTAATAGGTTAAGCAATTGGGCCGAACATTTAAATATTATTCCAGAAAAGCAAAATGGGTTAGGAAGAGCAGAAGCTGTTATGATAATACATTTATGTTAAACTCTGTATTGCTAATTTGTTTACAGAAACAAAGAAACGTTTTAGCTTTATTTGTTGATTTTAAAAGAGCATTTGATTCAGTTAACCATAATAAACTTTGGCATAAATTATTTGATATGGGGCTAAATGCAAGGTTAATTAGAGTAATTGGTTCATTATACAATCGGGCGAAAATGAAGGTTAGAGTCAATAATATACACACAAAATATATAGATATAATAGAAGGTGTATTGCAGGGAGACTCAATGAGTTCCTTGCTTTTTGCGCTCTTTTTACATGGTATTGAGGAATACTTTAGGGAAAACGCAGCCGATGGATTATACATCAATGGTACCAATGCTGTTAACGTTTTGTTGTATGCCGATGACATAGTGATCTTAAATGAAAATCAGTCAGATTTGAGGAACAAGATTAAAATATTGGAGACTTATTGCAAAGAAAATATGTTAACGGTAAACGTAGCCAAAACAAAGATCATTTAGTTTAGTAAAGGAAATAGAAGAAGGGAAATAGGCAGTTTCTTTTACGAAAATGAAAATATTGAAATAGTCAAAGAATTTGAATATTTAGGAGTTACATACGTCAATTCCTCTTTATTTTTTGAAAATACTAAACGAGTAATCAGTAAATCAAATATGGCTATAGGTGCCACTATAAATGTTTTAGCAAAAGCAAAATCTGGTGACTGGGATTCGAAAAACAGATTATTTGATTCCCTACTGGCATCGGTACTATTATATGCAGGTCCGTTTTAGTCCTTACAATATTATCAATATGTTGGAAAAATTCAACTCCGTTTCTTCAAAAAAAAAATTAATGTTGCCAATGAATACACCAAATTATGTAGTTAGATTAGAAGTGGGGACTATACCATTATTGTATCGAATAATAAAACTGGTTTTGAATTGGATCATGAAAGTTAAGCAGATGAGACCAAATAGATTGCCTATTCTGTGCTTCTAAAGGCTACTATATCTAGATTCAGTCCGCAAAAAATATAAGTGGGTTACCTAAGTGCGAGAGCTCCTTTATCAAGTGAACCTAGAAAGTTTTTTTTACAATTGAAGGAATTTGATGATCGTATCGTAAAAATATTCTAAATAATTTTCAGGACAAAATGAGACAAGACGATCTGATAAGATTAGAAAAGTCCAATTTTTCTAATGCGATTCCAATTTTTCTTTGTAGCGATGCCTACATCTATCTGGTAAAGCACGAGCGGTAACAGTGACAGCGTGGCAGTTGGTCGATCCTCCCTCTCCATCAGGACGAATCTGGATCCGTATGTGTGTTAAGTGTTTGTGTTTCAGTGTTAGTGTATTGTGTGTTTATGTATGTGTGTTTTGTGTCTGTAAGATGAGTGTCAGTGTGTTGTTCACTCACTGTAGATGGCTGAGATGGAGTACAAGCAGACCTTGTGCTTTCACATATCGCAGTCGGATTTGTATTACTGAGGAACTTCCGTACTATACGACACGTGTTTATGATCACTGCCTTTTGCATAGTGACATATGTGTATTTTGGGAGACCCAAGAGGCTCAAACTATTGTGTAGTGTGTGTGGAATGACCCCGGTGGCACTGAGCACTATCGGAACAATGTGGACATGTTCCATTCGCCATTGCGTACCTACATGGTAACCGTATTTGGTTTCATTTAACAGGCGAGAAAGTGGATTCATTGCGAGACAAAACCACAATGGACTCAATGAGTCACCTTGGAATATGCCGCGTCTTACTTGAATAAGGTCGCTTATTGTTTTTTCATTACCAATATTCAAATGTAAGGTCGTTCACCAGTCGGACATGATCGTTCCAAGGACGTTCACGATACCGTAACTTGGGGTAAGATTGGCCCTTAAGGGTAAGATCGGCCCAAGTCTTGGAAAAAGACAGTTTGATTTACTATTAGTTAGCAAATACAGCTATCAACTTGGTTCTTGTGGTAAATGACAGGCAGCAGCACTGACTATACTCGAATGCTAAGATTGAGTTAATTCCATCTTTTGCCACTGCTCAGTGCTGCTCCAACTTCACCGTTACTTCTTGTGAATGTTTTGATGCAAACCAACTTTTGCTTACACATCCAGAACTACTTAAGATTTTTGATTGGTAAATGTATAACAGCTTTCATTTAATATATATTCAAAATATTTTAAGTTTGTTTTTTCTGATACTTACCTTGTTTATTTGTAAAATGTGATTTTGTAAGCTGGGGTAACTTTGGCCCAAGTATTGGGGTAAGATTGGCCCACCCTGTTTTTTTTTTTTTTAAATTTCCATTAAAAGAACAGTATATTATGCAATAAGTGCGGGAAATTTTCGATTGCCCACGAGAGCGAAGTTGAGCGCACCATCGTAGTGAGTGCGCTCTTTCGCTCAAGTGGGCAATCGACAATCCTGCACGAGTTGCATATACTATTTTTTATTACGAATTTCACATACTTTTTTCCATTATTATTATTATTTTTTATTCCTTTTTAAAATAATATTATTGAGTGTTTGTCTTTTTTTTTGAATTAAAAAAAAGTTTAAATTATTTTGTTGGCGGTTTCTATAGAAACAATTATTAAATATTTATTAAATGAAAAATCAGGAATTAAATGAAAAAAATTTACAAAATAACCGCCCTTAAAATTTGCCGCCCCGGGCAAATGTCCGGGTTGCCCGCCCTTGGAGCGGGCCCTGTCCCTAACATATTGTACACTATCTACTTACGTACAACCACAATTAAAAATGTCGAACATTGTCCCAAATAATATTTGGAATTAATTACTATGACATTTTGTATTTGGGACAATGTTACCCCAAATAAAGGCAAGATTGTCCCAAATTTTCAGAACATCTTAAAATAGAAATTAAAAAGTTCTGAGCTCTAATAACTAGTCAATGTATACTTTGAAATATGCAGAGTTCAATAGCTGATAGTAAGAGAAAGTTACCCTAAATATATATGAAAAATATAAGGCAGTCTACGTAAAAAAACGAAAAAAATGGGCCAATCTTACCCCAAGTTACGGTACTTGGGTGTATTTTGCACAGCTCAAATAATCTCCGTAACCAGGAGTGCGGGACCGAATTAAATGCATTTTTGTAATCAATAAACGCTGTGTACAGGTTACGTTGTCCCCCTTTCGCTTGTTCCAGTACTACGGAGTCAATCAGCAGCTGCTCTTTGCAGCCTTGTGACCTCTTTCGACATCCTTTTAGCGAATTTCCAGAAAGAATTCTGGAAATTCAGCTATTATGGTGTTAGCCATAGTCGAAGTTCAGGCCGAAAATATGGCAGAAATTTGTTTTGAGGTCCCTAGAGCCCAAAAATAACATTCACTAAAATTTATATATATATATATATATATATATATATATATATATATATATATATATATATATATGTATATATGTATTTATGTATTTATGTATCAGCACGATAGCGCTTCAGGAAAAACTGCTAGTTTTACGAAATTTGGTGACAACGTTGGAAGTCCAAAAACCTTGGATGAGTTCTTCAGCCAAAACCGTCGGCGCTCAGGAACATGGTTTTTTGAGCATTTTTCGTGAAAATGAGTTTTTGGCCAAAATTTGCTATAATTTAAAAGATTTTGTCAAATTTTTTTACACCATTGCAAAGACGGGAAAAAATGACATAAAAAAGGTTTTGGAACTATTATTCTAGGTTAGCTAGTTTTTGAGAAAATAAGAAAAAAAAAGTCAATTTATTTTCTATAATTTTAGTGTGTTTACAACTATGTTGTATGTGTATAATCATATAATGTGTATGTATGTATATAACTCACTATAACTGCAATAGTATACGTATATCTATGTATGTGAATGTATTTGTACCTCTAATATACATATTTTTCAAATAAGTACATCACTGTTGACAGTTTTAGCGAATGGAATTCGCTATTACAGCCACTGTCATGACGCGACTTGAGCCCGGGACTATGGCAGAAATTTGTTTTGAGGTCCCTAGAAACCGAAAAAAATAGTCACTAAAATTTATACATATACATATACATATATATATATATATATATATATATATATATGTGTGTGTGTGTGTGCGTGTGTGTGTCCGCGCGATAATTCTCGAACGAAATGTCTTACGTTTATGAAATTTGGTGAAAATATTGGAAGTCCCAAACCGTTGGACGAGTTCGTTAACCAGACACAACCGATGCCTGGAACATGTCTTTTTTAGCAATTTTCGTAAAAAAAATTAACTTTTTGCCAAAATTTCCTCTTATTCAAAAATTTTTGTAAAATATTTTTACACTATTGGAAAGAGGAGAAAAAATCACATAAAAAAGGTCTTCAAACTATTATGCTATGTCAACTAGTTTCCAAGAAAAACTAACTTTTATAAACGGAAATTCGCTATGTTATGCAGGATGCTGCGACAGGGGTATTTGTTCTTCTGTCAGTATGGTGTTAATCTGACAATGCTCATTGATCTTTTCTGCCAGACAGGACGTCAAAGTCTTATATACTATAGGCAAGCAAGTGATAGGCCTATAATTAGCAGGATTTTTTGTATCACTATTTTTGGATTTCATATATGTGATACCCTGCGTTAAGAACGTGGGTGTCAGGTTTGGTGTCCTTATGAATAGTATAAAGTGTTCAGCAACATACTTGTGTGTTGATCTAAAATGTTTGAGCCGGTAGTTTTGTATGTTGTCGATGCCCGGTGCCTCCCAGTTATGCGATCTCTGTAAAGCTTTGGAGACCTCTGTAGTAATGTCCGTATAGGGCATCTCCGGAAGATGTTCGTTATTCCTGTACTCTGTATCGATCCAGCTGGCTTTGTCATTATGGTCAATGGTCTTGGACCATATATTCGCCCAGAAACTATGGAGTGCGTCCTTCTCCGGTAGACCATAAGTGTCAGTTATCGTGCTCGTTAGAGACTGGTAAAACCGTCTCTCGTTTCTGCTGAACGCTTGGTTTTGTCGTCTGCGTTCAGTACTGGTCTTATACCTTCGTAAGCGCTTCACTAATGCTGTTAATTTTTGGTGAAGCGTATCTCTGATCTCTGTAGGTGTTTTATTGGATTCATCGTATTGTGTATGTACTGTGTGTTTGTGTAATATGTCGTGCATGTGTTTGTTAAGCCGCTGGACCTACTACCCTGTTGGTATTGGGTGATCCTGCCGAGGTTGCATCGGATGTTGTTGATGCGTTTATTCAATCGTGTTTCCTAGGCAGGAGTTTTATGTTCCTTCGAGTTGTACGCTATAGGTGATGTTACGTCTGAACCATTACAACGTATAGCGGCAACGGTTCCACAGTAGATAGCCGTGTGTAACTCGATAAAATTGTTACATGTTTCCAAGTGTTTAGACAGTATTGCATTGTTTAATATCTCAACGATCTCAGCCAATCTACGTGAGGTGTGTTGTTTAGGCAACAAGTACCTATGTGTGAGGTCCGTCCCTTCAAATTCAGTAAGCGCTGTGTTAAATTCCAATTCGATCTCTTGCAGTAGGGTGTCATTTACTGCTGTCTCATGGTGGTTAGGCTCATTCTCGACAAGTTGTTGAATGTTGTTTTGTGTGGGGCTTCCCATTCCTGGTGGGTCGTCAGCCTGACTTTCTTCATTTTGAGCAAATTGATGTGCGACTTGTGTTTTAATAGTGTTTATGAGGGAAGAAGGTATAAGGTTATTGATGAAAATGACACGTTTTTGATCTATCAGTCTCTGTTCAGTGACGCGGCTTAGGTGAGGATAGGTGCGTGAGTAAAATAACTTGTTCGAAGGATTTAATTTAAAAAAAAATTATTTTTAATTTTACAAAAATTTTACAATGATAACAATTAATTTTCAGTAATAATTTGGGCAGAGTTTTTGCCTATTTCGTAAATTTGAAAAATAAGAATTCGTTCTTTATTGATTGTATTTGCTTTATATACAATTGTTGGTGTGAGGAAGTTATTTCATCACACATCTGTTAAAAAATACCTAATTTGCAAATTTGACAATTTCATTGAGTTAAAATTGAGGTTTTTACTTAAATAATTTGTTAATAAAATATATGAAATAAAATATTATTTTCTGAAATAAAATGAATTAAAAATATAATTTTTAGTCTAAATTTTAAGGAAAAACCCATTGAAGTCAAATTAATATTATTTATATGAGTATAAGCTAAGCCTAAACTGTAACTCCTCCCCTCTTAGTCCGAAGGTAACGTCCATAGGAATCTTGATTCTTGTGGCGGAACCGAGGCGTCCTTGTTGATGGTTCACTGGATCAATTTTTGTAGAATGTATAAACCAGTTGTAAGTGTTATGAAGCGAATTGTTCCGTACAGGATGTAATCTCGGTTTTGAAGTTGGATTTCCATTATTTGCAGTTTCTCGATGTTTTTGAAATGAAAATCGGGTAGTTTCTCCAAGCTTAACGTTTGAAGTGTTTCGGTTTCGTTTATGTGTATGAATGAGGCAAGAATCAAATGGATGGTGTCCCATTCGATGAATATTCGGCTATCGTAAACCATATCATTGATATTAACTGTTCAATTTTCGTAATGCATTAAGACGGTCCCAAATATTTCCTTTTCCAGAAGTCCACATGGTGATGTAATATTGGTTTTCGGCATATTGATGAGAAGGATGAAATTTTCTTCAGGTTGAAAAATTGTTTTGAAATTTGGTTTATCTTCTAGCTTGCAGTTGGCGTGTTTGTTACTTAGTATGTTGCCGATGCATTCTGAAACTTTGGCTTTTTCTGAATTTAGTGTATGTTGACAGACAAAAGTTTTCTCAAACTGAGTACATTTGTTTTAATAATAATATATATTCTGCTTATTATGGGCAATAAATGGATATTTAGTTGGTATAAATTTTGTTTGATTTATCGGTAAAGGAATTACGTGTGTAAAGGAGTAATTTTCTTTAAACAAAAGAGGAGTTTTAATATTAAAAATAATATTAGAATGATTGTAGTAAGCCTGAAGTTCTAATAATTCGTAAATTTGTTCAACAGATTTGATTTTTAAATTTTGATTAAAAAGAATTTCTTTAATTGTATTTAATTCATTCGGATGTAAAATATGTTTTGAAATTAAGTTAATTTTAGCTAGAGTAATTGATTCTGCAATATTGTTAATTTGTTTACATACTAAGTAAATCTATGTTATAATTAATTTGATATAGAAACTGAATATACTGAAATTTTTCTTCATCTGAACGAATTTTATTAGTCATTTCCTCGTGAATATTTAAATAATTAAAGATACATTCTTGTTGCTTATTAATGAAATTTGTTATATTTTTAAATTTTTCAATCATTTCATCATTTAATTTTACTTGTTTATTTAAACCATTTTTCAAGTCATGTTCATTAAGCATAATAGTTTCAATTTCTTTATTAGTTTTAGTGCATCCTGGGCATCCATGTTATCCATTATACTTTTAATGATACTACCCAAACCATTAATCAAGCCACGCTTTTTACGATTACTAAGCTTAAAAGGATACAGTTGATTTATATTGTTTTCTAATTCTTTAAATCTCAAATACGTTACTTTTTTTATATTTCCCAACTGATTATCATTAACTATTTCTAGTGATTTTCTGATATTTTCTAAAGCTACATTAAAATCTTTTTGATAAATTTTGATAATTCTGCACGGTCCTAAAGTCATTGGTAGAATACCTTGAGTTCCACTTAAATCTTGTATTTCAATTTTCTGCATTTTCGTCATTGTCACCGTCAGTAGGAGTAGCGTCCTAATATAGACGTTTCTTCTTAATTTTTGCTCTATGTGCTTTAATATTAAGGTTTTTGTTTTTCGTAATCAAGTAACAGCCATTATTAGTTCTAGATGTGATTTTGATTTTAGAAGCTCTTGGTTGTATTTTATTTCGACGGTTACTTTTAAAGAAAGCTAGATTATTATTTTGAAATGGTTCAAGGTCATTTCTTGTTTCATTTATTTTGTTTATTAATTTTTCTTTAGCTTGGTGCATTTCATTATGTTTTAATTTATAAAGATCTGTCTGTAATTTATTTAATTTTTGTAAATATTCATGTTCGTTATTAAATTCTATATCAATTTTATTAAGTCGTCCGTAAAATAGTTCGTGAGGGGTTAGTTTAGTTGAGGAATAAATAGCATTGTTATATGTAAGGACACATTCGTTTAAAATATCGGTCTTATCTCTATTTTTGTCTTGATGATATAAAATACGGTATGTTTCTAATAATGTGGAGTGCAAACGTTCTACAGGTGCATTACTTGTACTTTGTTGAAGGGATGTTACGTGTATGTTAATTTTATACTCTTTACAAAAATCATTAAATATTATGGAGTTAAATTCGGGTCCTGAATCTATTATTAATTTATTTGGAATTCCGTGTCGCATAAAAAATGACAAACATTTAATTATTTCAAGAGAATTTGCGTTTGTTAGTAAATAAGCGTCAGCAAATCTTGAAAACTTATCTATAGCAGTTACAATTTTATCGTTTTGTATATGAAATAAATCTATATGTACTATTTCAAGTGGTTTCTTTAGAGTTTCTGTAAGATTAAATTTCGGCCTTGGTGGATCTCTATCATATTTCATCGTCTGACAAAGTTCACAATTAAGGGTACGACTAGCATAGCAAATGGGTCGATCCTGTCCAATTGGTCCTTGGCTTAAGACAACACCTATTGCAAAATTGCTAGCATCTGTAGTCAAATTAAAATGTTTTGTGAAGTCCAAGTACGCAAGTATTGGGTCGTTCATTAGTAAGTTTTTACAGTCTTCGAAAGCTTTTTTGTATTCGTCAGTTATAGCTACTTTTGTGTCCTTTTCAAACAGGCGATTAGAGGTTTAGTTAATTTAGCAAAATTTTTTATAAATTTTCTATAGTAACCGACAAGTCCTAAAAATAATTTTATTTCTTTTTGGGTTCTAGGGATGGGATATTTTTGAATAATTTTAATTTTATCCGGATTTGGTTTTATACCTTTGTCGCTAATTATGTGACCTAAAAAGGCACTTTCCTTATACAAAAATTCTGATTTGTCCAGCTGTATCTTTAAATTTGCTTGTTTAAGTCTGTCAAATACTTTTCGTAAGTTTTCAATGTGTTCCTCCAAACTAGTGCTAAAAATAATAATATCGTCAATGTATACCATGCAAATGTTTTGTAGGCCCTTTAGTACTAAATCCATGACCCTTTGGAAGGTTGCTGGAGCATTTTTTAATCCAAAAGGCATACGAATATATTCGAAATGCCCTTGCTCAACACTAAAAGCGGTCTTTTGGATATCTTTAGGATCAACTTCTATTTGATGAAGTCCAGAAGCCAAATCTAATGTTGTAAAATACATTGCTCTACCAAGTCGGTCAAGTATGTCAGTAATGTTAGGGATTGGATATTTGTCATCAACCGTTTTGTCGTTTTGTCGTTTGATGGCGACTACAAGTCGCCATTTTTGTTTTCCTGATGCGTCTTTCTTTTTAAGCACTATCCATATAGGACTAGACCATGGAGAATGACTAGGACGGATTAACCCCTGTTCTAACATTTTATTTATTTGGTCCTGAATTTCATTTTTGTGAATAAATGGATATCTATAACTTTTAATATAAATATGTATTTCGTCATGTGTGTTGATTTGGTGTTCTATTGTACTAGTGAACGTCAGTTGTTGTCCTTCCCTAAAGAAAATATCGTCATACTGTTTGCATAAGTCAATAATCGCCTTACGTTCCAAATTATTTAAATGATTAACCCGAATAAGATTTTCTATGCCATCTAATTGCGTAGAAGGGGATGAAAAATTAAAATTATTAATTTCAAAATAGTCATTAGAATTATACGGTTGTACTTTTAGTGATTGTTCAATAAATAATATTTTTGTACTAACTGTTGGAATTATTACTTCCAGAAATGCATAATTATTTTTTGTTTTGTAAATACCTTCCGAGATTATTAAACCATTACTTAAAACAATTTTTGGACAATAAATAATTGGAGTATTAAAATCAACTGGTAAACAGAAAAGTTTTGAAATATTTGGTTCTACTAAGTATTTTTGTGACATAAAATTTGGTTTGTACAAAAACTTAATTTTTACAAATGGGGTAATTAAAATTCCATTTTCAATATCAATAGTAGCTTTTAATTGTTTCAAATTATCAATACCTATAAGCCCATCAAAATAGTTATGAAATTTAAAAACTAAAAATGGTAATTCGCCCGTTTGTTTAAATTCGTTAAATATTGGTAAATATATTTGTTGGTTAATTTTATGTGTATTGAGCATTGTGGTTATTGTTTTAGGTGTAATTGTCTGTATATGTTCGTCTCGTATATATTCGGGAATTATAAAGGAATTGTTACTTCCAGTATCAATCAATAATTTTAGTTTAGGTCCGTTTGGGAGTTGAATGTGAATGTAGGGTAAATGATGTCCATGTATGTTTGGATCTAAGTATCCGGTTGGTTCGGGCCACCGAATGTATTCTCGGCCTCCGGAACGTAATACGCATCCAGATTTTGATAATTTTGATATTGTCCTTCAGTTTTGTTGTAATCTAAATTATGTTGTTCACTATCTGTATATTCGTTTGTTATTTCTGTATTGTGTAATTCCTCGCTATTAAAATTTCTATTTCTGTTATTTACATTAAAAAATGTATGTCCTACTGGTTGTTGTCTAATTGGTGTCGAATGATTTTGTCGTGATTGTGTACTAATGTCCATAGGTGTTGGTCGATAAGGATTTTGTCTAGCAGGGGGTGGTTGTTGAGGAATATTTCTGGTAAATATTGGTTGTCGATAATGGATTGGTCTATACATGTTGGTATTGTTGAATGGATTATTTTTTATTGGTATAGGTTGATTTGTTCGGTTTTGGGTTAGATTAGGTCTAACTGCAGGTTGATGGGAGGTTGAAGGTTTATTAAAATGTTGATTTGGGAATGAATGGTGTGTGGGTTTTGGTTTGGTTTGATCTCGAGGATAATTGTGTGTGTTATTTGTATGTTTTAAATAATGTATGTTCTGCTCTTCGATACAAAATTGGAAGGCTTGTACTAATTTCGTCGGCTTCATAGCCCTAATACTACTCCCTAATGGTTCTCTGAGACCCGATAAAAA
Organism: Brachynemurus nebulosus; assembly: GCA_035578155.1. Classification (NCBI taxonomy): domain Eukaryota; kingdom Metazoa; phylum Arthropoda; class Insecta; order Neuroptera; family Myrmeleontidae; genus Brachynemurus; species Brachynemurus nebulosus. The sequence goes on along the minus strand of JAPWDM010000007.1, from coordinate 4,068,372 downwards.
TATACTAGCGGAAATAATTAAAGGATAAAAAAAAATTCCAAATTTTTAGCGATTTTTCGAATGGCTGTATCTTCGTGAAAAATGGTCGTATCGGAGTCGTAAGCAAAGCAGTTTAAAGCTGAAAGTTTCTAGTTTCGAGATCTTGCGATAAAAAAATTTTCAAAGTAACGTATGTGGCGCAATCCTAATAAATACAATGAAAAAAAATTTTCGAAATTTTTTCGTTTTTTTTTTTTTTTTGGTTCACGGACTTGAAAAAAATATTTCCGACTTAACCACCATATGGACCGGATAACTTGTTTATTCAGCTTTAATTTGCTTTTTTATAGACTTTTATACGACCATTTCTCACTGAGATATCGGACTTTGAATGGAAAAGGATCATTTCGTCTTTGACCATCGATATCTCAGTAACCAATGATCACACGGAAAACTGAACGGGTGTTTTAAAAACTCGAATAAATTCTCTACAAGGATTAGGAATTGTTTTTTCAGAAAAAAATTTTTTTCATACTTTACATGAATTTGAAAAATCAAGAAAAAAAAAGAGCTTTTGGTGGCTGTTTGGAAAATCAAGCGCTGAATTAAGAACTTCGAGAAAACCACTAATGTTAAGTGTGCCTTTTACAGTTCAATATACCCACAAAAACCCCACCGAGTTTCAGTTTAATCCATCCAGTCGTTTTTGTGTTTCATTCGATTGAATTTTTGAAAAAATTATAGGATTATTTTTTTGATCTTAAACTTTCATAATCAACCAAATGAAAAAAGAAAAATTTGTCAGCTTTTTTCACCTTTTTGTCAATAACAGTATTTAAATTTATAAAAAAAAGAAAATTTCTAAGAAAATTTTCAAAAAATATTTTTTTTCTAAAATTTTTCAAAAAAATTTTTGAAAAATTTTTTCGAAAAATTCTTAAAAATTTTTTTTTTTTAAATTTTCTAAGAAATTTTCCTTTTTTATAAATTTAAATACTGTTATTGATAAAAATATGAAAAAAGCTGAGAAAATTTTTTTTTTCATTTGGTTGAAGATTATAAAAGTTTAAGATCAAAAAAATAATCCTATAATTTTTTCAAAAATTCAATCGAATGAAACACAAAAACGACTGGATGGATTAAACTGAAACTCGGTGGGGTTTTTGTGGGTATATTGAACTGTAAAAGGCACACTTAACATTAGTGGTTTTCTCGAAGTTCTTAATTCAGCGCTTGATTTTCCAAAGAGCCACCAAAAGCTCTTTTTTTTTCTTGATTTTTCAAATTCATGTAAAGTATGAAAAAAATTTTTTCTGAAAAAACAATTCCTAATCCTTGTAGAGAATTTATTCGAGTTTTTAAAACACCCGTTCAGTTTTCCGTGTGATCATTGGTTACTGAGATATCGATGGTCAAAGACGAAATTATCCTTTTCCATTCAAAGTCCGATATCTCAGTGAGAAATGGTCGTATAAAAGTCTATAAAAAAAGCAAATTAAAGCTGAATAAACAAGTTATCCGGTCCATATGGTGGTTAAGTCGGAAATATTTTTTTCAAGTCCGTGGATCAAAAAAAAAAAGAAAACCGAAAAAATTTCGAAATTTTTTTTTTCAGTGTATTTATTAGGATTGCGCCACACATGTTGCTTTGAAAATTTTTTTATCGCAAAATCTCGAAACTAGAAACTTCCAGCTTTAAATTGCTTTGCTTACGACTCCGATACGACCATCTTTCACGAAGATACAGCCATTCGAAAATCGCTAAAAATTTGGAATTTTTTTTTGATCCTTTAATTATTTCCGCTAGTGTATATTCAAACACATAGTTGAGTATAAATTTTCTTTCGCATGTATAACTTCGGGAATACGTTCATTTAATTTAATGTGGTTTATGATGGTTGAATAATATATATCTATTATTTCGCTATAAAATTGTTCAACAGTTTTGTTGTTTTGTTTTAGTGAATGTAAGTCCCTAATTAGAGAAGTTTCGTTACGTTTGTCGCTATAGTGAGAAATTAGATTGCTTTTTATTGTTTCCTAATCTAGTGGTGTACCATACATTATTAAAATTTCATTAGCATTATTTATTATTTTATTTCTGATTGCCCTTTAAACTATTTTGCCATATGCCGCATTTGCATTTATATTAATTTTAGATAAAATTTCTTCAACGTTTTCTATAAATTCAAACAGTAATTTTGGGTTTCCGTCAAAGGACGGTAAATCCTCAACTGCACCTGGAATACGTAAATTATTAAAAATTTCGCTTACGGCTATATTTGATTCTAATGTTTCGCTAATATTATTTAAATTTGTGAAATCTTTTGAAAGATTTAATAATTTTAACTTGTCTAATATTTTTTCGTCGATATTTACCGATTCTAAACTACTATTACTATTGTTATCTACGCTAACAGAATCAATACTTTGATGTGCATTCGAAATATTTGAAACGGAATCCCTATTTCTCTTTTGTTTAACGAAAAGAGGCATCAAGGAATGATAAAAAGCGAATGGATGCAAGCAGATAATATATTAAAATCTACTCACAACTGTACCCAATTTTTCATGTTCTCCAGTTCAATTTGCTGGTTGGATTCGGGAATTGACCGTCGGCTTCTCGATATCCTCTCGTGAAGTGTCCGGTACCAAAGATCCTTCCGGTATCCTGGAGTGGTTGATTGTAGGTTCTGGATTTGTTTTTTTGCGTACTTCTGTAAATGTTGGGAAACCCTCCAAAACTGAATATTCGTTTCAGCCCGAAAATGCACTTTAATATTCGTTTAAATTTTTTTTTCACGAGTTTAACCACTTTCTACTTTTACGCCTTAAAAATCCGCACGACTGAGCCAGTAAAATAACTTGTTCGAAGGATTTAATTAACAAAAAAATTATTTTTAATTTTACAAAAATTTTACAATGATAACAATTAATTTTCAGTAATAATTTGGGTGAGTTTTTGCCTATTTCGTAAATTTGAAAAATAAGAATTCGTTCTTTATTGATTGTATTTGCTTTATATACAATTTTTGGTGTGAGGAAGTTATTTCGTCACACATCCGTTAAAAAATACCTAATTTGCAAATTTGGCAATTTCATTGAATTAAAATTGAGATTTTTACTTAAATAATTTGTTAATAAAATATATAAAATAAAATATTATTTTCTGAAATAAAATGAATTAAAAATATAATTTTTAGTATTAGAAATAAATGAAATAGATATCTAAATTTTAAGGAAAAATCCATTGAAGTCAAATTAATATTATTTATATAAGTATAAGCTAAGCCTAAACTGTAACTAGCGCGAACTCTTGATGTAATTTCGTACAGTAACCAGTTTTGTCCGTTTCAAGCTTAGTAACTTGGAAGTATGTGCGTACGATGAATTCATTCAGTTCATCTGTCCATTGCATACACACACGCTTCCTACCAGCTTTAGTGGTTCGCAAAGGGTGCTCCGAGGAAACACTTATTATATTAGTATTATTATTATTATTATTTTTTGATTAAAATTGGGGTACTGCAGCCGGTGGATGGCGCGGTCAGCAGCACCCGGCGGCATCGCCTACTAAGGGCATGCGCCGCCAAAACGAGAAATAAAAAACATACACAAAATAGACAGGAACACATAAATGCAATAGACAACGGACAAACATACACATAATAAAATCCAACGATGAGCTCTGCCATCCCAAGGCTTAAAAAGAGCGGACAGTCCTTGGTGACGGTACGATAAGTACTAGACAGACCGTCCGATAACCAAGGCCTGGAGGCCATCGCAAGGACTCCCCCCGAGGTGTAAGGGCCTCGAGGTGGAGGAACCTGACTAGACAATACACAGATATCACAGACAATTATCACAGTAGAAGATCACAGATAATACTTGTTACGTCACTAGGGAGTCACAGGCCCACCAGTGGAGCAATAAGGGGTTAAAACAATACCGCTGTAGAGCCATAACAACAGGCCTACAGCGGCATAACAAAATATCACAGAAAAAGGAAAACAAATGATGTACCACCTCGGGTGTAAAAGGCCCTTAGTGGCATAACAAAATACTAAAAGTACCCTGTCAGACCAGCTGAAACAGGGTATAGTTAATAAATAAATAAATTAAGCCAAACACAACTCATTTTAAACACAAAATTAAAATAAGCTGTAACTAAAATACTATCGGGGGAGATAAACAGAGACGACTTTTTAAAATTTAGAGATGTAAGGCCCTAAAGTCTCTGAAGAAGATGCGAATTTCGGAGAAATTCCAGCATCTTTCTTTCAGAGACAACATCATAAGGTAAAGCTTCGGCTACACTATCTGGGAGCTGCAGTCTTTGGCGCAATAACGCAAGGGCTACACATTCTTCAACTACATGCGTCACGGTCAGCGCCGTCCCGCAGGCGGCGCACCTTGGCTGATCCTCACCGGCGAGAAGATGACGATGTGTTAGCGCCGTGTGGTCCAAGCGGAAACGTGTCAGGGCCACACTTTCTCGCCGATTCAGATTTACAGGTGTCGGAGTTTTTCGGACCTCAGGTTTCACCTGTCTGAGCTTAGCCGTGAGGTTGTTCCACTCACATTGCCATTTCTGATCAATTGCGGATCGTATGCTCACTCTCAGATACTCTGGGCGTATGGCAATGTCCTGTGGCTCACCGACTTCGGCTGCATGACGTGCTGCCTGGTCGGCGAGTTCATTGCCAGGTATCCCTACATATCCGGATATCCAGAAGAAGGTGATAGACTTCTGGCGGAGCATGTAGAGATACGCCAGGATGTTCTGCACCAGTGGATCGATGGTATGAGAATGGCAGATCGCTTGCAACGCGCTCAACGAGTCGGAACAAATGAGGAATGCGCTGTCTTCCGATTATTATTATTATTAGTATTATTATTGATCTAACGTAAATATCGCGACTGCACTTCAAAAACCCCCAGGCGGAGGAAAAAGTGTCCGTGCAGCGTACCAGGTCAGGTACTTCTAGGTCAGGTACGTAATGTCCGTCATACAGCATCCCCTTCCTGGTCTTCCCTACCTAATAAATCCCCGAACCTCGCTGCGAAACCATAACAGTGGGAGATTCGAGGGCAGGTCCAATGGATGTTCGAGGACCCGCTCTAAACGGGGCATGGGGTTCAAAGGTGTTCATGAACTCCCGGAAAAAGTCGTCTCGTGCGACCGAAGCGTGCGGAGCGTCCCGATAATAACTGCTTTTTGCATTGACGCCGCTAACATGTTGGCGTGAGATCTACAAGCCGGAATGATGTTAAGATTGCGCACAAAGGAGTTATGCATACCCCCCAGACATCCGATTATAAGTACGACCAAGTGGACCGTATAGCCCGGGTACAGTTGTCGCAGCTCGTGTATTAGATCTTGATATTTAATCCTTTTTTGCTCCTCCTTTTCGACTATGTTAGTTTCCGCCGGAGCAGAGAACTCGATAACATACATAGTCTGAGATGTTAAATCTTGGCTCAATTGCCTGGTAGTTGCAACCGGCATGTTCCAAAAGATCTTGCACTTTTGGTTGGCAACAAAGGATTCTACTTCCGCAGGATCGTAGGGCAAGACTGGTGTTTTTTCAACTTCGTAATGTATTATTATTATTGTGTGTGTACTGTGTGTTTGCGTAATATGTCGTGTATGTGTTTGTTGAGCCGCTTGGACCTCGTACCCTGTTGGTATTGTGTGATCCTGCCGAGGTTGCATCGGATGTTGCTGATGCGTTTATTCAATCGTGTTTCCCAGGCAGGAGTTTTGTGTTCCTTCGAGTTGTGCGCTACAGGTGGTGTTACATCGGACCCGTTACAACGTATAGCTGCAACGGCTCCACAATAGATAGCTGTGTGTAACTCGATAAAATTGTCACAGGTTTCTACATGTTTAGGCAGTATTATATTATTTAATATCTCAACGATCTCAGCCAATCTACGTGAGGTGTGTTGTTTAGGCAACAAGTACCTATGTGTGGGGTCCGTCCCTTCAAATTCAGTAAGCGCTGTGTTAAATTCCAGTTCGATCTTTTGCAGTAGGGTGTCATTTACTGCTGTCTCATGGTGGTCAGGCTCATTCTCGACAAGTTGTTGAGTGTCGTTTTGTGTGGGGCTCTCCATTTCTGGTGGGCCGTCGTCCTGACTTTCTTCATTTTGAGCAAATTGATGTGCGACTTGTGTTTTAATCGTGTTTATGAGGGAGGAAGGGATAAGGTCATTGGTAAAAATGACACGTTTTTGGTCTGCCAGTCTCTGTTCAGTGACGCAACTAAGGTGAGGGTAGGTGCGCGCGAACTCTTGATGTAATTTCGTACGGTAACCAGTTTTGTCCGTTTCAAGTCTAGTAACTTGGAAGTATGTGCGTACGATGAATTCATTCAGTTCATCTGTCCATTGCATACGCACACGCTTCTTACCAGCTTTAGTGGTCCCCAAAGAATGCTCCGAGGAAACACTTAAAGTCGGCTGAGCCAAAGGTGTTGGGGGCTCTGTAAGTAGGGCAGTAGTATTTTGGCTGAAGGTGTTATTACAGCTGACAGGTGGCTGCCTAGAACCCAGCCTGTCGTCACCGCGATCTAAACTGTCACATTCAGTGGTGACCCTGATGCGCCCGGTCGCTCCACCGGCAGCGGCATTTTTCCGAGGCTTTTTGCTTTTATTCACCATCCTAATGGGGTGTCCTTTTAGTCGCCTTTTACGACAAGCAGGACTTACTGTGGGCAAATTCTGCAAAGTGAAGCCCCCACCCACAGGGCGTTTATTTATTTATTTTTTTTTTGTTAAAATTGGGGTACTGCTGCCGGTGGATGGCGCGGTCAGCAGCACCCGGCGGCATCGCCATCGAAGGGCATGCGCCGCCAAAACGGGAAAATGATAAAAACGACAGATAAAGACAGGAACACACAAATGCGATAGACAACGGACAAACATACACATGATAAAATTCACCGATGAGCCCTGCCATCCCAGGGCTTCTTAACGAGCGGACAGTCCCCGGTGGCGGGACGCTAAGTATTAGCCAGAACGTCCGACCACCAAGGACCGAAAACCAACGATGAAACTTACTCCGAGGTGGAAAGGGACCCGGAGTGGAGGAAACCGACTAAAAATAAAGTGTACAAAAGAAAGACTAGAAGAATATTTTGCAAACAATATCACAGACAAAAACTTATTACGTCACTGGAGAACCACTGGCTCACCAGTGACGCAATAAGGGATTAAAACAATACCGCTGCAGAACCATGAAAACAGGTCTACAGCGGCATAGCGAAAAATAGATAAAATAGAAACGTAAAAGACGAGAAAAATTAAAAGAAAGAGAGAATTAAAGTAGACTTGTTAAAAAGAGAAAACAAATATATCACAGTGATTCGATTTCTTTGCTCCGTAACAGGATTCCGCTCTCCGTAACCTCGACAATTTCGAAACGGCTTCGTCAATACCAAGGAACTCGCCCATGTAAGGACAGTTGACGTCTGATTACTAGGCTACATGTACTTTTCTGTCAGATATCTGATTACTAAGTTACATGTGCTTTTCTGTCAGACGTACGGGGTCTACTTACTGGGGAGATCGGTACGTTGACTAGGCCACGTTCGTCCGAGTCGAGGTCACAGAAAACGGAACAAAGCCACAGAGTATCACAGTAGATTTGATCAAAGTCCCTATCACTTCGACGGGGCGGAAGCGGCCCAGGACGCCGACAAACGCATCCGTGAGAGGGACGACAACGTCTCCTTACTAGACGAGCTCGCTCAAGCCGTTCGGGCAGACGTTGACTCACACGTGTGGCCGACACGAATGAATGCGTCAAACGCCGCATTCCTACCCGTCGAAGCCACAGGGATAGAAATCAACATTATCACAGAGCAGATCACAATTGTGTCACACTGGAGTGCACCATCCAGTGGACACTAGGACAGATAAAAACACCACAGAAAATATCACAGCACAAAATATCACCAAAGATGAAAAATAAAAATCACAGCAACAATTGTCACTTATTCGACTAACCCGAACACGATTCACAACTCCGGCAACCACACCCATACAAGTTACTAGGCTCCCTCAATGCTGAATTCCGGTCAAGGTACTTACAGACGCATCTTAACTTTCGGTGGCACTTCTCTTATACGGGGGATATAACCTCGGTCGGTCATACGACGTTCATCGTCGTCGAAAATTTTACCAGAGCCTCGTCAGCCTGCTAGCCGAAGCTAACAGTTGCCCGCTGGGCACGAACGGGGACGTGAAGGATGGATTTTAGCCCAGCATGGGCGTTTATTATTATTATTATAGACTTTTACGCCAACCTGGCGCTCACTACTCAGTAGGACAGTACTGGGTAACATTCACCTATACCGGCATTATGCAAGGTATTAGGCTCTGTGGAAGGGTAATGTGCCAAACCAATCCGTAAAAGTACCGTAGTACATTCACGGACGGGTTTGTCACATCACTCCTTATATTGTTGTTGTTGTTGCTTGAAACGAGGTGTTATGCGTCTATTTTGGTGTACACTGGTTCGTACGACGAGACTTTTGTGGGAGCGTCAATGACAGAGGGCTGTGAAAGCCTAGTTCGTTTTCGTGTCCTCAGATGGTAGGTAGGAGTAGGGACAGAGGGAAGGGAAAGGACTGTTTGTGTTTGTGTGTGTGTTTGTGTATGTGTGTGGATGTGTCTTTCTATTTTACGTTTCTTGGTGTAGATGTTTTCTGGTTCGTCAAATTGCTCATTAAGATCGGGTGTTCCTGGAACTGCGCGTTTAGATGGTACAGAGGTTGACGGACCTTGTGTGTTATTGAATTGGGGAGGATTGTGCACCAGAGCGGTAACAGTGACAGTGCGGCAGTTGTTCGATCCCCCCTCTCCATCAGACGAATCTGGATCTGTATGTGTGTTAAGTGTTTGTCTTTCAGTGTTAGTGTATTGTGTGTTTATGTATGTGTGTTGTGTGTCAGTAGGATGAGTGTCAGTCTACTGTCGCTCACTGTAGATGGCTCAGATGGAGTAGAAGCAGGTCTTGTGCTTTCACATATCGCAGTCGGATTCGTATTACTGAGGAACTTCCGTACTATACGACACGTGTTTATGATCACTGCCTTTTGCATAGTGACATATGTGTATTTTGGGAGAGCCAAGAGGCTCAAACTATTATGTAGTGTGTGTGGAATGACCCCGGTGGCACTGAGCACTATTGGAACGATGTGGACATGTTCCATTCGCCATTGTTGTTTTATTTCGGCTGCGAGGTCAGTGTATTTATCCAATTTAACTGCGTGTGTTTTTTGTAAGTTGTGTGTATTTGGAACCGCAATATCGATCAGATAGGTTGTCTTAGTGTTTTTCATTACGAAGGTGATATCTGGTCGATTATGATTTATGGTCTTATCTGTAATAATCGACCGATCCCAGTAAAGTCTACAGGAGTCATTCTCCGCTACTACTTTTGGTGTGAGCTTGTAGTAAGGTGTTTTATCGGTTATAAGGTGGTGCTTGACCGCTAGCTTCTGGTATATGATTTTGCCAACCTGGTCGTGACGGTGCTTGTATTCGGACTGAGCGAGCTGAGTACAGGCAGCTGTGATGTGTTGGATCGTTTCAGGTTTGGAATGGCATCTCCGGCATGAGTCAGATGTTATTGACGAGTCACGAAGTATGTATTTTGAGTTATTCTTTGTATGAATTACTTGATCTTGTATAGCTAGCATGAATCCTTCAGTCTCCGGGAAAAGACTTCCTTGACTCAACCAGGCGTGCGACGCTGCTTTGTCGACGTTACTCTGATTAAGATCATGTGGATGTCTCCCATGTAAAGGCTTCCGAATCCATTGCTGAATTTTGTCCTCCTTCGTGACCAAACGGCAAAAACTATCTGGCATTTCTGTGTGTGAGAGGTTTAATGGTGTGTATGCCTTGTCGGCTTGGATTATTACATTGTGTAAGTGTGATGTGTGTGTTTTGGTGTAAAAGTATTCTCGCAAGTTATGAATCTGTTTATTATGCGTGTTCCTTATGTCTATAAGACCTCGACCCCCTTCGGCTCTTGGCAGCGTCAATCGTTCTATCGCTGCTTTGGGATGATGAATTCTGTATTTGGTCATAAGGACGCGGGTCTTGATCTCGATGTTTGTCAAGTCCGTAGGCGTCCATTTGATTACCCCAAATGAGTATGTTAGCACCGGAACTGCGTAGGTGTTAATTGCTTTGATGGTTTTTTTTCCATCAAGGTGGGTGCTCAGTAATCTCCGTACACGCGTTAGGTATTGCTGCATCAGGTGTTGTTTTACAGCGCTGTGATCCATACGTTCGTCCTGATTGAATCCGAGATACCGGTACGACTCTCCCTCGTCCATGGGCTGCATAACAGACTCTGGTTCGAGTTCGAATGCGACCGCATCTCGTTTTCCTCCAGAACGACATTGTGTTCGACATTTATCGATTCCGAACTCCATACAGAGGTCTCGCGAAACTTCGTTGGAAAGTCCCAGCAGCTGCTGTAATTGATGTTTAGTAGCTGCATAGATCTTAATATCATCCATGTACATTAGATGTGAAATGGTATGGCGCGAATTCGTTTGCGTACCTACATTGTAACCGTATTTGGTTTCATTTAACAGGCGAGAAAGTGGATTCATTGCGAGACAAAACCATAATGGACTCAATGAGTCGCCTTGGAATATGCCGCGTCTTACTTGAATAAGGTCGCTTGTTGTTTTTTCATTACCAATACTCAAATGTAAGGTCGTTCGCCAGTCGGACATGATCGTTCCAAGGAAGTTTACGATACTTGGGTGTATTTTGTACAGCTCCAATACTCTCCGCAACCAGGAGTGCGGGACCGAATCAAATGCCTTTTTATAATCAACAAACGCTGTGTACAGGTTACGTTTTCTCCCATTCGCTTGTTCCAGTACTACGGAGTCAATCAGAAGCTGCTCTTTGCAGCCTTGTGACCTCTTTCGACATCCCTTTTGTTCTTCTGTCAGTATGGTGTTAATCTGACAATGCTCATTGATCTTTTCTGCCAGACAGGACATCAAAATCTTATACACTGTAGGCAAGCAGGTGATAGGCCTATAATTCGCAGGATTTTTTGTATCACTGTTTTTAGATTTCATGTATGTGATACCCTGCGTTAGGAACTTCGGTGTCAGGTTTGGTGTTTTTATAAATAGTGTAAAGTGTTCAGCGAGATACTTGTGTGTTGATGTAGTGTTTGAGCCAGTAGTTTTGTATGTTGTCGATGCCAGGTGCCTTCCAGTTATGCGATCTCTGTAAAGCTCTGGAGACGTCCTCTGTAGTAATGTCCGTATAGGGCATCTCTGGAAGATGTTCGTTATTCCTGCACTCTGTATCGATCCAGCTGGCTTTGTCATTATGGTCAATGGTGTTGGACCATATATTCGCACAGAAACTATGGAGTGCGTTCTTCTCCGGTAGACCATTACTGTCAGTTACCGTGTTCGTTAGAGACTGATAAAACCGTCTCTCGTTTCTGCTGAACGCATGGTTTTGTCGTCTGCGTTCAGTACTGGTCTTATATCTTCGTAAGCGCTTCGCTAGTGCTGTTAATTTTTGGTGAAGCGTATCTCTGATCTCTGTGAGTGTTTTATTGGGTTCCTCGTATTGTGTGTGTACTGTGTGTTTGTGTAATATGTCGTGTATGTATTTGTTGAGCCGTTTGGACCTCGTACCCTGTTGGTATTGGGTGATCCTGCCGAGGTTGCATCGGATGTTGCTGATGCGTTTATTCAATCGTGTTTCCCAGGCAGAAGTTTTGTGTTCCTTCGAGTTGTGCGCTACAGGTTGTGTTACATCGGACCCGTTACAACGTATAGCTGCAACGGCTCCACAATAGATAGCTGTGTGTAACTCGATAAAATTGTCACATGTTTCTAAGTGTTTAGGCAGTATTGTATTGTTCAATATCTCAACGATCTCAGCCAATCTACGTGAGGTGTGTTGTTTAGGCAACAAGTACCTATGTGTGGGGTCCGTCCCTTCAAATTCAGTAAGCGCTGTGTTAAATTCCAGTTCGATCTTTTGCAGTAGGGTGTCATTTACTGCTGTCTCATGGTGGTCAGGCTCATTCTCGACAAGTTGTTGAGTGTCGTTTTGTGTGGGGCTCTCCATTTCTGGTGGGCCGTCGTCTTGACTTTCTTCATTTTGAGCAAATTGATGTGCGACTTGTGTTTTAATGGTGTTTATGAGGGAGGAAGGGATGAGGTTATTGGTAAAAATGACACGTTTTTGGTCTGCCAGTCTCTGTTCAGTAACGCGACTTAGGTGAGGGTAGCTGTGCGCGAACTCTTGATGTAATTTTGTACGGTAACCAGTTTTGTCCGTTTCAAGTCTAGTAACTTTGAAGTATGTGCGTACGATGAATTCATTCAGTTCATCTGTCCATTGCATACGCACACGCTTCTTACCAGCTTTAGTGGTCCCCAAAGGATGCTCCGAGGGAACACTTAAAGTCGGCTGAGCCAAAGGTGTTGGGGGCTCCGTAAGTAGGGCAGTAGCATTTTGGCTGAAGGTGTTGTTACAGCTGACAGGTGGCTGCCTAGAACCCAGCCTGTCGTCACCGCGATCTAAGCTGTCACATTCAGTGGTGACCCTGATGCGCCCGGTCGCTCCACCGGCAGCGGCATTTTTCCGAGGCTTTTTCTTTAATCTCTCCATCCTAATGGGTTGTCCTTTTAGTCGCCTTTTACGACAAGCAGGACTTACTGTGGGGAAATTCTGCAAAGTGAAGCCCCCACCCACATGGCGTTTATTATTATTATTATTATTATTATTTTTTTTTTTTTTTTTTTTAGTTAAAATTGGGGTACTGCTGCCGGTGGATGGCGCGGTCAGCAGCACCCGGCGGCATCGCCTACTAAGGGCATGCGCCGCCAAAACTCAGTAAAGATAAAAACAACACATAAAGACAGGAACACATAAATGCAATAGACAATGGACAACATACATATATTAAAATTCAACGATGAGCCCTGCCATCCCAGGGCCTAAAAAGTACGGACAGTCCTTGGTGTCGGTACGCTAAGGAGTGCGCCAAAACTCAGTAAAGATAAAAACAACACATAAAGACAGGAACACATAAATGCAATAGACAATGGACAACATACATATATTAAAATTCAACGATGAGCCCTGCCATCCCAGGGCCTAAAAAGTACGGACAGTCCTTGGTGGCGGTACGCTAAGGACTAGCCAGAGCGTCTGGTCACCAAGGTCTGAAATCCAACGATGAATCTCCGAGGTGTAAAGAGCCTCGGAATAGAAAATACTGACTAGAAATATCACCCAATAAATATCACAAGCAAAGCAAAATCTTATTACGTCACTGGGGAGCCACAGGCCGACCAGTGCCGCAATAAGTAGTTAAAAACGATACCGCTGAAGGATCACAACAGCAAGCCTACAGCGGCACGACAAAATATCACAGATAAGAACAAAAATTGATGTACCACCTCGGGTGGAAAAGGCCCTCAGTGGTACATCGTTAAAACAAAACAAATTAAAATCAATCTGATTAAAAAAACAAAAACAACAATATCACAGCTTTCCGATTATTTTTTTTGCTCTGTGACACGATTCCGCTCCCCATAGTCTCGATAATTCCGAAATGACTTCGTCAACACCTAGGAGCTCACACGTGTAAGGACAGTGACATCTGATTACTGAGCAACATGTACTGTTCTGTCAGATACTGATTACTGGGTACATGTGCCGTTCTGTCAGATGTCGGGGTCAACCTACACGGGAGGCCGGTACGACGACTAGGCCACGTTCGTCCGAGTCGAGGCTACAGAGAACGGGACAATGCCACAGAGTATCACAGTATATCTGATTTATGTCCCTATGACCCCGACGGGACAAAAGCAGTCCAGGACGCTCAAGCTCGCATCCGTATGAGGGAAGACGACATCTCCTTACTAAGCGAGCTCGCTCAAGCCGTTCGGGCAGATGTCGACTCATACGCCTGGATGACGCAAACGAGTGCGTTGAGTACCGCATTCCTACCCGTCGAAGTCACAGGGACAAAAAATCAACGAAATATCACAGATGGTATATCACGGTTGTGCTCACTGGGGTGCACCGTCCAGTGAACACAGAGATAAAAACAAGAGGACAAAAAAAATTAAAAACAAAAGTACAACTATCACAGTTAGGAAAGACAAGAGACAAAAAAAAAATCACAGTTAAATATCACCAATTCGACTAATCCGAATTCGAGTCACGATTTCGGTATTCACACACATATGGATACTAAACACATTCGACGCTACAGCCAGACATCAGGGCGAGATTAACAAGCATTAAGCAGACGATGGTATTTCTCACATACGGTGGAAACCTCTGTCGATCCTACGACGTTCGTCCACGTCGAAAAAAAGAACTATCGAGGTTTACACCTCTAGATCCGGCACCTTTCGTGAAAACGGTGGTACCTCGAGAAGGAATGGTGCCGATCTTGGGTAGTCAGAGGCTAATGGAATCCGAAGATTACTGTATTGCGCATAAACTACCCCTGGGACCCTTAGCCTCCTTGACACAAATGGGGGATAAATATCCCTCACGTGTGCCAAGGGTAGCTGCTATAAGTGCCCTCACCACCATTATTATTATTATTATTATTGTTATTATTATTATTATAGACTTTTACGCCAACCTGGCGCTCACTACTCAGTAGGACAGTACTGGGTAACATTCACCTATACCGGCATTATGCAAGGTATTAGGCTCTGTGGAAGGGTAATGTGCCAAACCAATTCGTAAAAGTACCGTAGTACATTCACGGACGGGTTTGTCACATCATTCCCTGTATTGTTGTTATTGCTACTTGAAACGAGGTGTTATTCGTCTATTTTGGTGTACACTGGGTCGTACGGCGAGACTTTTGTGGGAGCGTAGATGTTGGTTCAATGACAGAGGAGGGCTGTGAAAGCCTAGTTCGTTTTCGTGTCCTCAGAGAATAGGTAAGATTAGGGACAGAGGGAAGGGAAAGGACTGTTTGTGTTTGTGTGTGTGTTCGTGTATGTGTGTGGATGTGTCGTTCTATTTTACGTTTCTTGGTGTAAATGTGTTCTGGTTCATCAAATTGCTCATTAAGATCGGGTGTTCCTGGAATTGCGCGTTTAGATGGAACAGAGGTTGACGGAACTTGTATGTTATTGGTTTGGGGAGGATTGTGCACTAGAGCGGTAACAGTGATAGTGCGGCAGTTGGTCGATCCTCCCTCTTCATCAGACGAATCTGGATCTGTATGTATGTTAAGTGTTTGTGTTTCAGTGTTAGTGTATTGTGCGTTTATGTATGTGTGTTGTGTGTCTGTAAGATGAGTGTCCGTGTGTTGTTCGCTCACTGTAGATGGTTCAGATGGAGTAGAAGCAGATCTTGTGCTTTCACATATCGCAGTCGAATTCGTATTACTGAGGAACTTTCGTACTATACGACACGTGTTTATGATCACTGCCTTTTGCATAGTGACATATGTGTATTTTGGTAGACCCAAGAGGCTCAAACTATTGTGTAGTGTGTTTGGAATGATCCCGGTGGTACTGAGCACTATTGGGACAATGTGGACATGTTCCATTCGCCATTGCTGTTTTATTTCGGCTGCGAGGTCAGTGTATTTATCCAATTTAACTGCGTGTGTTTTTTGTAAGTTGTGTGTATTCGGAACCGCAATATCGATCAGATAGGTGGTCTTAGTTTTTTGCATTACGAGGGTGATATCTGGTCGATTATGATTTGTGATCTTATCTGTAATAATCGACCGATCCCAGTAAAGTCTACAGGAGTCATTCTCCGCCACTACTTTTGGTGTGAGTTTGTAGTAAGGGCTTTTATCGGTTATAAGGTGGTGCTTAACCGCTAGTTTCTGGTATATAATTTTGCCAACCTGGTCGTGACGAGCGAGCTGAGTACAGGCAGCTGTGATATGTTGGATCGTTTCGGGTTTGGAATGGCATCTCCGGCATGAGTCAGATGTTATTGACGAGTCACGGAGTATGTATTTTGAGTAATTCTTTGTATGAATTACTTGATCTTGTATAGCTAGCATGAATCCTTCAGTCTCCGGGAAGAGACTTCCTTGACTCAACCAGGCGTGCGACGCTGCTTTGTCGAAGTTACTCTGATTAAGATCATGTGGATGTCTCCCATGTAAAGGCTTCCGGATCCATTGCTGAATTTTGTCCTCCTTCGTGACCAAAGGGCAAAAACTATCTGGTATTTCTGTGTGTGAGAGGTTTAATGGCGTGTATGCCTTGTCGGCTTGGATTATTGCATTGTGTAGGTGTGATGTGTGTGTTTTGGTGTAAAAGTATTCTCGCAAGTTATGAACCTGTTTATTATGCGTGTTCCTTATGTCTATAAGACCTCGACCCCCCTCGGCTCTCGGCAGCGTCAATCGTTCTATCGCTGCTTTGGGATGATGAATTGGATATTTGGTCATAAGGACGCGGGTCTTGATCTCGATGTTTGTCAAGTCCGTAGGCGTCCATTTGATCACCCCACATGAGTACGTTAGCACCGGAACTGCGTAGGTGTTAATTGCTTTTATGGTTTTTTTCCATCAAGGTGGGTGTTCAGTAATCTCCGTACACGCGTTAAGTATTGCTGCATCAGGTGTTGTTTTACAGCACTGTGGTCTATACGTTCATCCTGATTGAATCCGAGATACCAGTACGACTCTTCCTCGGCCATGGGCTGCATAACAGACTCTGGTTCGAGTTCGAATACGACCGCATCTCGTTTTCCCCCGGAACGACATTGTGTTCGACATTTATCAATTCCGAACTCCATACAGAGGTCTCGCGAAACTTCCCTAGAAAGTCCCAGCAGCTGCTGTAATTGATGTTTAGTAGCTGCATAGATCTTTATATCATCCAAGTACATAAGATGTGAAATGGTATGACGCGAATTCGTTTGCGTACCTACATTGTAACCGTATTTGGTTTCACTTAACAGGCGAGAAAGTGGATTCATTGCGAGACAAAACCATAATGGACTCAATGAGTCGCCCTGGAATATGCCGCGTCTTACTTGAATAAGGTCGTTCGCCAGTCGGACATGATCGTTCCAAGGAAGTTCACGATACTTGGGTGTATTTTGTACAGCTCCAGTACTCTCCGGAGTGCGGAACCGAATCAAATGCCTTTTTGTAATCAATAAACGCTGTGTACAGGTTACGTTGTCTCCCTTTCGCTTGTTCCAGTACTACGGAGTCAATCGGAAGCTGCTCTTTGCAACCTTGTGACCTCTTTCGAGATCCCTTTTGTTCTTCTGTCAGTATGGTATTAATCTGACAATGCTCATCGATCTTTTCTGCCAGACAGGACGTCAAAATCTTATACACTGTAGGCAGGCAGGTGATAGGCCTGTAATTAGCAGGATTTTTTGTATCACTGTTTTTTGATTTCATATATGTGATACCCTGCGTCAGGAACTTCGGTGTCAGGTTTGGTGTTCTTATAAATAGTGTAAATTGTTCAGCGAGATACTTGTGTGTTGATGTAAAGTGTTTGAGCCAGTAGTTTTGTATGTTATCGATGCCAGGTGCCTTCCAGTTATGCGATTTCTGTAAAGCTCTGGAGACGTCCTCTGTAGTAATGTCCTTATTATTATTATTATTATTTTTTTTTTTTTTTTGTTAAAATTGGGGTACTGCTGCCGGTGGATGGCGCGGTCAGCAGCACCCGGCGGCATCGCCATCGAAGGGCATACGCCGCCAAAACGGGAAAATGATAAAAACGACACATAAAGACAGGAACACATAAATGCGATAGACAACGGACAAACATAGACATGATAAAATTCACCGATGAGCCCTGCCATCCCAGGGCTTCTTAACGAGCGGACAGTCCCCGGTGGCGGGACGCTAAGTACGTTTATTATTATTATTATTATTATTGTAACAATTTTTGTTACCACTGTACTTCCTAGAGAAAAAAAAAAAACTGTCATTTATTACATTCGAAATTTTCAAAAAAAAAAAAAAAAAAAAGAATTCAAATAGAAAATTAAGTAGAGTTTATGAAAGAAAATTTTTGTTAACAACATTAATTGTACAAACGGAATTTTTAATTTTTCAAACGAAAATCTTTTAAAATAGAAATAATTATTGAAATGTCCTATATGTAAGTGAAAATAAATGAAACACAAATCGTACATCTAGGGACATCTGTTGAAATAGAAACGCTTTAATTGCAAGTTTGATTAATGTATGATGCTAAATTGGTATTGTGTAATAGAGATATAATCAACTTTGAAAATTGGAATTATTTATTTATAATTACTAAGTATAAATAAAGGTCAAACAAAGGATTTGAGAAAAACATGTCACTCACAAAAGTAAAAATGTCGAAAATAAATATGAGAACTTTCTGGAATTACAAAAAAAAGAAAAAAAAACTGTGTAATATTATAAAACTATGAATTTTGATGTGAAATGTGTGTTGGGGGGGGGGGGGAAGATCGAAAAAATAAGTGATGAGGAACATTTTTTGTTTTTGGGGGGATTTCGGGTTTTAACTTTCGAAGAAAAAAGTTTAATGGAGGATTGGTGAGCAATTAGAAGAATTAGGTTATGTTACAAGAAGTTTTTTTTTTTGGTTTTGGTCAACGATAATTTTTTGAAAAAAAATATGTAACGAGGGTTTTGGAAACTTTGGTTTTTTTTCTCATTTTGATGGTTAATCGTAAATTTATTTGGATGGATTTGATAAAGAAAATTCTACAACTTTGGCGGGCTCTTTCAATGGGCATACGAATTAATGAAGGTCGTCAGTTTTTTTCCACGTGGAGGAGACATTGGTAAATTTGGTCAACTTGAAACGGCATGTAGCAGTTTACCTCATCTTCGACCGTGAAAATTTTGGTTTAAAACAGTGATTCATGTAAGGTACCTTACTAATTTTTTTTGTTTTTTTTACTTGTGTCGACATTAAAAGTAAAAACTATGTTATGAACACTAGAGAAAAAAAATTTTTATCATTTAGAAAAATCTTTGAGAAATTTCAGTAAATAAATCAAAAAAAGAAACATTTGAATTATTTTAAATTTTCTTTAAAATTAGTAAATATATCAATGGTTTATGAATAAAACGTGAATTATTTTGAATTTTCTTTAAAATTAGTAAATATATCAATGGTTTATGAATAAAACGTGAATTATTTTGAATTTTCTTTAAAATTAGTAAATATATTAATGGTTTATGAATAAAACGTTAAACAAATGAGGTATCAATAATAATTTTGTAATAATTCAGGCAACATAAGGTTCAATGTTTTAAGGTCACGGGATAAATTATAAAAGGTCATCGGCCTTTGTGTGTGTAGTAATTTTAAACTTAGACAATGTACCTCATTTGGTTAATTAATAGATTTATTGGGTTGTTGCTGTCAATTAATAGATTTATTGGGTTGTTGTATTAATCTTATAAATTGATAATAATATTAAAGTCAAATTTGAAAAAATTTTTTAATTGGAGGATAACTGTTAATTTTCTTTGAAAAATTTATATTGTATAAAATTAAAGAAAAAGGGGTTAAAATTCAAAGTTAAATTTTCTGTCTAATTTTGTTAATAAAAAGAATTGAAACAAAAATTTTCTTTTATTCTTCAAACGTATTATTCTCTTATTTTTTTGTGCAAAAAGGCTTCCCAATTCCTTAAAGATTGGATGGCGTCCAACTTTTAACTTATCAAACCACGACCATTTCTCGAAGTAGCCGGGCACCCGTAGCGTCAAATAAAAGGCGCTACATTATTTGATACTGTTCCCAATTCAGGCTCGTTAGAAAGCCTAACGTGATTTTCTTTGTCAGCATAAATCTCAAAATTATGTGCGTAGCCAGATATTGGGCATAAAACAAAAACCTTGAAACCCCATTTATGGGGCTTATTTGGCACGAATTGTTTCATATAGTGCCCTACCTTAGTCGTACACATTTTTTTTTTATTATTAAAGCGTTTAGCTGCTAGGGGTACACATTTGCTCATCGATTGAAAGTCTCTGTTACATCGGTATCTTTAAAAAGACTTTATTGAAATGATCCATTAATGGCCTAATATTGTGTAAGTGATCGTGGTCTGGATCAGTTGCAGGTTTATGTTTCGCATTATCATTGAAATGAATTACTGAACGTAATTTTTCAAATCTATTTAACGTCATTGATTCCACACTATCGGTCGAACACTTTGCTTGCCTCAGTATAATCGAACATTCGAATAGTGATAAACTGACATAAATATTAGAATGCCTAAAAAATTTCTTAATTCCGCAATAATCACAGGGGGGGGGGGGCACGTAGCGGTTCCGTTTTGAATTATGTATAGGTTTGCCTCTTCGACAATGTTTTGAAGAATTTCCTCATTGAAAAAATAAGAAAAAAATCTAAACGGTGTATCCAGTTCCATCATATCGTTATTCAATTTTGAATTTTCGTGAAAATAAATTTGTTGATCATTCAATATTAAATTTTTCTTTTTCCAAACCAATTGTCGATTTTTAGTACGCCAGATCTCCAATCCTACTTTTACTTCTTCTGAAGAATTTGGTGTTTGAATATTATTAGCAGCGGTATTTGATACACAAACAGAATTAAGAATGGCCTCGTTATCATTTATTTGGGCATGTATTTTCTTTATCACATTCAATGTCATCTTCTAAATCATATGTTAATTTTGTTGAGTCTGGATAATAATCAATATCGTCTTCGTCACAATCATCTTCTGACAAAAAACCCTCTTGTATGCTAGCAAGATATTCTTCAATTTCATCATCCCGTAACGCTCTGTTTGCCATTCTAAAAGAAAATACAAAAAAATAATTAAATGTCAAAGCATACAAAAGTGGATTCTAATGCATAATGTAGCCATTTGGCTACAGAAGAATATTATAATTTTTTAAATCACTTACAATATATAATTTAAAAAAATTGACAATATTTCTTAAAAAATTTTTTTGTATGTTTCAATTTTCTTGTTGCATACGAATACAAAAAAAAACACTAAAATTATGTAAGAAAACACTTTGTAACTGGTCTGTTTATGGGCACGTTATCGCTAGCCCTAGTACACACTCTTATTGTTACAAATGAAATGGAATTTTTAAAAATTCTATACAATCTCACATAAATTCCGGTTTGGAACAAATGGAGTTAATTTCTTTCACTGATTGTTTTAAAATAATTAAAAACTCAAATTATTTTAAAAAATTATTTATTTGATTTTTAATACTTTTAAAATTTAACATTTAATTGCTGCAAATTTTAGCAACTTATTGTTGCAAATAAAACTTTGAATTTCATCTAATTATACCAAAATGATTGAAATCTAAAAAGGAATTGACTATTTGAAATCTAGAATGGAATTACCCAAATCTTCAATTTGCCTTATAATATAAAACGCTTGGTTTTCGATCTTAGAATCACGCCACATCGTATTAACCAATCAAAAACTTTTACGTTTAATTAGAATAAGTGGTATTATACAACGATTAGGACATCTCAAAAAAATATGTCATCTACATTTTAATTTCAGTGTTATGTAAAAAGCACGTGTGACGTTGAAATATTAGAAATAGTAATATAATAATCATATCGTCACCATATTGTTATTCAAAATTAAATACATAAAAGCATAAAATAAATGTAACAAAAATTTTGTCTCGTCAAAATGATTGATTAGTAAAGAATAGAAGTTATTTTAAAATACGCTACGCTAAACGTATTAATCATTAATATTATTATGATCTGGGTAAAGTTGAACCCCTCACAACTTCCAGTAAAAGCAACCGATACGTACTATCAAACTAACAAATACTATATGATTTATTTTAAAATAAAATGGCCGCGAATCTAATTTATCAGATTTTTATAGATGGTAGTACGTTGCCAATTAATATCTATAATAGGTTTAAGACAAATCAAAAAACTCATAGTAGCTATAAATTTATTTTAAATGTATGTAGACATTTGGCTACAGTATGCATTTAAGGTTAATAGCATGATACTATACATACATATACAGGGTGTCAGAGAAATAAGTGACCTTTTTGAGGGGTTACTCATAGCACCCTGTAGACACTAAAACCTCAGGAATTTTTTCGGAATTAACAGTCGCGTCACCCCTCAAAAGATAGGAGTTATTTTCCTTACACCCTATATATATATATATACAGTGGCGGACATTTAAATAGGGACAAAATAAATTATCAGAAAAAACGTGTGCAAAATTGAAAGCCGTGTTTGTTTTCGTATAATATTTTTACAACATACAATGTACATAAAAGTGTAATGAAAAGCATAGTAATTATAAATAAAATTAAAATACTTACATAGAAAATTAAATATATACCATTTTTAGAATTAAGTAAGCGGACAATTAAATAGGGACACAAGTTTTTAAGTCACTAAAATAACTAAGCACTAAACATAAACCTAATATTTTGTCGGGTATCCTTTTGCTTTTATCACAGCAACACATCGTTTAGGCATAGATTCCACTAAATGCTGACATCTTGAATTTGGAATACTATACCAAGCGTCTTTTACTTTTTTTTCAAGTTCTTTTAAATTTTTTATTTGCTGACCCTGTAAATCTCTTTTTACATCTCGCCAGAGATTTTCAATTGGATTTAGATCTGGGCTACACGACGGCCAAGGCAGCAAATCAACCCTGTTTCGCTTTAACCACTTTGTTACGCTGACAGCGGTATGCTTTGGATCATTGTCTTGCTGGAATTTCCATAAAACAGACAATGAATCTTCCGCATACGGTAACATAATCTTGGTTAAGATGTCAGTATAGACATGCTGATCCATTATTCCTTCAATCCGATGAATTGGGCCTACTCCTTTCCATGACATGCAACCCCACATCATTATACTACCTCCAGCCCCTTTAACTGTTTTAATGGTGTACATTGGATTGAAGGCTTCGTTGATAAATCGACGAACATAACGTCGGCCATCTGACCCCAGTCTATTGAATTTACATTCATCGCTAAATAATACATGCTTCCATTGTGATAAATTCCAATTTAAATGGGATTTTGCAAATGTGACTCGATTTTTTCGATTTTTTTTATTAATTAAAGGTTTTCGCCTCGCAATTCTTCCATGAAGTCCTGCTTCCACTAACCTTCGGCGTACAGTTCGCACAGTAATATCAACTCCAGGCTCTTGTATGATTTCTTTATGAATGTCCACTGCCGTCTTTAATGGATCGGCTTTTGATAACCGTATGATTTTACGGTCAATACGTGGGGTGGTTTTTCTGCTACGGTGCCGGACTTGAACATTTTTATATGTTTCGTAGGTTTTGAAATATTTTAAGGCATTAAATACCATATTTTTGGAAATTTGTAAGTGATCCGCAATTTTTCTGATCGACCATTGTTTATCATTTTTCAGATTCACTATTTGCTCACGCATTTTTTCATCACAATGCTTACCACGTCCCATAATGATTGAATAACTTAATTAAAAGTATTTTACAAAATCTTTAATGTCACTGTAAGCTTTCCTACACTCAGTACAAATCACAACAATGTTCACTGAACACAATCGTTTGTCACTAAAATATTTCTGATCCCATACAGACCAAAGATATACATGTCCCTATTTAAGTGTCCGCTAAAATAAACAAACTTGTATAGTGCTGATACATCAAGTTCAAGTGTTTTTGCTTATCTTTTAATGAATCAACATAGACTCTTAAAATATATAAATTAAACATATTGGGTATAATTTGATAGTAGAGTGCATTAATATATGAATAATATTTTCGTTTCTGTATCACATTCTTTTTAGTGTTGGTAAACTAGGAATGTATGTCCCTATTTAAATGTCCGCCACTGTATATATATATATACATACATACACATATATATATATATATAT
Organism: Brachynemurus nebulosus; assembly: GCA_035578155.1. NCBI lineage: Eukaryota > Metazoa > Arthropoda > Insecta > Neuroptera > Myrmeleontidae > Brachynemurus > Brachynemurus nebulosus. Next base: position 4,044,475 of record JAPWDM010000007.1, on the reverse strand, counting down.
ATATATATATATATATATATATATATATATATATATATATATATATATACATACATATACATATGTATGTGTGTATGTCGTCGGTCTAGATGTGACACCCTCGTAGATGCAGACTGACCAACTTTACAGTAGAGACAAAAAACAACTTCCATGCTTGAGTTTACTACAACTCTTTAATTATTTTACTCATTTAGATATAAAATACTATTTACTTTGTTAAGAATAATCAGAAAAAATATATTTTTACATTTTAAATTATGAATTTGTATTTAGGAGGTAACACTACTATGTCTCTTAATATTAGACGTCACCTACGTGGAGTCACTAAAACGAAATTATTAAAAAACTACGAAATAATACAACTCTTTTTCGTATAAATTCTGTTTTATTATTATTAATATTTTAAATTATGACACTTTGAACTTAAAATCTAAAAGGCTTTATATAAAATATTTGGAGGTAGGTAGTTTTATTTAGAAAGTAGTATACTTATTACTAATATGGCACTTGAAATGTATTTATTACTTGTTTAAGAGTCTTCGAGATTCATTACTCAAGAAATTAATAATACTTATTAGACTAATAACATTTAGGAACTTGTTAGCTTAATAAATTAACTTCACAAAAATAACAAATTTTTCACTAAAATTATGACTTTAGACTAAAATTAAAGTTTTGTACTTGTAGCTTTTTTGGTACCAAAGTTATTACTTATTAAACTAAATAAATCATTAATAGTGGCTTTCACTTAACTTTAAAAAAACAAAACTACCTCTTATAGGCTTTGAACAAAACAAATAATAATAAATCTTTAATAAACACAAAACAAATAATAAGCTATCTTTAGTTAACAAAAAAAACTTAATCATACATGACAGTCTCATAATTTCATGACCTCAGTCTCAGATATGGCTTAATACCATCTTAATACTCAAGTATCTACTTATTGGTGAGGCAAATTATCATAAAAAGAATGACAGTTTCTCGGGATCATTTCTTTTAATTGCTGCAAATGTAACTATTTCTGTTTTTTGACTGGAATTCTCTTTTTATGCAACTGTGTAAAGGACTCTGGGGCTTTAACAGCCGATTTTGTGCCTCTTTTTTTAGGAATGTTTCGAAACTCTTCATCAAAACTCGTTTTTACCGATATGATATCATCAGGACTGTACTTTATTTCAACTATATCTGTCCCCTGAGGATCACCTGCAGATTTTCCGGGTCTGATGGAAGTGTAAGCCAAGTTGTCTCCATAATTTCTACAAAAAGTGAAGTCAAGGCTTTTGACTTCATATGGTTCGGGATCACGTCTTGCTTCAGAAGAAAATCGGGTGTAATCGCTTGGTAAATATATAGGTTTATTTTTTATTTTCCTCTCAATAGTGGCGCGTACTGAATCAGCTTCCATCTGGGTATGGACTTTAGTTAAATATTTTTGGTAAATTGTTATACCTTTGCTAAAGCTGAATGATAGAAGAGCATTTGAAAGGGTCGCATTCCTATTTTGGTAGGTACATCCGTCACTCCAAATTATTACCACAGATACCTGTCTACCACTTAACGTGTTCAGTAAATAATCGATCAGACAGCTTGCAAAGGTATTTGCTGTTAAATAGGCTTCAGTCTCATCAAGCCAATAGCATTGGTAATGATGAGTATTAATGTTATAAACTGTAAAATTCTGTACACAGAGTTTTGTTTTATAATACAAAGCTGATGCGTCAAACTTTTAACAGCTTGCAAGTCCATTGTAAGAACGTCACAATTTCCTTCTTCTGCGGAAAGGGCATAGCCGGGTAAGATAGGGAAAACGGCCCTTGACGCAAAATTGATTGCTCTTATAGGAAATAATACTTCTTAGCCCCAGATACATTCCTGCCAAAATTCAATCCTCTGAGGCTAATAGTTTATGAATACACAAGCAGACAAAAATTTTCAAAAAAAAAATTTTTTTACGAAATTACTGAGCCGATTTATTTGAGTTTAATATATATTGTGTACCCACCTTAAATAAAGGAATAAAAAAAATTAACGTTATATCCCTTTATTATACTAATTATTTTAAATTTTTAAATTTAAGTAAATTTTTTTTGGCACTTACGCGTTAGCGACACCCACCATTTTTTGTTCAATAATATGTCTCTTAGTACTCTATAACATATATTTTTACGGAAAAGTTTTAGTTGGTAGAACATAGTAATATTTCAATACAAATGCATACCATGTTAGGTACTACATATATTACTTATGTATAAAAAGGGCTATAAAGTAAAATATCTACCCTATTTTTAAAATAATACAAATACATACGTTCATAACTACGGTAAACTAGTTTAAATTTACTTAAGTTCAACATTATCCGCCGTTTGTCTTTTTTTATTAATAAAACAAAATAGATATTGATTTCTCTTTTGTTAGAGTTGTTTTCTTTGTAAGACATCAAGTGAAACTTTATTAGCTCATACACCACGTATTACGATGTCAACAATTTCATACAAAGTTTATTAGCTGTCAAAATAGTATACCAGTTGGTCATTTCGTTATGATTTCCCATGACCCGTCATGGGACCGCATCAAACAGCAGATAAAGCTAGACGTTTGTCTAAGCTTGTTTGTCGTTGTTATGAACGTATGTAATTTTATTACAGAAAAAATCCACTTTCTGCACCTCCTTAAGAAGTGCAAAAAAAACATCAAGTGAGAGGGTCTGTTTAAGTTAGTTATATATACCTACATGTAATTTACCTACATATTTTTAAAACTACAAGTTTTAGCCGGACTGTTGTTATTACTATACATTGTTGAAGTTTTTCGTTCCAATCTGTTAAGTTAATGTTTATTATTATTAAAACAATATAACATTTAAGACGTATTATTGTTATTAATATTATTTCTACTTAAATAAAGTTTCTAAAACTTACCATTTTTGTTGAGTTAGATGTAATATTAATTAGTAAGTATGCTGAGATAATTTTATTAATTTCATTCAAATATTCAGATTCATGATAAAATTATTTTTTAACAAGTTAAAACATATTTTTTGTAACAAGTCAAAATATAAATTTTTTTAGACCGTCACAGGAACTCCAAGAACTGCAACTCAGGGGGGGAGAACATTTTATTGCACTCCTCAGAGTTCTACTGTGTTTTAGAAATCAGGCAGATGCTTTACTTTATGGTCCTTTTTATACATAAGTAATATATGTAGTACCGAACATGACATGCATTTGTATTGAAATATTACTATGTTCTACCAACTAAAATTTTTGCGTAAAAATATATGTTATAGAGTAATAAGACATATTATTGAACAAAAAATGGTGGATGTCGCTAACGCGTAAGTGCCAAAAAAAAATTTACTTAAATTTAAAAATTTAAAAAAATTAGTGTAATAAAGGGATATAACGTTAATTTTTTTTATTACTTTGTTTAAGGTGGGTACACAATATATATTTAACTCAAATAAATCGGCTCAGTAATTTCGTAAAAAAAAATTTTTTTGAAAATTTTTGTCTGCTTGTGTATTCTTAAACTATTAGCCTCAGAGGGTTAAATTTGACAGGAATATATCTGGGGCCAAGAAGTATTATTTCCTATAAAAACAATCAATTTGCGTCAAGGGCCGTTTTCCCTATCTTACCCGGCTATGCCCTTTTGTCTTTATTCTCTTCATAACGTGTCCTTTCTTTTTTTGCAATATGATTGCGATATGCTTCTTCATTGACATTTCCTGTCTGATAACTGATACACAAATCACATCGATCTTTTTTTGGAGGTTGAAACCCAATATTTTTCTCCCTAACTACCATATCAAATGTAAAACGACTCAAAGGCTTCTGAGGTGGATTACTAGCCGCACATTTTTTAACATACTCATTATATATTTCGCTCATTGAGTTTCTGAATGTCGGTTCTAGGTATTGTTTTGATGTTGATTTTCTACAGTAATGAGAAGGTAATTTCAGAAGTGCGTCTAAAAAATCTTCTAAATCTTTTCTGTTAGCATTAATATTTGTTTTTCTTAATTGCCGTTCTATATTTCTTTCCTTTGTAGATTCCGACATCCCACTTTTTGATTCTTTTACCCAATTTGTTAACATCCACTCATTTAAACCTAATGTAGAGAGAAACATTCTTTTACATACTTTCAAAATGTTCCCATCTATCTTAAATCTGTATGTAAATGATGCCTGACGTCTAGAAGTATTACTATCTGCTGTAGTTCGCCGCTTTGGAGTTACACTTAATACATGAGATGCTATATAAACTTTCTTCTGGTCCCAATTCATTTTTTTCCAAAAGAAATGGAAAATATTTTCTCTTTGTGGTTGTGTAATCTTTTGACAGTCACATGTTTTCCGACAATGACGAGAAGTACAAGGCGGTCCTAATTTCCTTTCTGCTCTTTCTGCACCTCTTTTCGCCTTTTCTCCTTTATGTTTTGTCCATCCTTGATAAGCTTCTCCACATTCTCTTCTTCTTTTGTTTTTTATGTCATTCCATTCTGTAGGATCTGCTTTTCGCCTTCTGTTTTTCTTTACTTTTTTGTTTTCCTCGTTACCTAAAATCTGAATATTTTGCCCACCTGATACAACACTTTCTACATCTATCATATCAGTGTCACTCGCAGGCTTGTCATCATTTTCAGGCATCCATTCATGATCAGCAGTTTCATCCGGAGTAGTTGATTTATTAATTAATATTGATATAATATCATTTGAGTTATTGGATTCATCGACAAATTCAAAACATTTCTCATTTTGTACTGCAAATTGTTCATCTTGCTCATTTTTTTGTGTAAAATTTGTGTTTTCCAAAGTAGCTAACATAGAATTTGCTGCGGATGATTCATTTATTGTATCTTGCCTTGTGGAACGTAGAACATTAGACAGATCTTTTTCATTTTCTATAGAACCATCTTCAGTAAAATTTTCAAAATAATCAATATACGATGTAGAATTAATGTAAGATTCTTGCGACGGTATAATCGGATATTCTTTAGAATTAGAAATCTGTAAGTCACCGTCTGTTACTGCTGTGTTGATAGTTTGCACTGAATTTTGCTTAAAAACAACATCCGATTGAATACCCTTTTCATTTACAGGTTCTTTTTGTATTGAATAAATTATTTCAAGTAGCTCCGGATCATCCACAGGAATGGACAAAGTATTATCGGGCCATGCTGAAATTTTATTACTCGAAGTTGTCTTTGGATAAGTATTGGATAAACTACTTTTTTCAGTTGGTAAACAATCACCGGTTTTTTGTTGTGTATCCTGAGGACATGGCGTAATATCTTGGTTGCCGTTTTTTAAAAGATATTTCATGGTAGGCTGATGATTTTCTTTTGAATTATCATATAAAACATCTTGCTGAGCAAGATTCACCAAAAGACTCCCTCGATGCCCCTGAAAAAAAGCAGATAAATGATAGAAAACTATAATTACCTACTACACGAAAAACGCCCATTTTTATAGTCAAAAGTTTTGGAAAGTCATACAACATAGGTACCGTAAAATGGTCTTGACTCGGTCAGGGGTTGTTGAGTCGGTCACCCATGTCGCGATCGGTAAAAATGTTTGTTATTAAGAGACCAGACAACCTAATGTTTCGCAACTGGTCTCGTTTTCATCGTTTATAAACACTCTAAGCAGCTGTAAATGTCTGTCAACTTTAATTGGTTTTTTTCTAAAATATAATACCGGGTTGACCAAATAATCTAAAAACAGCGACGGAATATTGTTGTCTGGTTAAAACATACATAATCAGATATTGCATAATAAATCGAAAAGAGATGGTTTTATTCGGCTCTAAACTTAATTGGCATCGATATTTCGATAGGTGTATAATCGTATCCTTAGCAACAAAAAAAATATTCGGTGTAAACAAATTCTATTGTTGACTCAGTCACTCTCATTTTTGATGAGAAATCTTGTTTCTTTTAAATTTAAGTATTCGTTTGATGGACATAAATTAATTTAGGATATTAAAATAGGCCTATGTTATTTTATTACATCATACTAATTTGTAAAACACTATCCCTTACTCTATGTTAACCAATATAATATTATCTTAGTCTTTGTATATGGTGTACCATTGATTTTTTCCCACATTTCTTACATCTGACTTTGTAAGCTCTGCAATGAATCACCAACTGTTGTAAACAAGCTCTGGTGTCTAAATATGTGCCCGAATTTGGGCTGAAAAGGTTAGTTTCACGTTGTAATGCAATCTAAGTAGGTGACCGACTCAACAACGTTTTACCATGTTGATCCGGTCACTTTTATTTATTTTTTATTATTTTTATTTACACATACGTATAGGTTAAAGGATCAGGGATATAATAAAGGAAACATACTTTATGAGATAGAAACGTATTTATTGTTGTATTCAACAACAAGAAGGAGTTATACCTAAAAATAGCAAAAAAGTGACCGAGTCAAGACCATCTTAGGGTACCTACTTTCTACATAATTAGTTTCTGTTACTTAAACGAATCGTATAAAAATACTTTAAATAAACAAACAATTAAAAACTGAACGAACGTTATTCAAGTGTTCACTCGTATCTGCCTAATTCATTTTTAACCGTTAACGTGACGTTATTGTTTTGATAAGAAGTGATTCTTCGTAACTACATCACCGGCAACTTTATTTAAATATAAGTTTAAATAACAGTATAAATATATAGTACTAAGTATCCTTGCTAACTATATGAGTAGTAGAATAAGATTTAAATGTGGTTTTAGCTTTAAAATGATAGATTTATGTGTAAATTTAGGAAAAAACAAGACTTACCTGTATTGTTCTACAATTCCTTGATGCCGTTTTGAAATACTGTGTACTTCCGAGTTCTCACTAAATGAATCTGACAAAGCGCAGATACAAGTAATCACAATAACGTACATCCAGGGTCTCACATTACGAAATTGTTCTGTGATATTTTACTAGATGTCACTAGGAAATCTAACGAGGTAACACCAGAAGACTTGATTACAATGTTTGTTACAAGATGTCACTACGGGTCGTTTTTTGACGATAAATAGGATGTAATTTGCAGTAGGCACTTACAGGTTCACCCCAGTAACACCGTGCGAATCTTTCTGTATTAAAATCAAAAAATACTCAAAATTGCAGTTACGAGGTATCACATCTAGACCGGCGATATATATATTATATACCGGGTATGTATATATGTATATTATATACAGGGTATGTGTATATGTGTAAATATATATATATATATATATATATATATATATATATATATATATATATATATATATATATATATTAACTCTTATCCTTTTGAGGGGTGACGCGACTGTTAATTTCGAAAAAATTCCTGCGGTTTTAGTGTCTACAGGGTGTTATGAGTAACCCCTCAAAAGGTGGTCACTTATTTCTCTGACACCCTGTATAGGTTTCTTTGTCCCAGCATTCTGCATAACAGTGCGAACACATTTACAAAAATCGTTTTTTCTCGAAAATTCATTTACATAGAATAATGGTTCAAAAACGTATTTTTTATGATTTTTTCCGCTCTGCCATGGTTTAAAAAATTTGAATTTTGTTAGTGCAGTTTGTTTTTCTTTGGAGCAATTTATTTATTTCAACGATATAATAATTAAATAATTATTTTATCTCTTTATGAGTCGGTTGACTATTCTAAATTATCGATTGGTTTTTGTAACGAACTGTATAAGCTTTTGTTGATGTACACATGTTGATAATAATCAGTTGTAAATAGTGTGTGGTGAAAGCAACGGGTCATAGTGGATCGCTTTTGCAAATTAGAGTGTTTTCCCGCGTGCTGTGTGCTAGGGATTTTTTTTTGAAATTTGATTATTAAATTAAAAGGGCTGTGTGCCAATTTAAGACGTTTACAAGCAATAAATCAATAATTATTAACCGACAACCGATTCATAGTGATATCTCATCGTACTGTGCTGTACTTTGTTAAGAATTCGATTCATTTCTTTACTTTTCATAACTAAATGTTATTGTTATTGTTAATTAAACAATTTGGTGTTAGTAGGTATTGGGCAACTTGAGGACGCAGTGTAGTATGCCTAAATATAGGGTGATGTGATACACGTATGTATGTACATACGTACAGGCTATGACGTTGACTCCCTTAATGTCGCCAATTTTTTTTTTTTTGACTGTCAGCGTTGCCATTTTTTTTGTATGACGTCATTTTCTTGGAGATGTCCGCGATGGTAAGACCCGATGTTCTAATGTCGAATGTCGGCCATGTGACGTATTTTTTTTTTCTTTTTGAACTTATAGGCGAATTTGTACTTGCAGACGGATTTGAACTTGCTTCTGTTTGTATACGGTGCAGTCTATAGCGGCAATAGCTAATAATGCGTTATATGTTATACAGTATGTACTTAGCAATCATGTGTTCGATGTTGGTGTAATCGATTTAAACAAAGCATATCATGCGTATACCTCTTGGTGAGTTCAATGACTGATCAAAGCCCACCAAAAATGTAGAGTTGACAAATTTCAGAAATAAATGTGTTTGTTTCCAAAGAACCTACAAGTATTTGGTTACCGACTTCAACGACTGTCCAAAGTTTAACAAAAACGAAATATCGACAAATTTCAAAAATTGTCCTCGTTCTTAAAGAACAAGTCTGTACGTGTAGAGTTCATTGTCTTTTCGACTGTCGTAAACAAAATCATGTGTTTTTCCTCCTTACATATTGATTAAGAATCTTGACTGACCAAAGTCCAATAAAAATGAAATATCGACAAATTTTAAAAATTAATGTCCGTAGTGTGTACTGATCCAAAGCCCAACAAAAGAACATTTCAAAACTAAGTGTGCCAGTTTACAAACAATTTATAAATTTGTACTTGCTGAGTTCAGCGTCTTTTCTGATTGAGGTAATTGAAACTGAAATATTTTGTAGGTATATAAAAAGCCCCGTTAGACTGGGAAAAATACGGTTTTATTCAATCGTTCAAGTTGTCAAGATCAAAGCAGCTAACGAGAAACTCAACTTTTGTAAGTATAAAATTATTATCACTTTTTTCTTTTTAATTGTATTATCAGTTTTTAATTATAACCATTTTTAATCATTGTTTCCAAAAATTTCAATGTTTCCAGTTAATTTTTAAATGATTTAACTATAGTAATTGCTGATTTTTGCAGAAGCATTTATCGGGGATAATGGAATTTGACGCTGAAGAAACGGCCATAAACAACATCATTGCTGCCCTATAGGTTTGTGACCAATCTCAGAGCGTTACCGACCAGCTTGTAAGTGAATTAAATGAAATTGGTAAGATAAAACCATGGATGAAAATGAGTGATCAGGTTGTGAATAAGATCTACAAAATTTTCGGCGCTTACCAACTAGAATCGAAATTTGAGCCATCAAAGATGAAAACCGTATTGGAATTAGAGGATGGATTTCTAACGCTACCGGCCCGATTCGACAACATGAATGAGGAGAGACTTAACCTGTTAAAATATTCGCCCCAACTGGATGTCGTCAACAACCGTGAAATTGGCAAGACGTATTCGATAGAATTTAAACCAATAAATTTATTCGAATATTATAATAATTCTTCTTCATATTGTAATAGTTAAAGTAACAATTAAAATCTTTTGTATTAAAAAAATTGCTAACAATAATAAAATGAAATCTGAAAGAAATTATACTTCTTTTATTTTCGTTTACCCTTTATTTCTCCCAGAAAATAAAACTCAAACCTTCTGTTAAAATAGATATTTATTTATTTATAGAAATAGATATTTACAAAAATAAAATAAATGTATAAAATTACACGTTATTTTTTTTTTTTTTTATTAAAATTGGGACACTGCTGCCGGTGGATGGCGCGGTCAACAGCGTCCGGCGGCATCGCCAACTAAGGGCATGCGCCGCCAAACACGATATAAATAAAAACAACACATAAAGATAGGAACACATAAATGCAATAGACAAAGGACAAACATACACATAATAAAATTCAACGATGGACCCTGCCATCCCAGGGCTTCACAAAGAGTGGACAGTCCTCGGTGGCGGCACGCTAAGTACTAGCCAGAGCGTCCGGCCACCAAGGTCTGAAAACCAACGATGAAACTCCGATGTGTAAAGGGCCCCGGAGTGGAGAAAACTGACTAGAAAACACAAAAAATTTATCAGACAATATTAAAAAACAAAAAAAATCTTATTACGTCGCTGGGGAGCCATAGACCGACCAGTGCCGCAATAAGTAGTTAAAACCAAAACCGCTGAAGGGCCACAACAGCAAGCCCACAGCGGCACAACAAAATATCACAGATAAGAATAAAAAGATCATGTACCACCTCGGGTCGAAAAGGCCCTCAGTGGTACATCGTTAAAACAAAACAGATTAAAACAATCTTATTAAAAAATAAAAACAACAATATCACAGATTTTAAAAAATTTCTTGCTCTGTGGCACGATTCCGCTCCCCATAGTCTCGACAATTCCGAAATGACTTCGTCAACACCTAGGAGCCCACACGTGTAGGGACAGTGACATCTGATTACTGAGCAACATGTACTGTTCTGTCAGAAACTGATTACTGGGTACATGTGCCGTTCTATCAGATGTCGGGGTCAACCTACACGGGAGACCGGTACGATGACTAGGCCACGTTCGTCCGAGTCGAGGCAACAGAGAACGGGACAATGCCACAGAGTATCACAGTATATCTGACTTATGTCCCTATGACCCCGACGGGGCAAAAGCAGTCCAGGACGCTCAAGCTCGCATCCGTATGAGGGAAGACGACATCTCCTTACTAAGCGAGCTCGCTCAAGCTGTTCGGGCAGATGTCGACTCATACGCCTGGATGACGCGAACGAGTGCGTCGAGTACCGCATTCCTACCCGTCGAAGTCACAGGGATAAAAAATCAACGAAATATCACAGATGGTATATCACGGTTGTGCTCACTGGGGTGCACCGTCCAGTGAACACAGAGATAAAAACAAGAGGACAAAAAAAATTAAAAACAAAAGTACAACTATCACAGTTAGGAAAGACAAGAGACAAAAAAAATCACAGTTAAATATCACCAATTCGACTAATCCGAATTCGAGTCACGATTTCGGTATTCACACACATATGGATACTAAACACATTCAACGCTACAGCCAGACATCAGGGCGAGATTAACAAGCATTAAGCAGACGATGGTATTTCTCACATACGGTGGAAACCTCTGTCGATCCTACGAAGTTCGTCCTCGTCGAAAAAAAGAACTATCGAGGTTTACACCTCTAGATCCGGCACCTTTCGTGAAAACGGTGGTACCTCGAGAAGGAATGGTGCCGATCTTGGGTAGTCAGAGGCTAATGGAATCCGAAGATTACTGTATTGCGCATAAACTACCCCTGGGACTCTTAGCCTCCTTGACACCAATGGGGGATAAATATCCCTCACGGGTGCCAAGGGTAGCTGCTATAAGTGCCCTCACCACCTACACGTTATTATTATTATTATAACATTTATATAAAGAAACAACATTTTCTAAGGCACAGCATCCATTAGTATGATTACCACAGCGGGGACCATTGTATTTTGCCACTATAAGCGCCAGTTTAGGGCAGATGAGTACTTCTTCCAAATTCATCAAGGTTGCCATTGGAATAAATTGTTTAAGATGTCGGATCTTCTCCAATCCTTTGACATAAATGACTCCAACTGAACGCAGCGCATCCATTAAAATATACTGCAGTCGCTCATAATCAATATGACCATCCATCCATGAAAAACCATGAAGTTTAGTTCGAAGCCACCGTGCGGTCCTTTGGTCTTTTTCACTCAGATCACAAATCGCAGATCAGAATCACTCAGATCGCGAATTAAAAATATAATGTTGTAACGTGTATTGTTCCTCCGTGTAATTTTTCTTCCAAGGATCAAATTTCAATATAGCCAATTCTTTATATAAAAACTTCCCTTTGTTGTATTTGGAAAGCCTTGAAAATCAACAATTGCCGCGTCAGTCATTTTCACTATTGATGCGTGTAGGAAGTCTAGCGTACAAATCAGCTGGTTTGTAGAGAAGTATCATATTTTATAAAATTTTTCGAACGATGTTTGTCAATGGATTGTACTGAATTACACGATCATGTAGCAAAAGATAGATCGCTGATGTATTAGCCGGTACTTCTTTCGATGTTTTAAATTCGATTCTTATGTCAACAGCTCCAATTTTTAAAGTCTCGCTCTGATGAGAACAGTCAATGAAAATGATAGGAGCAATACCTTTATACTGTTTCCGATTGAACAGTGGTTCATTCTTATTAGAGTTGTAGTAGGCTTCTTGAAATTTTGAATACATATGATATGCCAACGCGTACTTATCATTAGTAGAGTTCAAATTCAAATCCATATATGGGTATTTTTCCGAATTTAAATACACTTTGATATCAAACAGTTCACAATGATCGAAAATAGCTGGATTTTTTTCTTTCTTATTACGCCGATCTATTTGTAATGCAAATATTACATAACGCGGTTTCTCCACTTGTGATGTTGTTTTCACCGTCCAAATGTTGTCTTTCGTTGTTGGAATCGTAGGATGAATGTGCATATCCCACATACGAAAAGCCACGGGTATATCTTGACTATTTTCAATATATTTCATCAACTTTAGTTTCACCTCATCAGCTACTGTCACATGTGGAACATGTCACATCCATTGAATTTTTTGTATACGAAATATGATGTCATCAGTCGCTGATACAACTGCATCATAATCCGTGCGTGCGTGAACCAGAATCAGTTGATGTTTTGCGTTGATAATAACCTTCTTATAATGGTTAGCGAAGCCAAACACTCGATTCAGCGGTAGACAGAAATTAAAGGAACCTTTGTCAGATACTTTGATATTTTCATCAGGACACCATCCAGCGTTGTAAAGTTGTTGTCTCTGATTTTTATTTAACGATAGATAATTCATCAGTGTAGTTGTTGGGCCCACGTATTTACATTAGTCAATTTCCACATCATTTAGTTCATATCGCATTTCTTCAAACAAGTACGCCATTGAATTGTTACTTAATTCCGCTGTAGTCGATACAGTTCCATCGCTCTTCAGAAGTTGTCCCTCTATGTATAGATAACTTTTGTGTGGTAACAAAATCAAATCTTGATTTTGAATACAAATTCGGACTTCGTCGCTGTTGCTGAACGTATTCAAGAATGGTGAGTACGCATACTCCCCTAGTTTTGAGATACTCTCATCAAATTCACCAACACCAGTGTTAATATGCAACATACTACTCATTTTTTCCGATTTTTCAAAGTCAAACCGTACTGTTGGATGAATTGTTGTAAAAAATATGTGTTCTCAAACGTTAATGATCGCATCCTCTACACCGCCGATCCGTACAGCTTGGTGGTAAGTTGAAAACTGTTGGATTGCGTCGGTTTATCGTTGTTAAATACCAACATATCTTACGCCGGTTTCAAATGTAACTTTACGGTTATCGTCTCACCTCGAAAATTAACAAGATTCCCATCTTGGTCAACAATTCATAGTACTAGAGATGTTATTCGCTGCACGTTCACTGGCATATAGATGATGGTGCTTGGTGTCTTACTTATTTTATACCCAGCCTCAACTTGGATAGAAAATAAATAAATATTACGCGCTTGAACATTGTTCAAATACAATAGCTGTTTGTCGTAATATTCGTCTCAACTTGCACCAGGTTAACTTTCATAATATTCGTCGGCTTATCTGAATAATGAGTATGAAGTGCTTCAAGTTTTCGTTTATTAAAACCCAACAATGAACCAACTGTTCGCTCTTTATCAAAATGTATTGTTTCCGTACATTTTATCGAACTTTTCAACGTATTGTTATTAGCGTGTAATATAAGTTGTGCATTAGTATCAGTTCCAAGTCCTCTAAATCATAATTTCCGACGGGTATCTCGATGCAATGTGGTGCATGGTTAGGATCGTACCAAAATGAAATAGATTATTTGTTTCGTCGATAGTCGGCACAGAATTGTACGTCTCGAAATTAACAAGTCCACAAACGTAGTCACACTTTAATTCGATTGGTGGAAAATACTCAACACTTAATATTGAAGTGTCTCCACTTAGAGTTAATGTGAGTGAGATGGTGTCTAATACATAAATGAAACAATGTAATATTTTACAATCATATTTTTTTTTTTTTTTTTAAATTAAAATTGGAGCACTGCTGCCGGTGGATGGCGCGGTCAGCAGTGTCCGGCGGCATCGCCAGCGGAGGGCATGTGCCGCCATACAAACGATAGTAAATAAAAACACATACACAAAACAGACAGGGACACATAAATGCTCTAGACAACGGACAAACACATATAATAAAAACAAATTAACAAGCAGACCCTGCCATCCCAGGATCTAAAGGAAGCTCTCAGTGAGAGAAGGGACGTGACCTACCAGGTCAAACAGGATGTCCCACCCTCAAGCAAAAATAATATATATAAAAAAGGGCATTTTATTACCGCCACTATATGTTAAACAAGACCCTCAGCAGAATGGAGAGACTTCCGTAGATACTCAGAAACAAAATTTTTTTTTTCAGACAAAATCTAACTGTTCGAAACCATTACCCAGTCAAACCAGCTGACTGGGAGCTTCTAGAGGTAAGAAACAAATATTAAAAGCTAAAATGAATTAAAAACGGATATAAAAGAAAATAACACAATACTTCACGGGGGTGTAGAGGGCTCCCGGAGACATAACAACTAATATCACAGCCTAGGTAAACAATAAGTAAACTTGTAAATAATAAACAAATACTTTACTTTGCAAAATACCACGTTTATTTTTGAAACTGTGACAATATTGTTTCGAACCGATAGTTCATTTTCAAACAGAATAAAAATTATAGTCCATACATGCCCTTATATACTAAATTTTATCTACCTATATTTGTGAAGGGGAGTGGTATATGGTGTGGAAGTGGAAGGGGCGGGGGTAGTGGGAGAATCCGAAAAACAAGAAAAACAAGATTACATTACACGTGACAAATGCAAGCAAACACATGACAAAAGATTGAAATTGACAAACAAACAATATTACAAAAAAAAAAAAAAAAAAAATACAATTTTAAGGGTTTAATTAAATTATAATATTGAAAATAAAGTTGAACTGTAGATATCGGTGTAGTCATTTAAAAGGTGATCGGAGTTATGTTTATTTATTTCTATTGCTTCTAAGATTGTTAACTTCTGTCCTTTGTTTGCTTCGTGTAGCACGGTAATTTCCCGTTCTGGTGTGTGTCCGGTGTCAATTAAATGCCTCGCAAAAGCAGAGTCGGATTTCTTATTCCTATAGGTTTTCTTTAAGGTTTTTATCATGGAATTATAGGCTGCGATTTTATGTTGATACGGACTTATCGAATCATTTGGAATTGTAATGCCAGAGTAAGATGGTTTTCTATATATGTTGAAATCAAGCTTATTGTTAATTTTGGTTATAGTTAAATCTAAATAGTTTATGCTATTATCTTTTTCACATCTCTAAGTCAAATTGAATTTTTGGGTTTATCGAGTTTATTGACTCTACAAATTTTTCTAGTTGGCGGATCGATCCGTCGAAGCCTATAATTATATCGTCCACGTATCTATACCAGAATTTTACATGTTGTTTGGTTAGTGTGTTGTTCATTATTACTTCCTCCAAGCTCGACATATAAATTTCGGCCAACAGAGGGCTTAGAGGTGATCCCATTGAAAGGCCACTTGTCTGTCGGAAGAATTTATTGCCGAACTCAAAGTAGTTTTGTTTTAAAATTGTATTAAAGGTGTTTATTAACTCGGATTGTTTTACTGGATTTTTTATATTCTTGTTTATTATTTCACTAATTAAGTTTAGGCATTCCTTGGTAGAAATGTTGGTGAACATACTACGCACGTCCAGGGACGCCAATTTGTACCGACCGGGAAAAGGAGTATTCTTTAACTGATTTACGAGTTGGAAGGAGTTTTTAATGCTGTGTTCGGAGGTGAACTGGGTTTCGGTTTTAAAAAGTCTAGGAGTCTAGGTGTTGTGATAATTTATGTGATGGACATCCAATGTGGGAAACTACTGGTCTGATTGGGTTGTCGGTTTTTTTGTCGGTTGTCGGAATATTTGGTTTATCCAAGAATGTCTGAAGAGAAAAATATTCCCAAAATTTGTCAACTTGAAAACCAGGACAAAAAATCAAGTTTCAAAGAAAGCGGTTGAGGCTGGTAAGAAGGCTTGGTTAAAAGAGGAAGCACATAAGTGGTATAAACAGCGAGATGTCGTGTTCATATATATGAAGACCGCACATACGGAACTACTGTACCAGCTCCACTACCTAGAATTCTGCCAGTTTGACGATCAAGTTCGGGAAAGGGTAAGCAAACAAATACATAAAAAATATTTAACACAATTGGGAAAATTAAACAAGTTAGGTTTTAAACAAAATACTTTAAATCGGGAACCTAAAAAAGCAACAATTAACACAATAAATTCTAACCAACGCGTAATAAACTTAACTAATACCGAATTTGATACAACCGAAATAAATCTCTTGAGTAAAGGACCTAAATATATACCTAATTTAAACCATAAAAACCTTAAAGAAACTTTAATAGTAGACTCGGAACTCGCGTTAAAAAATTCTAATGATAATTTAGCTAAAGAATCAATTAAAAATATATTAAAAGAAGACATAGAAATTAAAATAAATAACAAAAATACTATTAAATCTTTAAAAAATAAAATTAACGACAATAATTTAATACTTACTAAAGCAGATAAAAGTAATTCTACCGTAATTCTTAACAAACAAGATTATTCAAATAAAATAAGCGATTTTATTAAAAAAGAAAAAATGATACGCCTAAAAACAGACCCTACTAACAAATATAACGAAGAAATTAAAAAATTAATTAATAATAATAAAAGTATCTTTACTGATAGGGATAGACATTTCTTGGTGGAGATGAACCCGAGAGCCCCTAGATTATATGGATTGGTAAAAACGCACAAAACCGACAACCCAATCAGACCAGTAGTTTCCCACATTGGATGTCCATCACATAAATTATCACAACACCTAGACTCCTAGACTTTTTAAAACCGAAACCCAGTTCACCTCCGAACACAGCATTAAAAACTCCTTCCAACTCGTAAATCAGTTAAAGAATACTCCTTTTCCCGGTCGGTACAAATTGGCGTCCCTGGACGTGCGTAGTATGTTCACCAACATTTCTACCAAGGAATGCCTAAACTTAATTAGTGAAATAATAAACAAGAATATAAAAAATCCAGTAAAACAATCCGAGTTAATAAACACCTTTAATACAATTTTAAAACAAAACTACTTTGAGTTCGGCAATAAATTCTTCCGACAGACAAGTGGCCTTTCAATGGGATCACCTCTAAGCCCTCTGTTGGCCGAAATTTATATGTCGAGCTTGGAGGAAGTAATAATGAACAACACACTAACCAAACAACATGTAAAATTCTGGTATAGATACGTGGACGATATAATTATAGGCTTCGACGGATCGATCCGCCAACTAGAAAAATTTGTAGAGTCAATAAACTCGATAAACCCAAAAATTCAATTTGACTTAGAGGTGTGAAAAAGATAATAGCATAAACTTTTTAGATTTAACTATAACCAAAATTAACAATAAGCTTGATTTCAACATATATAGAAAACCATCTTACTCTGGCATTACAATTCCAAATGATTCGATAAGTCCGTATCAACATAAAATCGCAGCCTATAATTCCATGATCCACCGAGCGTTTTAATATACCTTTGTCGGAAGAAAATTTTGAAAAAGAAATAAATAATATAAAAATAATAGCGAATAATAACGGATATAATTCAAACTTAATCAATAAATTAATAGCTAAGAAAGAATTTAAACAAACTTTAAAAGAAATTTACCCCTCCGTTAAACCAGAACTAAAAACTAACTTTAAAACTATAATATATTTTGGTAATATATCGGATAAAATTAAAAAAATTCTAGAAAAATCAAACATAAATATAGCATTTAAATCAGGCTTTAATCTAGGAAACTTAATATACAACAATAAAACAAAAATTGATAAACTTAAAAAATCGGGTATCTACAAACTAAACTGCCAAGACTGTAATAGTTTTTACATCGGTCAAACTGGCAGAAACTTTGAAACCCGGAGAGCAGAGCATTTCAGATCCTATAGGAATAAGAAATCCGACTCTGCTTTTGCGAGGCATTTAATTGACACCGGACACACACCAGAACGGGAAATTACCGTGCTACACGAAGCAAACAAAGGACAGAAGTTAACAATCTTAGAAGCAATAGAAATAAATAAACATAACTCCGATCACCTTTTAAATGACTACACCGATATCTACAGTTCAACTTTATTTTCAATATTATAATTTAATTAAACCCTTAAAATTGTATTTTTTTTTGTAATATTGTTTGTTTGTCAATTTCAATCTTTTGTCATGTGTTTGCTTGCATTTGTCACGTGTAATGTAATCTTGTTTTTCTTGTTTTTCGGATTCTCCCACTACCCCCGCCCCTTCCACTTCCACACCATATACCACTCCCCTTCACAAATATAGGTAGATAAAATTTAGTATATAAGGGCATGTATGGACTATAATTTTTATTCTGTTTGAAAATGAACTATCGGTTCGAAACAATATTGTCACAGTTTCAAAAATAAACGTGGTATTTTGCAAAGTAAAGTATTTGTTTATTATTTACAAATATGGAATACCATAAAGTAACGCTCAAATCTATTAATATTAATAAGTAAACTTAAAAACGAAAAAACAACAAGTATCACAGATCAGGTGGTCATTAGATGTATCACAGTCAAAGTTCTAGTAGCTCTGCGACAAGGCGCCGCTTCCCGCAACCTCGACAATTCCGAAACGGCTTCGTCAACTCATAGGAACTCATCCGTGGAAGGAACAAGTGACGGCTGCCTACTGAGTGAGCAACTTACAACCGTTCAGTCAGCGTCGGGGTTCGACTTACACGGGAGACCGGTACTTGACTAGGCCATGTTCGTCCGAGTCGAGGGTACAGGGAGAAGAGGAATGCCGCAGAGTATCACAAGCCCTCTCTTTAATCCTGACAGAGCAACAAATATCACAGCTAAGATTACGATATCACAGATGTCAAAAAGAAGATAATTTGCACTGCGACACGATGCCGCTCCCTATAGCCTCGACAATTTCGAAACGGCTTCGTCGACGCCAGCGAACTCATCCGTGCAAGGAACAGGTGACGGCTGCCTACTGAGTGAGCAACTTACAACCGTTCAGTCAGCGTCGGGGTTCGACTTACACGGGAGAACCGATACGTCGGCTAGGCCACATTCGTCCAGGTCGAGGGTACAGAGAGCGGAAAGGATGCCGCAGGCAATATCACAGATAGAAGAATTACCACCGGGGGTTCGGAAGCCCAGTGGCATAACAAATAGATCACAGTGTCTATCACATAAAAATAAAAGAAATCACAAAAAAAAAAATATCACACTTTCCGACGCGAGTGACACATGATCACGAAACTCAGTATCATACCCGTAGATGCTACTAAGCTCACAAATGCTTTTCACTATTCAAGAAAGTCGTCTCTTTTCTAAATCTGTCGATCCAAGCTTTTCGGTGATTGTTCACATTATACGGAGATGTTCCACTGCCGATCACACGACGATCATCCTCGTCGAAAAAATTACCAGAGCCTCGTCAGCCTGCTAGCCGAAGCTAACAGTTGCCCGCCGGGCACGAACGGGGACGTGAAGGTTGGATTTTAGCCCAGCTACAATCATATTTATTTACATGAAAAGATTTTTATTACATAGAAATTCCAAACAAAGATGGCCACAATTAAAATCATTATAATTTTGATAAATATTATAATTATATCTAATATTGTTTCCACATAGATATCTTGCAACTTCAACAGGTGGTGGTAAATTTCCAAAACTATCGAAGTATTCCACATTATTGTTGTCTTTCATGTATCCTACCCAATGACTTCCAGGTCCAGATGAACTATTCAGATTAACGACACCACACTCCTTTCGCCACGGTCGTTTCGGTAATTCGTCTCTCATGAATACACCACGGAAATTTGGTAAATGCCTCTCTCCAAACTGATAGATGTCGCGATCAGTTAATGGTCTATTAGGTAGCTTACTTAGTGGTTTTTTGAATCGATAAAAAGTCCCAATCCTTTTCTGTATGGTTTTAGGTATAATCCGGTGCCAGATTTTTTCGATCCAAGAGCGATTGCCTCCATCATTTCGTTATGTCTCTCGCTTTCTTCCAACTGTTTCTTCGCTGTTTTATAGGTATTTATTGCTTTCGCAACACCAGCAGCGCCACCAGCAAGTGATCCAACCGCAGATAACCCGGCAAAAAGTGAAACTAGGAATGGCAATATTCCACCAGTCTTAGGAATCGGAATAATTCTTGGTGATGTAAACTGCTTTTTATTCTTTTTCTGGAAAATTTTTCTAGCAGCTTTCAAGGCTAATTTGATCGTATCTTTAGTAGTTTTTGGTTTGTTTTTCTTCAGTATACTTATATCGCGAACACCAGCACCAAATATCACCTTTTTTCCTTTTTTAATATTCTTCTTCTGCTTCTTTGAAAGTCCCATCCCCATTTTCACTTTTGATTTCATAGCATTCGTCACAGTCCAGGCAGCGACACGTTCGCCAAAATTTGCGTCCGCTGATTTAATTCGTTCCCACGCTTTGTTGGTTAAAATTAAATCAGCCTTATGTCGATTGTTAATGTCTTTGAATTGTGAATAAGCAATATCGTGTTCTTTACATGTGGCGTCCAATTTGTTGATACCGGGATCTCCTCGCAATAGTCGCTCTTGTAGTCAAGTTCCAGGTCCACAATGTTGATATCCAGGTATATGTAATTCAAATGGTAATTTATTTATTACAGTGTTGATCAATCCACGACCAGACGCTTTCACACTGCTTGTCTGCTTACAACTGACAGGTTGTTGTTTTCGACATTTTAAGATGAACTGAAAACAGAAAACGTATGTTAATCTATTTATGGGTATTATAAATAGAATAAAATTATACTTAGCTTATTAGTAATAGACCAACTCTGTCAACATCAATGTGATGTCTTCGTTTATCAAACAACGGAAAACGCCGCCAGTAGCCAATTTTGAATTTGCATCGGACGATAATAACAATTCCAAGAAAAATGGCCCATTGTTGCCGGGGAGTATTAGAGCAATCATCTGTGGATCAAGTGGATGTGGACCAATTATCTGACCAATAATAAAACTTCGTTACTTATTTCGCTTATTCAAGATCCTAACGGAGTTGCATTTGAAAATATATACCTCTATTCTAAATCATTACATCAGCCGAAATATCAATATTTAAAAGACATCGCTGAAACAGTTCAAGGTTTGGGGTATTTTAAATATACCAATAACAATGACGTCATACCACCAAGAGATGCATTACCAAATTCATTGATAATATTCGATGATATATCTGCGCGAGAAAGAAAAGCCATAATAGAAGAATATTTTAGCCATTCTTGACACTACAATGATGATTGGTTCTACTTGACACAAACGTATACAGCAGCACCCAAACATCATGTACGAGATAACGCGAATCTTCTTGCAGTTTTCAAACAGGATGACCTCAACCTCAGACATATTTATGATGATCATATCAATTCAGACATGTCATTCAGTCAATTCAAGGAATTATGTAGAGAGTGTTGGTGTGATAGTCATGGATTTTTAACTATTTGCAAAGAAGACGATATACACAACGGAAGATATCGAAACAAATTTGATTGCTTCTGGAAAGGACCAGCATCAGGAAGGCTGATATAAATGAAATCAAACTGGTACAAACCGCTTCAATCTGGTCGGCTAACTGATTTACATTGCTTTGGACTGGTCGGTTAACTGATTCATACCGCTTTGAACTAGTCGGTTAACTGCTCCAAACTGCTTTGAACTGATCGGTTAACTGATTCGTACCGCTTTGAACTGGTCGGTTAACTGCTCCAAACTGCTGTGAACTGGTCGGTTAACTGCTCCAAACTGCTTTGAACTGATCGGTTAACTAATTCATACCGCTTTGAACTGGTCGGTTAACTTATTGAGGATATTAAGAAAAATCGCGAAATTTATTGAGGATATTAAGAAAAATGAGCAAATTGCAAGTGGTGCATAAAATACGTAGACCAGTACAAGGAAGCAGACATCACCCAGAGTAATAGCAAGAGTCGCACAGAGCAAGCATCACTCAGAACAACAGCAGGAGTCACCACGAGCAAATACGTCCAATAGATTTTGCGTGATGTGTGAACAGACAGATGGACAGGTAGACAGCTACCTCTTTGAGTGTAGTAGTCATATAAAACCCCAACCCATTGAATCTTTAGTCAGTCGAGCTTAGTTGAGCTATTCGTAAACAAGTTACAATAGTAATACTCTTAAGCTATGAATTGTTGTGAATTTTGTGGTAAGATATTTACGCGAAAGTTTAATCTCACTCGTCATTCACCTATCCAAAGGAAAAGCTAAAATTTTATTAATTACCTTGATTATAAAATTAACCCGAAACAAAAAGAACAGTTACTTAAAATTAAAAATGAATGTTAAAAATTATAAATTTCAAAATCCAAAAAGAGAATATAAACAATATACTTCCCACTACATTTGCATATTCGTAAATTTCTATGTACAAAAATCGGAAAATAATAGTAAGAACTCGTAATAAATCGACGCAACCTAGAACCGTTAATGATGGGCTCCCACAGGGTTCCGTTTTGGCACCTTTATTATTCAATATATACTGTGCTGATCTCCACAACATACTTAATAAAGACATATCTGTTATACAATTTGCCGATGATTTATGTTTTTATGCCACTTCTAAAAATATTGACCGTAGTACTTCGCTACTATCGGAAACGATGGATATGTTTGCTGATTGGATGACTAGCAATGGATTTAATATTTCAGCTTCAAAATCTGCAGTCGTGTTTTTCTCTAATAAAAGACACTTACCTTCCAATTCCCTTCAGTTGGGACCCTTTAATTTCCCAATACGCACATCTATTAAATACCTAGGTATCTATCTTCACTCTAAACTTAACTAGGCCACGCATTTTAAGTACATAGCAAATAATTGTGAAAGTAGTCTTAACATTCTTAGAGCTTTGTGCTCCACATATTGGGGAGGACACCCAGAATCATTATTAAGAAAATATAGGGCACTTATACGCTCTCGTTTTGATTATCCTAGTGTATGCTGGGATAATGAACCCGAAAAAACTATGGGAATCCTGGACCGAGTTCAGTACAGAGCACTCAGAGTTTGCTTAGGTGCTATGAAAAGTATGCCTGTAAATGCACTTCAGATTGAGGCAGTGGAGCCTCCAGTTAAAATACGTTGGCAATACATGGCGCAAAAATTTACATTAAAAATATTGAATAATCAAATAATCCCTCTAACCAAACGCGCCAACATTATCTTAACGCAAAATTTAGAAGATAAGCGCTATTGGAGGAAACGGGAAATACCCTATGTTGCCATCGCTTATGCCGACTTTAGCGAATATAAAGTTAAATGCATATCATCATCCTTAAATGAATTGGAATACACAGCACTTCTTGTGAATCCTATTATTTTGCCAAATATACATTATATTGAAAATGTGCCTTCGGCCAATGAGGCGTTAATTCGTGATGCTATTGAACAGTACAATTTTAAATTCGGCATTTTCACCGACGCTTCAAAAATGAATGATGGGGTAGCTGCTGCTTTTGTTGTACCTGAATCTAAACATCATTGCGAGTTCAAAATGCATCGATTCACTTGTATTTTCACTGCTGAAGCTATTGCTATTCTTGAGGCATTAAAATATATACTTAAAATGCGACTAAACCATTTTGTAATTTGTACAGATTCATTGTCGATAATTAACAAACTTAAATCTGGTGATATTAGATATGACGATAATCATTACATTATTTAAATTTTAGCCATCTTAAAGGAAATTGAATCCAGTGATATTCGCGTTGGTTTCCTCTGGGTCCGCTCTCACATCGCTATTGAGTGGAACGAACAAGCTGACAAGCTTGCTAAAGATGCAGCTGCCAATAATACACTGATTATAAACCATCTCACACCTTTATTGGATTTAAAAGCTTTATTAAAGAAAAATGTAATCAGTACATGGAATGAAGAATTTCAGCAATCTACGCAATTTAAAGGCAGACATTACGCTCATTGTCACGATGAAGTCAGCTTAATATCGTGGTTTCGATCACTAGACAGACCGCGGAAGCAAATTACTACTATTTCTCGCATGAAATTTGGCCACTGCGGCACTCCCGCACACTTACACCGCATTGGTGTGATTGAGTCCCCTATTTGTTCTTGTGACAATAATAGCGTTGCCGACATCAACCATCTTTTATATAACTGTCAGCTGAATTCTAATAATATTAGCATTCTTCATAAAAAGGTTCTCAATGTTGTGGGTTATTTACCCTTTAATTTTCAAACGCTCATATTTAATAATGAAATCCGAGTTATCGATATTATTAGTTCGTTTTTAGATAAATCCAAGTTAAAACTTTAGTGTTCCATATATCACTGATTGTTTTATATTTTAATTGAAAGCACACGACACGATATAAACGACGCGAAATAATTTGGTTAGTCTGGCTTCGCTAGTATTACAGTTATTAATTTTTTTTTTTAAATTGTTTATATGTTTTTAGCTTCCCTATGTGTAAGCCCTTAAATGTTTAAACTATAATTCCTGGGACTAATGTTTGTACATACCGGCTCAGATATCCCCTGAGCAACTCCTACTCCTATTGTTATCCTCTGTGAGATTGGGGTAGTATATAAGTTAAATTTTGTTTTTGTTTTTCATTTTATGTCTTTATAACATAATGGCTGTAAACTTTGTAAATGCCAATAAAATAAAATTAAAAAAAAAAAACAATATACTTAACATTTGGAGTAAAATCCTACATATCCCTTCGACTTGTTTATATATCTAATCCAACTCTGTAATCAATGCAATCACTTTCTTACATATATTTATATTTCATTAAGTTTTTATTTGAACCACTCATTTTTCTAATAAAATTCAGTGTTTTTAGTTTATTTATTTATTTATTTTTTCATAAAAACTTGAAAATTTGGAGAATTCTAATTTTCTGAATAGGAAAAAAACTTGAAAATTTGGAGAATTCTGATTTCCTGAATAGGAAAAAATTGTTTTAAACCAAGGTGTTTTCAAATTCAAAAACAATTATAATAGAAAAGAAATTTTTATTGGTTTCATTACATGTTTTTATTTAACACCTATTTAATGTTATAAGGAATTAGTCTAGTTTTTAGAGGTTTTGGATACTGAAAAAAAATTATATAATATACTATATTCAGTTAAATTTTCTTTTATATTTTTATGTTTTTGAAATTCACCTTTAAAAGACGTGTATCCATATTTGGGGAAGGAATGGTTCTTCCCTTCACTCCTCAAAAAACCCTGAATCGCTACCACTACTGTCACCAACTTGATTACCATCAACCTGGTCAGCATTAGCGTCGCCATCATCATAGTCATCATCGTCATCGTCGCCCCAACCGTAACCATCGCCGTCATCAGAGTCACCACTACCCCTATCAATATCACCCCACCTACACTGTAGGTAGAGTAATGATAGGAGACTAATGTTATATTTGTAGGATATGGTATGTAATGTTTGATCTCGCATGTAGAGATCATACCATATCCGCCTCTGCCTTCGAACACTGATATCTAGACCCCTATCGATATAAAAGTATTCTACCCCACTCGATAGGGAACACGTGGAGTCAAATGAATCACTAGACGCGATTGACTCGTTATCGCTCTCATAGTTGTTGCTCATTGTTAATTTTTTATTGTTAAAAAAATAAATAAATAAGAGTTCCGATTTTATTAATACGGATTTCTATTTATACAACTTTTTAAAACAAATAATTTGTTACGTCATATATCGATTTGAATAATAATAAGTTGTCGATTTAACAGTTGAGGGGCCTAGAAGTAAAACGGTTTAAGTACACTCTTTGTAGTTTTGAGATAATTGACTTTAAATATCTTTTGTTTATAAAAATTCCAGGATAAGGTTTGAAAGGATATTTTGCGTTAATCATTTCCCTTAAAGGCATAAAAATCTGATAGGAAAAAGAGAATGTTGCATGGTTTTGCATTAAGCTTAATTTTTTTCAAAATGTACTTGAAACGTTTTGTAGCTGAAAAAAAAGTTTTGGTAAAATGATTCAAGTGCGAATATTTTTTAAACTTTATTTTAATAATGAATTTACAATAAATGCCTCTTATTATTCATAATCCGATTCCACTATAACATCATCTTCATCAGTATGATCGTTATCTGGATCAGCTGTGTTTTCGATTTGGTCTACGTCAGCTTGATGTTTTTTGACATCAGCAAGTTCTGATTTACTTTCATTTTCATTAAGAGGTGTTTTTTGTTTGCTTCCACTCGTTGTAGTACCATTATGTTTTAAGTTTTTATAGAATGCGTGATTCACTGGTGGAATATAGTCAAGTAGGGTAAGCAGGTTTCTGTATTTGACGTCTTTAATTTTTACTGGATTAAGATGCAAAGACTGTAATATAGACCATCGGAAAGACGGACGTCCAACTTGAGTGATTCCCATTTTGCAGGTGTAGTATTCAATATCGTTGTTTAAGGTATTTTTGTACTTAAAGGATAGTTTTTCATTTTTCTCATAAAAAAACCAACAAATTTCTCTCCACTTCACACAATAACCATCAGTATTTTTTTTAGGATCCTTCATTATTTTGTGAAGTGGTGAAAAAGAGTAAAAGTCGTCCATAGTCATATTGTGTACAATAAAATGTTTTGATGTGTTTTTTATAACATTTTGCCAATCTGATGGGACATAAACTTGAGGAATTTGTCGTTTTTTCTTCTCGATTAAGCCAAAGCTGCGATCACACTCCATGTATGTGTGACCAGGTTCCAGAAATTTATGGTGAATCTCGACTATATTAGTAGCTTGAACAATAAAACTAAAGAGTTTACAGATATTTTTATTCTTATTTTGACCCCCACAAGAATCACTATATGCAATAACTTTTGACACTGTCGCTGGCAGACTCTGGAAAAACTTTATTAAGCATGACCCTATCTCCTGTGAACCTCTTGACGCAACACTTTCGTCCCACACATACATGTAACTTTTCCCTGAGAGTAAATCGTATACGCAGAAGTTATAGGTCCATAGTTGACGAAGGTAAAATACTTTAGAAGTGGTTAACAAGGGTGTTGGCAAAGCCTGTTGCAAATCAAAGTAAATAACGCTGACATTTTCAGCATTTTTATTCTCAATAATATCGTTTGTCTTGGCATCTGTTGCTTTCTTAGCTTTTCTTTGGTGCAACTCTAAGTCGAATTCGGCAGTTTTTATTGTGGTTTCATCCGTGGAGTATTTTATTAAATTTTGCAAATTATCACAACGGCTGCATGTATCGCTATAAGGCTTATGAAACTTTAAGTTGAATTCTGTGTTAAAAATGAACCGATAGTAGGACTCTTTTACAGGCATTTCTTGTTTTTCAATACAAAATTCTTTGTAGAGTCTATACATTTTGCTTATAGTCAATTCACCTGAGAGATATTTTGCATCTGGGTTGTCTTTTCTAGAGTAATGGCTACAGTACTTTGGAAACATGTTTATATGGGTTATGACAAATTTTTTTGACGATTCCTTAATTTTGTTTGGTGGTTCCTTTTTACCTCGCTTATCGGGTTCAGTTATACCATCTGTCGTTTTTTTACACACTACTTGAAATCGTCGTACAGAAATATCAAAAGTACGCAAAAAAAATTGTTTACATACACGTTTTCCTAATAATGTGATTATTGTACTATATTTTTTATTAGAAACAACTCCGGCTCTATGTCGGGTAGGTTCAACTTTTTTAATGCAAGAGAACAGAAATGAGGTTTGCAGGTCATACGACGGAATCTCATAAAATTTTGTAAATAACTTACGCCTGTCAGCTTCGTTAATGTCCTTACAATGATATCGACATACGTGATTGTGTTCTTTGAGATCTCTCGCATTTCGTTCTTTATTTTTTCTACCAACATACTGTTTTCCTTCTGTCCGTAGCCTTTTAGCAATACTGTCTTTCCACTCTTTAGGATGTCGTTTTAGTTTTCTTGTTTTAACTGGAGTTATATGTACGTAATCAGAATCCTCGTCAGTTAAATAAGGGTCCAAGACTTCTACATAAACAGAAATACAAAAATTTTTGCAATTACCTAATCTAATTTTCTGCATGTAAATGAATAAAAACAAATGTTTAAAAACTTAAAATTGACTTACCATCAGTTTCCCAGTCAGCACTCATATCAATAGACTTATATAAATTGAAAATGTGCAAATAATTCGTAATCAAATGAATAAAAACTCCCCTTCACCGCTAATATAAAAAATATACACCGTATTCTCTATATTATTTTATTAAAATAAGTTAACCGTTAAAATAAATCTAAATAATGTTTTAGCCGTTAGAGTAAATTTAAATAATGTTTTAGCCGTTAAAATAAATTTAAATAATGTTTTAGTAGTAAAAGGATTCAAGTGCACTTATACCATTTTACCACAGACTAAAATTAAAAGTATTTGCATAGGTTCATTATGATTACAAAAGATGGCACCAGAGAATGCGAAATTGACTTGAATCTATTTACCTCCAAATAGTGATACATTTCAATAATAGCAGACAGCACTTAGTTCATATTTTTAAAAATATGCACTTAAACCCTTTTACTTCTAGGCCCCTCAGTTTTGATCGTTCAAAGTCTCATATATTTAATAATTAGGGACTTTGGTTGATGACTTAGTTAGTGATTGATGATCAATTTTGCATTGAAGGGTGATTCGTCTAAAACCATTTATAAATTTTAAAAGGTTCTTTATAATTAAGTATTCAGTCATTGTGATTTAATTTGGATTAGCACTGTGAAAATATTCGGCGGAAAATATAAATAAATTTAAAAAAATAACATTAATTCAGTGTGCTGCTAAAAACGTAAATAATACCTACTCTTACGTAAAAGTCAGAATACCTATCTAGTTTTTGCAAGTAAACAGTAAACAAATTTGATAACTGTCATCTATTTGATAATAGAAAGTGGAGTGTGCTCAAAAATTGGTTAATTAGATTAATATTTACAATTTACATATATACAAAAAATATGAATATGGAGAGTACAGATCTCGCAAAATTGCTTTTAGATATTAAAAATGAACTAAAAACTGAAATATCACAAGTAAATAGTAATTTGAATACAAAATTCGAAATTTTAGAAAAACTACACTGAGTTACAAGAGGAATGTCAAACATATAAAAAAAACGGACTTTTTGGAATACGAAGTAAAGAAAAGAAATCTTTTTATTTATGGTATCAGTCCAGAAATTCGAGGGTATTTTAACTTAGAAAAAGTGTACTCGAAATTATAAATCATAATCTGAAAGTGCGTTGTGAACCAGAAGGTATCGACTTTGTTTATCGGATTAATTCAAAAACAACAGAGTCAAAGCCAATTTGTGTTGGATTAAGAACATACAGAACTAAAGTTCTAATTTTAAAAAATAAAAAAATTACTTAAAGGTTCACACATATATATAAACGATGACTATCCGAAACATATTTTGGCTAAAAGAAAGGAGCTTCAACCCATCGCTGAAAATTTGAGAAAAGAAGGTCATCATGTGTATATCAAATATGATAAACTAGTTATAGATGGAAAGTTATTACCCAATAACGGCGAGTTAAGTGATGATATTAACAAAAAGAAAAGACCTCTAGAAAAAAACGAAAATCTAATCATCTCAATACTGGCAATTGAAGAGTTAACTCAAAATATTAAGAAAAACAAAACGGAAACTAAAACACCAAAAAAAGCTGGGCCGAACGTAAAAAGTAGCCCAAACATTATGGAATTGTGAAGAAGAAGGGCCAACTCACTAGATAATATAGATTCAAAAGCTGGGGATGACAAAAATATTGAAATACAGCAGCTAAACGTCAACCGTTGACTAGAAAAAGAATCAGCTACACCATCATCTATAACAAATTTGGCCATGTTTCAGCAACTATTGAATTTTAAAGATCAACCTATAATTCAAGTATGCGATTTTAACGTAATTTTTTGGAATATGTCTGGATATAGAAATTTAAAAGATTTGTGTTACGAATTTTCTAAATTATCTCAATTACCGAATATAATTTGTCTTGGTGAAACATGGATTACAAACCATAGTCAAGTGAAACTACCAGAAGTTTTAAATAATTACACTCTAATCTCGTTGGATGCGGTAAAAAACTATGAAAAAGGCAGAGCAAGCGGAGGTTTGATAATTTTAGTAAAAGATCAAGACAATCTTAAAATATTGGAAAATACAAACTTGTATATTTTTATTCAGGTAAAATATAATTATTCGGATATCATAGTAGGTTTAGTCTATTTGAAATCGGATTTGGACTCTGAATTGTGTATTGGTTTGGTAAATCTAGCGATCGAAGCGATAATAGCTGAAAGGGAAAACTGCCCTGTAATAATTGGAGGGGACTGGAACAGTCGTATCGGTTTATTAAATCAAGCAGATGAAATTATTTTTGAAGGCTGTAATTTATCACATAGTCGAGAATCAGTTGACCAATTAACACAAGAGGTCGAAAACTTGTTGAAATGATGGAGTCAAATGGTTTTTACGTTTTAAATGGTCGATCTCATAGTGATTGACCAGCTCATCCGACATGTATTTTTAACAATGGGTTCAGTGTTATAGATATGATTTGGATTAATTCAGCTTTTATAGATCTTGTAAAAGATTTTAAAGTACAAGAAACATCAGGTCTATCTGTACATTTATCTTGCAATTTAAGTCTGTATAATATATTTGAAAAAATTTCTGTTTTAAAATGTTTCAAATACAATAAACACCATTAAAAAGCGTAAATTATACAAATGGGCTCCAGAATTTCAAAACGAGTATGAGGCGTCACTAAACCGTTCCGAAAGAATTTACTTAACAAGTGAAAATGTTGATGACTTAATGCATAACATGGTACAAGCAATACAAGATACCGCCACGGATTTAAATTTAATTAGATGTTATGAATACAGAGAAAATTCACCAAATTTATCACATCATCAACCCTGGTTTAATAATAAACTGTATGAAATGAGGAAAAATCTTCGAAAAAAATTTAAACAATATCAAAAAGATAAATTTAACTTAAATAATCTGAGTGAATACACAATATTAAGAAAAGAATATAAAAAAACTCTGGCTCAAACAAAAAAACATTACCAGAAAGAACTCCTTGATAAATTAGCAAATGTCAGAGACAGTACAACTTTTTGGAAAATGGTAAATAAGTGTAAATATCGTGCACCACGTAGGGTTGAACTTGATGTCAAAATATGCGAAGATTATTTCCAGAAACTTTACTCTCATGCGGATTTGGACTCATTAACATATTTTGATGCAGGGAATTTTTTCTTGGAAGGTAGTATTGATTTATGTGAATTGCAGTCTGTTTTAAAAAAATGCAAAAACAACAAAACTCCAGGTATTGACGACTTAGCATATGAATTTTACAAAAATCTGCCTGCAAATTGGGAACATTATCTATTAAATCTATTCAATAGAATTTTAGAGTCCGAAAACGTGCCAATTAGCTGGAAAAAAGTAAAAACTTCTTTAATATTTAAAAAAGATGATAAAAACTGCCCTTCAAATTATAGACCAATTTCTTTAATAAACTGTTGTTTGAAAATTTTCACAAACATACTGAATAATCGTCTAAAAATATGGGTGGAAGAAAATAACTTACTTCCATATATCCAATCGGGGTTCCGAAGTAACAGAAGTTGTTTGGATAATATATTTATACTGAATGCAATAGTATGCCTCAACACGAGACATGAAAATCAATATGCGCATGCGGTGTTCGTGGATTTTAAAAGTGCATTTGACTCAGTACCACATAACTTACTGTGGAGTAAACTGTATAACATGGGTATAGGCAGTAAGTTTATTCGTATTGTGAAGAATATCTATAAAGACGTTGAAACTTTTATTGAAATTGAAAACAAACAAACTTCTGGCATAAATATAAAATCTGGGGTATTACAAAGCGAAACTCTTTCGCCTTTGTTGTTCGAACTATTTCTGGCAAATATTGAAATTTTCTTCAGAAATAAAGGATTAAGAGGTTTGAGTATAGACAATGAAAATGACATACTAGCTTTATTATACTGTGACGCTCTTATTGTTTTTGCTTACTCACCTATGGATGTTCAAAGAAAGCTCAATACTTTAAAAAAATATTGTGATCAGTTTCAGTTAGTAGTAAATATCGAAAAACTAAGATAATACCTTTCAGAAAGTCACCAAAATGTAAAGCGTTGCCATTATTTAAGTACGATAATCAAACAATAGAAACATGTCAAAGCTATAATTACTTAGGTATTTTATTTTCTTCTACTGGCAAGTACCTCCAGGCAACAAACAATGCAATTTTGAAATCTAAAGCTGCTATCGGGCGTGTAGAAAGATTATTATCAACTGCATCGTCGGACTCCTGGTCAACTAAATGTCAATTATTTGATAGCATTGTGGCTAACACATTATATTCAGCTGAAGTCTGATCACTAAATTACATTGAAAAAGTCGAAGGTGTCCAAACATCGTTTTTTAAGAAAATTCTACGGTTGTCAAAATCAGCACCAAATTACATTATCAGAATAGAAACCAAACGTCCTCATCTTTCAACGGAGGTATTCAAACGGATATTAAATTTTGGTGTAAACTAATAACACTACCTGAAGATAGAATATTGAAAATGTGCTTTAATCGACTGAAACTTTTGGCTTATACATCAGAGTTTAATCAAGATCGAAACTGGTGTTTTCAAGTGAGGCGATTTTTCCACCAAATTGGGAAAGTGAATCTTTGGGAAAATTCAAATTGCGATGAAATTAAACGATCTAAAAATGAGTTAGTTACAAGTTACGCTACATTTGTAAACAACCTCGACTTAGAATTACTACAAAAATCACAATATAGCATAATATATAATGACTTGTACAATTGTCAAGATCATTTACTACATTATCTTCAATTTCGTACTGCTTTTATAAAAACGAAAATCGAGCAAATAAGAACTCATAGCAAACATCAATTTATGATAATTTATAAACAATTTCGCTATGCATTAAATATAAATGAAACGTGTACAGTATGTAATATGCACGAGCCGGAGACAGTATTTCACTTTTATGTTCAATGCCCAATTTATGCTGCAATCAGATGTCATTATATTAAAAAATTTCTTCCACAAGATACAAATGAAAATAATTATTACATGTACCTTTTTAACTTTAATTCTCTCGAGGAACTTAATAGCATTTTCTATTTCACAATCGCATCATTTCGTCTTCGAGCATTTACCATGAATGTATAAATTATATTAATGAATATATTATATATGTATTTTAATTTTAATTACTTAAGTTCAACCATATTATGATCTAATATCATATTATGACGCACACACACACGCACACACCCACACACACACATACACACGCACACGCACACGCGCGCACGCACACACACACACACACACACAGAGAGTTGTTTTCCACAGTGTGTGTGTGTATTCCAAATTCAGCAATTGTTTTTCCACAAATTCATTAATTTGTTAATTTTTGCCTCCAGTAGGGTAACTATACCGTTTGAAGCCTTGGTAAATTCACTGGACTTGTACCTTACATAGATGTAAAGAAGCTAATAACAATTTCTGTTTTTAATACAGCGAGACCTGGATAGTTCATCATCACAGTCGCCTATCGATCTATTTATCCATCTATCGTATGTCTACCTACGTACCTTTCTACCCGGATGTCTGTCTGTCTGTCTACCTGTCCGTATGTCTATCGGATGGTTTATCCGGCGTTTCAAATTTTGCAAATGTAGGTATATCTCTGTACAGCAGCAATTCAATATATATCTGTACAGCGTCATTTCAAAAAAAGAGCTTAAACTATCCAAACGAAAAACTTAATAGGTGATAAAATTAATAATGGAAAACCTAAATTGTAAGTTAATTTTTTCTATTTTTTAAAATATTTAATAATATAATATTTAATTTAATTTCTTTCTTATAGTCACTGATATTATTAGAGCCGTACGGGATAGCACAAACCCAGCCCTGCATGTATGTAATTTAAATTTCAAAAATAAAATCGTTTTTTTTTTTTTTTTAATTTTTATTTTTATTTCTTATTCTCTTTTAGACTATGCCTATGATAATTGTAATTTTAAGCGTGGATACTCACGATTTCATCGGCGGTGTCGGTGATTTCTACCCTGTAGGCGTCGTAGGTGGGGCCTATGTCGAGTACACTATAGACTGGCCGTTCCTACAGGTATGGCTTCGCGTCGTATGAAGTCGGATTTCCAAAATTTCTTTTCTTTTTAAATTTTGAGATATCTTTTTCTTTTTACAAGTGTGGATTCGGACACCAGAATTTTAAGAAAAATTAGACACATAATTATACAATTTACTTGTTACACAATTTACTTGTATTTTCCACATAGTTACACAATTTACTTGTCTAATTTAAAAAATAAAATAAAATAAAATTTGGTCTTTTTTTTCAATTTTGTGATATCTTTTTTTCTTTTTCCTTATTTTAAAAACAATTTTTCCTATTCAGTGTTTAGTGTTAGTTAAAGTGAAATTTATTAGAAAAGTGAGTGCTTCAATTAAAACTAAACTTTATATATATATATATATATTATATTTATTATATTATATATATATATATATATATATATATATATATATATATATATATATATATATATATATATATATATATATATATATATATTGTTACATTCTTGTACTTATTTTTAACTAAAATATTCAAATTTCTCTCAAATTTTAGTTTCTAAGATACATTAAAATGTATCCCATTTTACTGTGATTCGATTTACTCCAACATACGGTAATTTCATATCTGTCATTAAAAATTATTCATAGTAATTTTTTTTTATCCTAAGTTGGTAGACATTCAATACGTCAAACTTGGCGGTAATTGATCCCTATAAATTTGATTGCAGCTACAAATCGGTCTTTCATTCCAATTTTGTATTTTATATGTTATATTTCTCGTAAGGACAATTCAGGCTCTCCCCTTTGGACCCTTTTGTTTTAAATTCAATGAGAAAAAGTTGAGTAATCTCCTACGTTAATTATGAACAAAATTTCCACATCCTGGTAATCAATCTTCAATGTTAATGGTTAACAAAATTTCTACATGACGGCAAACAACTTCCAACGTTAAGCATGAACAAGATTTCTACATGTCGATAACAGTATTCAACGTTAATTATGAACTGATGTCTACATTAACGGACCCCAACGTGGATTTTCTTCATTTATTTTGGGTGTTCGCTATTCACCTACCCGGCCTGAATTCATCAAGATGAGTAACTTTTTTTCAATTTTTTTTGGTTAACGCTAACACGTGTTACAATATTTAAATCTATTCTATCTGTGATTGGGAAAACTTTTTTTGTTGTTATAACTATTTCTTACTAACGTTTCATAATTAACTTATCATACTTCCTTTTAATTAATTTTGTGCTTTACTAAATTAAATAGTTGGTTAAATTTCATAAGATTACTAGCTCTAACAAGTTTACTAATTTTTCTATTCGCTTATTTATAATTTTCTTACCTAATTATTACAGGAGATGCTATGAGCTGTGATATCTTTTTATTATTATGTCAATTTTATCATTTTTTTTCTAACTTAAATTTTCTTATCTTTAAACAGCTTTTAGCAACTTCAGTCAAGTAACTCTATTAATAATACTCTCTTGTTATTTAAATTGCCTATGTATACCTTTATCTTTTTATAATCTACTTTCTTTTGTAGTCTGTACTTATCTGTAACAATTGTATTTATCTATTACACAGTTCAATCATAATCCACGCACTAACTTGACATACTTATTTAATCTATGAGCTATGCCGGATGCAAAGATACTATATCTGAAAAAAAAGGAACAATTTTTAATATAAAAAAAAAAATAAAACTAAAACAAAAATTTAAATTTGTACCTGAATTTAATTTTTAATAAATTGTGATTTATATCTGAAATTTTCAGTTTTTTTAAATATTTACCTGCGTCAAATCATTTTTTTTGTTTATTTCAGCAGTTTTAATAAAAAAATTTATTTTTTTTAACTACCTTTTCGTAATAATATATATATATATATATATATATATATATATATATATATATATATATATATATATATATATTGGGTGTAAAGTAAATAACTCTCTTCCTTTTAACAGATGGTTTATCTCGGTGTATAATTGCCGAAGACATAATTTTTTTTTCGGAATTCGCTATCTGAAAAAATCGCATCCCAGCCAGCTCGTCGTTTAATATAAATTTCCCTGAACACGCCTCTGACCAAACTACAGTTATTCACACCCTGTATAGTAATCTTTTTTTAAATAATAAAAAAAAAATGAAAATTAGATCTTGTTTTTTTTTACCAGGTTGTGTAAACATTCGTAGGTATTTACTCGTATTACTATCTATTGAACTAATATGTACCACATCGTCCAAAAAAAAGTCATCACAGTTTTTCACAATTTCTGATTAAAATATGTTTATGATATATTACTTTAGGTTTTT
Organism: Brachynemurus nebulosus; assembly: GCA_035578155.1. Lineage (NCBI taxonomy): Eukaryota > Metazoa > Arthropoda > Insecta > Neuroptera > Myrmeleontidae > Brachynemurus > Brachynemurus nebulosus. Next base: position 4,007,601 of record JAPWDM010000007.1, on the reverse strand, counting down.
GCACTTTTATAGTTTTTGATATCACAAAGCAACATTACGACAGTTACAAAAAACATAACTTTGACAATATAAAAACAGCATTACACAATATTGATTTAGCGCTATGAAAATCATGAAAAATGTAACTAAATGGCCAATTGATACACTGTTTTAACCACTTATACACTTATATAGAAAACTAAACATGGTACAGCATGGAGCATAGTGTCACAATAATCAAGTTTTACTCCATCAATCGGTTTAATAATAACAAACAAATTACTTTAAAAACAAAATTTATAAACTGCACTAAAAATTCAAAACACAAAAAGATAAAAAATTACAATTTCGGAAAAGAAAATTCCTTTTGGTTGTAAGTAACTTTTTCAAAATCAAAAACATTTTTCTTTTGATTATCAACAGAGGAGAAAATGAATTTTAATTGTTGCTTCCATAAATGTAATAAAAATAGTATTAGTACCTATTAGCCTATTATACACATACGTACAACACAATACACATACATAAATACATGGTTTGCAAGCTATGAAATAAAAAATAAGAAACAAAGAGACAAATATATTATCTGACAATGAAAGACACCAGTATCTGTCAAAAGCCATAAAAGTTATTTATTATTAAAACTTAAAAAAAATTTTATTCATCAACACTCGACCATTAATAAAAAAAATATGTCTTTCATACACATACACACATAAACATAAGTAAGTATCGGATCTATGTGTGCGTGTATAATATAAACAATACATATAGCATTGTACGAATAAAATAAAACAAAATCTTGTTTGTTTATTATTATAAAGTCAGTATTATATGATAACAATTTATTAATTATTTAAATTTATAAATAGGTACCTACATAGGTATTTTTATAGTATGTACACAATAACAAAAACTGAAATGTAAGATTTGTGATTGTATAATCAAATTTTAATATACATGGTAACTAAAACCTGATTAGCACTTTGACGGTCATAACTTATAATGACGAAACGCCCAGTTAGTACACTATTTTAATAATTAGTTAATACATTTTATATGGAATTATTGATGCGGTCCAGTGTTAGTGGCAGTTAGTCAAGTTCCATTTGACTCTTTACAGCATCTACTACTATTAAGGTGTTAATATATTATTATTCTGTTTTTCAAGAAAATTTTAAAATGCTAGTTTAATACTGACTTTATAATAATTATTTTTAAAAAAATTTTAATGTTTATTTTTGTTAGGTATGTACCTATATGGAGAAGGCAATACATACTAATATATGTACATATATGTGATGAATTCATCAAGTGTGTATTACATACGCTATAAGTTAGGGTTCTTTAATGATTAATGATTTTCACTTCAGGATAAAATATAGGACATAACATTATTTACAGATTATTTTAAAAAAAAAATGATAAATATATTAGACAATGTTACTTGTGCGTGTGTTACTACGTAATAATTACGTGTAATTCGTTTCGCTATGTCTCTTAAAGAAATACATCAACTTTGGTGTACAATAGTTGTTAAAAGGACCTTAACTTCATTTTAAAAGATCTTTCTAACACTATCCTGCGCCACAGGGTATTTCTATTGGAATTGCAATTTGGAAAATATTTCATTTACTGTTAATCATTTTCGATAAATTACTTTTAAATTTTCGAAAATTTGGTTGCTTATATCTCTGAAACTTATTGAGACAGATTAGCTGAAATAATTTTAATTGAGTGTTTTTAATAAATATTAGTGCCTGTAATTTTTCTGACTTTTTGAATAATCAATTTAACATTTTTCGGTAGAAAAAAAAAAAAGTTTTAACCTCAGCATTTTGTAAACAGAGTTAAAAATTAATAAAAAGTGGTAAAAGAAACCTTTATTTTACGAATAATTTCTAGCGATACTCCATACAATGGGGTAAGTTTTAAAAATGTTTTAATTTTAATCTCCACTTTCTAATACAAAAAGAACCAACCTACATCAAGCAATTATAAGTTTTTAAATTTTTCTTCGGAATCCTCAAAAGATACTTAAATGTAACTGATAATAGGGATTGATAATTTATTGTACAACGTACATAATATGTTTGTGTGTGTTTTGTCTAGCAGATATATTCCCATCATAATAAAATTGCCAACATGTTTTGGATCGTTTCAAGGATAATAAACATTTTGTGATTTTCAAATATGTATGATTATAGGTTTGTTCCAGCATGCTATATTTTACAGTACATCTGTTTACATGCACCAAATTACAAACTTGTTATTGACTGTCTAAATTGTCGAAGGATTTTTGAATATATGTAGTGTTTTTCTTTTACTTATTGCTATTTCTATCTTTTTCCGGTTTAAAGACAACGGTTTACAGGCTAACTGTTTAATGTACAGAAATTGAAAATTTCAAACTAGATAAACAAATTTTATAAGTATAATTTAATAGAGATTTAAAAAAAGAAAAAAGTTAAAGAAATTAATTTCTGTTTTCTAGATAATTATATTAAAAATGTAGGTTAACAAAATTTCGAGCTAACAAAATTTCGAATACTTAGTGTTACTTTATGATATTCCATATTTGTTTTATTTATTAAATTTTAGTGAAAATATAAACGATATGAGTGATATGAGGAAACAATTCTGATTTTCACTATTCATCTCTGCTGAAACAGAGAACGAAATAATTCGATTATTATTTCATTACCAAAAAATTCGAATTAAAAGTTATACTTACGACACTGTGGAAGAAGACATTATGTATTAAATGCCAACAATTGTTTTTAAATATACCAGCACTAGGTACATTACAAACATGTTTGTGACTTGTTTATTGTCGTGCATGGGCATAAATAAATCATATACATGTTTTATCCTTTGTCGAAAAATGGATGTTGGAACAAACCTAGTATCAGTTGTCCTTACATTTTAAATAAATATATGACCCATAAACTGCCATTGACATACATAGGTATACTCGGTATACTACTAACCCAAATATTATAAAGTTTTTTGTAACAGTAATCACATATACGTACATAAAAATTTAAGAAAGATTCTAATTAGGTAACAGATTGTTTAAAATCAATTTTTTTATAGAAACTTTTGAAATCTTTAGTGTGCAATATACTTATATTTTCTTTACTTTTGTATCAATAGGTACAAATTTAAAATGAAAGTTTTAACAAGGAAAACTAATATTTATCTTATTTTTGGAATAATGAAAAAATATTCTCTTAAAGAAACTGCATTATCTGTGAGTATTTGTATGATTAACAAGTAGACAGTATCTACTAAACAAAAAAATAATACTATAATGTTCGGTATAATTTTCAATTTGGACTGGTTAATTAACTATAATAATTGTTTTTATCTATTTTAAAACATAGTAATTCATTTAATTTATAATTAACTACTATAAATATTTCAAATTTTAATTTTTTTTAACTTATGCTGAACTAAATTTCGTATTTTGGTATGAAATATGAGGTGAAATTGTTTTGCCACAAAATTTGTTCAAATATTTTTGGACACTGCTGTACAGGTATTTTCAAAAGATTCCATAAATAAGTACATAAACATATTTTGTTGACAAAAAGTTCAACATTCAAAAAACCAAAAACAAAACATATGTTAGGCAGTCAGAGCCTGATTAAGGTTTTTTTTGCTTGGGGCCACTTTTTAACACGTTTTTGACGATCAAATATTTCTGAAATGAAACTTGATCGGGACAAATTAACTAGCAAAACTTAATTAGTAAATTGAGACCTTTCTCCCCTATTTTTTCGGAGAGTTATATATTTTACACCCTGTATATATATATATATATATATATATATATATATATATATATATATATATATATATAAGCAGATGCACACACGCTACTTTTATTCATTTTTAAAAACGTTGGTATTAATTTGGTAAATATAAATATAGTATGTGATAAAAGAAACTTACACATACGTTAAATTAAAACACATAGGTCGTATTTAACTAATATTTGCAGTAAAATTAGGATGTGAATGCTTCAATTAAAAGCTTAAAATAATATAATATAGTGATAAAAGAAATTTACACATACTTTAAATTAAAACACATACTTACATCGTATTTAGCTAATATTTGTAGTAAAATTAGGATGCAGTCGGTTATACGTTAAATTCTTCCCAATTTTTTCTTATTTTAGAAAATGAACTATAACAATTTTTCTATCCGGTTGTATTAATAACTAACATTAGATGACTGGATTTGATAATATTGTAGGGTTGTTAAAGAAAATCTAATTTTTTCCGTACTGGAAATTTTCGTTTACGTATTACAATACGTATTTTTTTTTAACAATACAGTACATTTATATGTATGATTTTAACTATTACAAAATGAAGAATTATTATAAATTTACCGGCCTAAATCTTATCGAATACGTCCTGCCAATTTCACCATTATTAACAACACCTAGTTGAGGTGAATATTTTAGCAAGTTAAGTCTCTCCTCATTCATGTTGTCGAACCGGGCTGGGAGTGCTAGAAATCCATCCTCTAATTCCAATACGATTTTCATCTTTAACGGTTCGAATTTCGATTCTATCTGATTAGCACCAAAAATTTTGTAGATCTTGTTTACAACCACGGGCTGGGAACTTAGATAGGCAAAGGTGGAGACACATGTATATGCATGTATCAAACCATCCCCTTACTCCAGCAGGGTAAAATTTGCAACCTCTAGCAGCCTACAAACTGGTACAGTGGGTTTCAGAATAATTATAAATATTTTTATTTATATTACCTACCATTGTTGAATCACAAAGCGCCAAAAAGTAAAATGTCGTCGTAGATATTTAAACAAAATAACCTCAATAAGAGTTATTCATAGGAAAATTTGTTATTTCTTTTATATTTTACACAATATGAATAACATTATAGGTCATATTATTGAAGAATCATCAGAGTAAACAACAATATGGCAGAATTTTTTAATTTATCGCTGTAAAATTTAAATTTGGTGTAAGACAGAACTACGTGTCACTTGATTTTTGTCCTGGCAGAAAATTAGTCAGCAATATGAAGCGGCTTGAAGCGCTTAAAGAATTTTTTTCTGCTCGAACAGAGCCACTGTATCATGTATTTAGTATACGAAATTAAAATATTTACTAATGTTTCTGGAACACATTATCTTGTTTTCTATTTGACAGCGTTACGAAAAACGAATTACAACGAATTACCCTCGTGTGCACTCGTGTATATGTTTTAAAATAAAAGATGGCCAAATCAATTCACCTTTTTATTTTGTAACCTTACAAATTGCTTAATTTTAAAAATTTATTTTTTATTATTTTTTTTGTTATATTTTGGTTTTTGGTATTTTTTTTAAATTTTGTTTTTGTAATTAATACTGTTTTTGTTTGAATATTACTGTGGAATATCTTTAGTTTTTTTTGCCAACGTTCTTACGCGTTTAGCAACAAATTATTTGTTCAAATGTAAGTCCTGTTGTTTTTTTAATTTTGCATTTAAATTTGGGTTTCCGATCTCTGGTCAAAAAATCGATCTTGTGGATCGATTTGACGAAAATCGATTGAATCTTTGTACTTACAGAAAATAAAAGAAATATCTACTTATAAAAATTTTATTGAAGTTTTTTATTAGCTAATCACAAATCAGTTTCAAAAAAATTTTCAATTTCCTTTGAAGATGAATTGCTGAATTTAATATAATAAAGTGGTTTCCAGTTTGTGTTAAAAATGACACACGAATCAAAAATTTGACTCAATTTTATATAAATAAATCATAAAAGTGGTAAAATTGTTTGACAACATAAGTAATTAAAATATATTCTAGAATAATTTTGAAAAAACATCATATTTTTACTAAAAATATTCTAATTTAAATTTAAAAAAGATTGATCTCCGATCCCGTAAATTTTTCACGATCTCCGTATCGATTTAGTCTCCAAAGAATCGATTGAAAAAATCGAAGGTCGACTTTCCAAAAATCGATTTTCGATAAAATCTAATCGAGATCGGAAATTGGGAAACCCTAATTTAAATATACTCGTAATATTGTAAGTCCATACACATTTCTAATTACTATCCTTTATTTTTAGGGCAACAAACAGGATTGTTTATCCTAGAATAAGAAAGATTGTTAGTCGGAAACATACGATGACCATTTTTTCGGAGCATTTTTTGTCAAGAAAATAAGTTTTTAGTCAGAATTCAACAAATTTTCAACTTTTTTCTACATCTATAGAACGGCGAAAAAATCATATATGGTAAATTTTTTTAATTAGTGCTCGATGTAAACTCGTTTTAGACTTAGAGGGATGTGAAAATATTTAGCTGAACTGCCAGTAGTTTTTTCATCCATCATGAGATGGCAAAAACTAAGATCTATGGAAATGGTTGCAATTTAGAATTGACCGTTTTTATTTGGATAAAGTAAATTATTGTGAAAAAATAAGGATTATATTCAAATAAATATGCCAGTTTGTATCCTGCAGACTAAAACAGCAAAAATTTTGTAAATTGTCAAAATCTAATAAACAAACCTTCCCTACTGGCAGTAGTTAATTTTTTTACCAGTAGTTCGCGTATCTAAGGGCGCATTCCTAACGCACCTAGCCAAAGTGTCTTGATCTTACTTTTAAAAACATTTCACTTGTTTTGAAGTGGTTTTGCCTTACTTTTGAAATATTTGTATATTCCTGTCTCACTTTCCATGTTCTTGAGAGAAGGGTGAAGGTATGTATACGATGTATACCGAATAACGTTCGGTATACATCGTATACATACCTTTACCCTTCTCTCAAGAACATGGAAAGTGAGACAGGAATATACAAATATCTCCAAAGTAAGACAAAAGCACTTCAAAACAAGTGTAATGTTCTTAAAAGTAAGATCAAGACACTTTGGCTAGGTGCGTTAGGAATGCGCCCTAAGTGATTTTTAACTGATATTGCACAAATAGGTCCAAGAGCTTTTTAACGCTTTAAATGATTAAGACGAGTTAACTCGTCCTGCAATATGGCGGCTCAAAATGCTGTTATATGTATATAATCACTGTAGAGTGCCTATAATAAATAGAGTGGTGACATGTGTGCTGAACGCTGATTGGTTTCGTCATTTTCTATCCAAAGTTTGCGTAAAATACATTGAAAATAAATTAAATGTTAATAAAAACCATTTAGTTTAACTTAGAAAGAATAAGTAAATTAAAAATTTTTAATTGTTCATTAATTCATAACTTATTAACAATAATTATGTACTCAAAAATATTTACTCAAACATGTAATAATTAATTTTGAAGCTTCCCGCTCTGTTTTAGATAGAAAATGGATGACATGTCACGACTCTATTTATTATAGGGACTCTAATTCACTGGCACAGATGCCGCCATCTGTGACAGATTTTTCGAAATACGGTATAATTCTAAATAATGTTTAATTTTGTCAACATAGTTTAGTATAATTTATATTTTGTAAATTCCTAGGGTTCACTTTTTTGATGTTGCAATCTTTGATTGTTTTTTCTTTTTCTTTTTTTGTAACCTTATCTATTGTACTATTTACGGGCAATAAAAAGTCCGGCATTTTGAGACAAAAAAGTTTTTCTATATGGTTTGTTTAAAAGCGTTAAAAAAATAAATTTAGAAACAGGAATTTATTGATAATATTTTAAGATGTAGAAGATAGGGAATTTGAATTAGAAAAAGTTAAAAAGCATTCATTAAGCTATATTCTTAACAATTAAAATTATTTTTTTTTTTTTAGGAGTCGACAAAGTATAAAAATATTCAAATTGCCGAAAATGTATCCAATACCTACCTATGCAACAAAAGTTATTCGCTTTTTCATCTATACTTGGACGATCCCATGTATAAATTGTAAAAAAAAATTATGCAGAGCCGGATTTACATAAGCGCACTTGGGCCACGTGCCCCGGAGTACAATAGGGGCCTCCACAAAATTGAATGAAATCTTAAAATTAAGGAATAAAAGAATCTTTTTTGTTTGCCAACCCAATTTTGGGGGAAAATTTGAAAAATTTCGGAAATTTTCCAAGAGGGCCTCCACAAAAGTACTCAGAGGCCTCCACATGAAAAGGGTTCAGGGGCCACCACATTAAAAATCCCCGGGGCCTTCAAAGAGATAAATCCGGCTCTGAATCTATGTATATATTGTAAAAAAGCATTCTTAAATAAGTCGTTTAATTTATCGATATGAAGACGATAATCTTCAGTTTTTATATATTCTTATTGTAAAATAAATTTGTAGTTTAATAAAATTAGGATTACTTCTTTTATAAAGTTTAAAAATGAAAACAAAAGGTTAAAAATTTTTAAAATGGAATAGAGATTATCAAACGATTTTTAAGGTTTCGAACTATTTTTATTATTAATAGTAAGATTTTTTTTATTCGAGAAAATATTTTTAAAAATCGCTATATATTAAAGATATAAATATTAGGGATGTTATGGATATGAAATTTCGGATACGGATATTTAAAAACATTTTTTTCGGTTTCGGTTACGGATATATCATAATATCGGATAATGTTTCGGATACGGTTACGGTTACGGATAATTGCTTTTAGTTAACATTTTCTTTTTTAAAGAAAACGGGGAGAATTGTACCGAAAAAAGTGAACGCCAAACACGAATAAAAAAAAATCTATCAAAAGAAGTGCAGGTAAAAAAAAATTTTCTTAGATTTAACTCAGTTTTCCAATGGTAGTTGTCTGTTATTATCCGAAACAAATCCGAAACTTTCATTTTCGGATACGGTTTCGGTTACGGATAATTAATAATTTCGGATATCCGGTAGTTTCGGTTACGATTACGGATATCCCTAATAAAGATACATTTTAAATCAAATTAATTTTTATGGAAAGAATCCATAAATCATTTATTTCGTTGTCATATTTTTGTTATTAAAATGAACAATTTTTGTTTTTAAAATACATTTGTAACTTATTTTCTGCACAGTAATTATAAATTATATGTAATATGAATTTAATCGATTTGAGCGTTACTTTATGGTATTCCATATTTGTTATTATTAGTAAATAAAAACACTTTATCAAATACCACTTTTATTGAATATAAAAACTCTTATGACATGTTTCGGTCAATATAGTCAATCTTTACACGTTTGACAATGGTCGTATTGACCGGAACATGTCATAAGAGTTTTTATATTCAATAAAAGTGGTATTTTGTAAAGTAAAGTGTTTTATTTACTAATATCATATATGTAATACGTATGTTAGGATTACGTGTTTTAATATTAAAGAATAAAAATGTGTACTCATTTTAAAGAATATGCATAGATATCTATATTTTTCAAATAACTTAAAAAAAAAAATCTATGAAAATTGTAAAACAAAAATGAAACTTAAAAAAAAAATAGAAAATGAAACAAAACACAAAAAAAAAGAATAATTTTTCCAAGGACGTTTTCTCAAATATGCAAATCGTACAAATTATACAATTTAATTATTGCAATGTTTATATACCATAATTAATGTATTTATGGTTTAAAAAGAAAAATGCTCCTTAGTCCAAATGCTTCCATATAATAAATTTCTTTCTTTCTATATAATAAATTGTAATTTTTTCCCTAATATTTTGTGAAATATAAATAATTCTTCAAATTATTTCTGCTTAAATATAAAAAATTATATTTTAAAATTTACTTATTATAATATTTATATAATTATTTAATTATTAATGATTTATAACGTAATCTGATTATTTTTAAATAAAACTAACATTTAAAAAAAATTGTTTTTTATTTGTTACATTTTATTTGAATCCTATATATTCATAATAAATATATAAAAATATATTTAAATTTCCCGGGCAAATAAACGTCCTGGCCTGCCGGGAAGTTTACAATTTAGACACTTTAAATGCTTACGTAACGCAATATCAGTACGTAGCACTTAGTCACACACGTAACACCAAGGTAAAACTCTTACAGATAGCCATCCAACTTTATACCCTGCCTCCTCCGTACCAGGTACAACAAATGTACCCTAGTTCTTGTGAGCGCCATATGAATACATGGGAGTTTCCGTAGGCTGTTTACAACCATATCACTCATTTTCAACCACGGTTTTATCCGCTCAATTTTGTTTAATTCATTTATAAGCGTATCAGTGACACTCTGAGATTGGTTACGAGACTGTTGAGTAGCAGTAGAGTTGTATATGATCGTTTCATCAGCGTGAAATTCCATTATTCCTGATAAATACTTCTGCAAAAATTAGAAATTACAATATTATGGCTGGTAACAAAGAAGACATCGTTATTTTTCACAGATGGACGGTCATATTGATTATTGACAATTAGTGGATGCAGTACGTACCAATGGGATGCGAAAGGAAAAGGAAAATATGTCATAGCTTACAAATATTAGTTTTTATTTAAATACTTTTGTAATAATAATAATAAGAATAATATAATACAATAAAGTGTAATTTTATACATTTTTGTAAAAATCTAATTTTGTAAATAAATAATTACCTATTTTAAGAGAAAATTTGTTTTTTATTTTCTGGGGGAAACCAAGGGCAACGATTAAATTTGGATACAAAACCATTTTAACTGTTATTATCATCATTACAGTATAAACACTCTGTATAAAAAAAATAATATCTTAGTTAAAGATAAAACTTTATCTAACTCGCGAAGTTGTTCGCGCGCAATTGTTCAAAAATTCATTTACAATAATTTAAAATTTTTATTTATAAAAAATTAACACTTACCAAAAGACAATTGGAACTTTTTTCACAACGTTTAAAGAAAAAAAGTATATTTTCGGTAACTAAAAACTACTTAGAAGTTGCATTTACAGATGTATAATATTTACTGTTAAATTGATTAATTAACCATTCAATTTATATACAGCTTTTTCTGGTGTAAAATATTACATCAATTTTGATGAATGATGAAAAAGGTGAAAAGGCTGTTAAAAGGTCAATGTGCGCGAGACAGTAATTTGCAAGTTAGAGAAATTCACTTTTGTTCTTTTTAATTTTTTCCTTTTAGTGCAAAAATATTCCATGAACTTTTCTTGAATACATTTTTCACAAACGTGTGGTGGAGGGTAGTGACCTCAGGATAAGAATTCGCAAGTTAAAATTTATATCGACGAAACATATTCACTTAAAATGAATATGTAGTCTTATAGATTTAGGTATATTTATACTGAAATAACTAAGTACAAAAAACTGTTAAATCGTAGCTGTTATTTAATCAATCGTAAATAATCGTAGAATTTTAGATGGATCACTCTATCCTTTAACATAAGAAAAATGTAGGGATTATAGATTTATGTTTACCTATAAGTAATTATTACAATAAATTTGTCGGTATTAAAAACATTATTTTGTTGTAATGTATTCCAGTGGATTTAATTTCATATTAAATATCTAGTAAAAAATCAAATAAAATACTTCTGATAACTATTTTCCCCCTATCTTAAAAATTTAATTTGTTTTTTTCAAGTTATAAGGTAAAGTAGGTAGTACTCGGAATTGTTTTAGGGGGGTAAAAGTTTATTCTCTGTTTCGAATATGAATACATTATTTTTTTTCCAAACTATAATTTTTATCATAAGGTCGCACCTTTTTAAAATCGATTCACACTAAAATAAATTTTTTTTACTCGGATGAAGTAGGCAGGTATACTCGGAATCATGTAACATCAATTATATGAAATAAAATAATTTATTTCATTACATAATAAGTACATAAATACATAAATAAGTAAATATTTGAATATTTTGAAATAATTTAAAAAATTCTGAATGAGCTATTAATTCAAAAATTCTTTTAAGAAATGAACATTAGCTTTAGAAAAATTAATAATTGTCAATTTTTAAATGAACCTTTAATCTAAACATTGTAATTAAAATTAAATTAAAATAACTTATACAGTTTAACAATTCAATTAATACACCAGTTAGATTAAATTATTGTCATTTTAGACACCCCCTTGTTTTATTTGCATTTTTTGTGCTAGTGCTTGCACTTCTTGTTCTATCATCAGTTTTTCAAGACTTTCTAAATCATCAATCAATTTTTTATGTTCTTTTATTAGTTTTTCTTTTATTACTTTTGAAGATTCTAATTTAAGAGAATTTTTTGTTTTTTTAATTTCTGCACTTATATTTCTTTTCATTTTCATCCATTCCTTTTTGCTTGCTTTCAAATCTTTATCGATTTGTTGCTCTTTTTCTTTTATTATCTTCGTTTTTTCTCTTCTTTCTTTGTTTTGTAAAATTTGCTGTTCCTTTAAATTCTTTTCATCCTTTTTTTTTTTTGAAGTACAATGAGTAAATCATCTACTACTGCTACAGGAGGAATATCTGAAGATTTCACTTTTTTGTTTTTTCTTAAATTGAAATTAGGTATAATAAATGATGATTTCAGTTCAGCACTCTCAGGATTAATTTGATTTGAATTATTATTTTCAGACGTGTCAACGACGATAGTAGATTCTAATAAAATATTATTTTCATAACATTCATCAGTTTCCATAGAATTATTATTGATTTCATAACTATTTGAACGATTAAAGCGGTTCAATACATAATTTGAATCGACTGACAAATCAAGAATTTCATCTGAAATACGTAATTCATATAAATTATGCATCAAAATATACATAAAATCAATTTCATCTTAAAATATATGTATATAAAAACCACCGTAAGTTTTGATATTCGACGTTTCATTTATACCATCAGCGGTCATGGGTGCAGTTGCTATTACAATTGCTGTTGTATGATTACCGTATTCGTCGATTAATTTCACTTCTTCATTCGATGGGCTTGATAGAGGTTGAGAATTTTGAAGAATCATATCTAAATCAGGGCTACTTGGTTCAATAGATTTAGGGATAATGTTGAATTCCTGGCTGATTATTTCAATCCCATTTATGCAAGGAACACCGTTGACTATATCTGAAGGCGTGCCATTTTGAACATGACTTGTGTTTAAACTAACTATATTATTAAGATTATTATCGCTAATTAAATTAGCATTTTGTACATTATCTTCTTCTTGAAAGTTATCTATATATAAGTGGTATAGAAATAAAATATTATTATGAAAACGATATAATTGCTGATGTGATTATAAAATGGAACGTTATAATCTTATATATTTTACTTACATACCACAAAGTTTTCTGAGCTTACGCCAACATTCAAATAGACCGTCTTGTTTAATTTCTCCACCCCAAACCTGTGCAGATTCATTTTTCCTAAATAATTCTAAATTTTCAGAAGAAATGAGCGTTGTTTCAAATAATAACAAAAGCCTTTCATTTTTATTGAATTTGGTACTTTCATTATTTGTCACAGTATCATTACTTATCACAGTATCATTATCTTCAAAATCAGCACGTGAACTTTTTTTATTTCTTTTCTTCTTTAAAATGTTGTAATTTACAGCGTCAGGATTAAATGGGAATAACCCACAAGCTTTGAATCCGTTTATAATAGCTAGTGAAAAATCATTGCTTTCTAAAGTCAAGTTGAGAACTTCAGCAAACATACTTTTTTTAAAATTCACCACGTTGTTATCGATTCTCCACTGTCTTAAAGTTGATCTGTATGCATTCTTCAATGTGTGAAACAATGCCACATCAAGTGGTTGAATTATATGTGTGAGTAGAATGGCCAGGCCGATTCTACCCCACAGTAAAACCCCAATTTTCCGGACTACTTTTTTGACGATGTTAAGAACCGTGTAGTTTGGGGTCCTACTGTACCTAGTGTATGAATTGACCTTTGACCTGGCACGTACATGTATTTAAAATTTGTTGTTGACATTTGATCCCAACACTCGCTCATACTGTTGGCCTTGAAAGTCATGAGTCATTATCATCACTTCGACAAAATAAATTCAAGTTAACCCATTATGCGTCATCACAATTTACTTACCACAATTTGGTTTTGTGTTAACCCATTACCCGCCAGCACTGACGTAGTTTTTGAATGCAAACTTAACGCATACGCAGATTGAATTTAAGTACACGACGCATGCGCAGACTGAATTTTAGGTTACAATTTGATAGCTGGGGTATACTACCGCGTCAAAAATGTGGGGATACCCTAATTCGGGGGTGGCCCCAAACTTTTGACACCGTACTGTGCTTAAATTTTTGGTACACTGCCGTGTCAAAAGTGTGGACCCCCTAACTGAAAAAGGTATCCGATCACTTTTCGAAGCGCACTGTACTTATTTTTTGTGTGTACATGCAAGCCTTAGCCTTTAATCTCACTTAATTGAGTCATCTTAAACGAAAGGTACACTATCACGTCAAAAATGTGGGATTACCCTAACCCAAGGGGTGGCCCCAAACTTTTGACACCGTACTGTACTTAAATTTTTGGTACACTACCATATCAAAAGTGCGGGTCCCCCTGACCAAAAAGGTTTCCGATCACTTTTTGAAGCGTACTGTGCTTATTACGTGCAAATCTTGGCCTCACTTAATTGCGTCATCTTAAACGAAAATCGGGGGAGGCCGCTAAATTTTGTGTGGGGTACTGTACCAAGCGCTAGGTTTTAAAATCAGACTCCGGGTCCAGATTTCTGACCGCTACTGTACTGTAAATCGAGTGTCTACTGTACTTTTCAACAAGTTTAAGCCTGCTTTCAGCAAGGTCAGCACTTTTTTCTTAACAACGCAATAAATTTAATTTTATTTTTTGAGTAGGCGATCTGATTATAAATTGTTTATTTAAATTTTTTTTTGCGTTGTATAAATTAATTGCGTTATATTATATAAAAAAATTGTTGAAATATAAACCTTGATATTTTGACCTCACACGTGCTAACTAGAATTAACCTTGGAATTTTTAACTTGTTTAAACTTGTTAGTTCTTATTCCAAGAATTGTTATCAGTATAAGTTTGTTTATCTTAGCTGAATTATAATTATACTATGACTCATACAAGCGGGGATTTTTGTTATATTTGTTTATTTATATAATAATTTTGGATCATGTAATAATTTTAAAATTGTTTATTTAAGATTTTGCTGAGTCATCAGTTTCTTTGTTAGATTTTGAATACGAAATGAATTTCTCGGAATTTTAAATTTATGGGTTAACATTTGCGTCGTAAAATTTCTGGTCATCTTAAACGAAAATTAGGAGGCCGCTAAATTTTGTGGGGGCACTGTACCAAGCGCTACCGCAAAACTAACTACATACTCCAGGGTCCAAACTCCAGATTTCAGACCGCTGCTGTACTGCCGGAAATTTGGGTGTCAACTGTATCTCAGGGGTACAATTTTTGTATATGAGTCAGTACTTTAGACGATTAATTTGTTTATTTTAAGTTCAGTTTGTTTATTTAAGATTTTTTAGCTAACTATTTATGATGATGTAATAGATACATATGTTATATTAATATATAATATCACATATAATATATAACGGCTGTATATTTAGTATTTTTAATGAATAATTTAGTATACAGGGTGTATCATGAAATATGTTTTTCAATTAGAATAATAAATTTCATAAGATTTTTGTTAATACTCTTATAGGTTAACGAAAGTATCTTCTTCCTGTAAAAAAATAGGGGAATTTAGGGTAATAATTAAATAAAACGCACATAATTTTCTTTTTTTTTAAATTTATTTATAGATTATGCATACAAAAAAATTAAATTGCTTAAATCTATATATTACTTAAATTCTATTTATTTTCCATATAAAAATTTTCTAAAAGAATACAATTTTCTAATGAACAAATTTTATCTGAATGAAGCATACAACGTCTTGAATAATATTCATCTCGCCGATTGGAAATCTTCGGTACATCAAATATTTCTTCCAATCCATGAATTTGAAATCCATTTCTTCTTTTCACTGCCCTTGACGTATATGACATCATACTTCTTTAATACAGGTTTCAATATGGTATGAAGTTTGTTGTATGGAATAAATCCATACGACCAAGGTATCCCATGCCAATTTCGGCAAAGCCAACGGGCAACTCGTTGAAATTTCTTCGGCAACTCGTTGGAATTTCTTCGGCAACTCATTGAAATCAAACGGTGGTTCGAATATGAGATGTAATATATCATCTGAATTTTCTACAGCAACACCAACTTCTTTAAAATAAAATTCGTTGTTAGCTCCTTGATAGCCTTGTATGTCAAGAAACGCCATTTTTTACCACCGCCGTAGAACTGAATTTATTCACACAATCCACAACTTTATATAGAATAATTAAAAGTGGTGGGGATAGTTAGTTAATTTGTGGAATGTATTCGAAAATGGCTACTAATAGCTATTGCTAGTTTACAATCAAATTACAAACTGTTAATAATATTCAACACATTGGTGAGTACCATGTTCTTTTCACTTTAAAACCTAGTGATTTAAGGAATGCTAAATTTTCGGGTGAAATGTGTTGTTGCTTAAAAGTTTTACGTTTAATAATCTTAGGTTTCGAAAGTCCTTTGCTAGGTTGTCTAGCGGTGAACTGCGCTGAATTGTTTGTGTGGCGGTTGTGATGGTTTTGTGGTGGTGGCGGTGGTTGTGTGGTGGTTGTTGTGTTTGTGTGGCGGTTGTGTGGTGGTGTTTGTGTGGCGGTGGCGGTGGTGTTTGTGTGGTGGTGGCGGAGGTTGTGTGGCGGTTGTGGCGGTGGTTCCCTGTTCCCTGCTCTTATAATGGAAGATTATTAAATATCGATTTTAGATAAAATATTGGAAAATTTCGGTCAAAAAATACTATAAATAGAACTGAATTATTAACCGGATGTCATATGTTGGTTAAGTTTTAGTGGATAAACAACAACAGCAACATGCCGATTTGTGGTATTTGTAAATTTCAACCGTCACAGTGTAAGTGTGCCTTCTACGAGTATTGTGATAGGTGTCGAAACGAAAAGCGAATTTGCATTTGTTGTAAACGATGTATGATGCCATTTCCAAACTGTGTTTGCAATTATGTAAACTGTACCACATGTAAAAGTCGTTGCAATTGCAAATAATTTAATAAAATCAGTCACCTGATTACCACATAATAGGTATTGACCAATTCCACGGTTGCTCAAACCAACATTAGCTTTTATTTATAACGCACTGACCAGCGATTTAATGAGGTATAACGTATATTTTGAGTAATAGTGGAATTGGTCAGTACCTGTTAATCAGCGGTATATCGGCGGCGGCGGTGGTGGTGGTGGTGGTGGTGGAGTATATAAGTAATCGCTAACACAATTCTGAATTAATCTTGTAAGATTAGTTGAGCTTTACACATCTATTATAATGTTCGAGTGTACGCAGTGCTATAAAAGCTTCTCGCGGAAAGATTCTCTTTCACGTCATATAAGAGATACACATATGCGGGAATTTTCACCAAAAAGGTTTGAAAATAGTTACTCTCTTGATCCGCCAAAAAGACAAACATTAGACAAGGCTGATGACTTATCTAGTTATGATACCGGGAGGAATGATTTTGATGATGAATTTCTAAACAATAAAGTTGAAGAAAGAGTCAATCCACTTGAACAAAGAACTAAAGCTGCATCAAAAGCAATCCAAACTAAATTTAATAATTTAAGAAATCAAAATAATGTTTACACACCCAGCGATGAGTCTAATAACAGGGTTTTAAACCACTTCTGATAGTGGAACTGTTATCATTCCCAAGTTAACTACAGCTTTGCAAACTCTTTTGGATATTTTATTAATCAAAGAAACTCAAAATAAAGGTGAGGATTCTAATGAACGAATAGCATTAAAACGTCCAGTCAATTCAACGGACCAAGAACTACTTGCTAAGCGTATCAAATACAACGGCTCGGAAAATGCTAATGGGAAATCGAAAAAAATAAAATACTGGCATAATCCTAATACTTTAATAGATGAATTACGACGTTTATACGAGACTTCAGAGATTGGTAAAAAAATACTCAATATTATTCGGAGTTTAGAGGAAAATAAAAACATGTTGTTTAACGTTGACGACAGTGAAGCGTTAATCGAAGAGTTAGATGCTTCAAGAAAAACTACTGTCGGTCATAAAATATTCTCTATACTTCATGAACTTCAAAAGGCTGATGTTATTGAGCCACTAGGTGATTATCTGGATGAAACTGATAAAGAAGATGTTAGCGATTATGATGATGATTAATTTAGATACTGCGTTCAACAAACACCGCGAAATGTCACCACCGATTCATTGTCTACAGTAAATTGCTGCTTCGATTGAATTAATGATAAAGTTGTTCATTTCAGCCGCAAACACCGCTGCTACCCCGCCACCGCCACACAAACACCACCGCTACCGCCACAACCGCCACACAAACACCACCGCCACCACCACACAAACACCACAACCGCCACACAACCACCCCCACCACCACAAAACCATCACAACCGCCACACATATACCACAGCCACTACCACACAACCGCAACACAACCACCGCATTTGTGTGTTACGTCACCACCGCTATATAATTTGCTGAGTTATACTCCAGCTCATACACCTTATAATGGTTAAAGAGTATAAAATAGTTGAACTTACACAAAATATTATCTATTTACTAGTGGTTGTCAAAGAGTTAACATCTCTTTCGCTGAAAATTATACTTTCGTGGTAAAACAATTACATTTTGAAACCATGTTAATTTACAGTTTAGCGCAGTTCACCGCTAGACAACCTAGCAAAGGACTTTGGAAACCTAAGATTATTAAACGTAAAACTTTTAAGCAACAACACATTTCACCCGAAAATTTAGCATTCCTTAAATCACTAGGTCTTAAAGTGAAAGGAACCTCACCAATACTCACCAATGTGCTAAATATTATTAACAGTTTGTAATTTGATTATAAACTAGCAATAGCTATTAGTAGCCATTTTCGAATACATTCCACAAATTAACTAACTATCCCCACCACTTTTAATTATTCTATATAAAGTTGTGGATTGTGTGAATAAATTCAGTTCTACGGCGGTGGTAAAAAATGGCGTTTCTTAACATACAAGGCTATCAAGGAGCTAACAACGAATTTTATTTTAAAGAAGTTGGTATTGCTGTAGAAAATTCAGTTGATATATTACATCTCATATTCGAACCACCGCTTGATTTCAACGAGTTGCCGAAGAAATTCCAACGAATTGCCGAAGAAATTTCAACGAGTTGCCCGTTGGCTTTGCCGAAATTGGCATGGGATACCTTGGTCGTATGGATTTATTCCATACAACAAACTTCCTACCATATTGAAACCTGTATTAAAGAAGTATGATGTCATATACGTCAAGGGCAGTGAAAAGAAGAAATGGATTTCAAATTTGTTTGATGACACCGAAAACCAGCTGTGGATTTTGAATTTGGAAGAAATATTTGATGTACCGAAGATTTCCAATCTGCGAGATGAATATTATTCAAGACGTTGTATGCTTCATTCAGATAAAATTTGTTCATTAGAAAATTGTATTCTTTTAAAATATTTTTATAATGAAAACAAATAGAATTTAAGTAATATATAGATTTAAGCAATTTAATTTTTTGGTATACATATTCTATAAATAAAATTTAAAAAAAAAAGAAAATTATGTGCGTTTTATTTAATTATTATCCTAAATTCCCCTATTTTTTTACAGGAAGAAGTTACTTTAGTTAACCTATAAGAGTATTAACAAAAATCTTACGAAATTTATTATTCTAATTGAAAAACATATTTCATGATACACCCTGTATACTAAAATATTTATTAAAAATACTAAATAGACACCCGTTATATATTATGTGTGATATTATATATTAATATAATATATGTATCTATTACATCATCATAAATAGTTAGCTAAAAAATCTTAAATAAACAAACTGAACTTAAAATAAACAAATTAATCGTATAAAGTGCTGACTCATATACAAAAATTGTACCCCTGAGATACAGTTGACACCCAAATTTCCGGCAGTACAGTAGCGGTCTGAAATTTGGAGTCTAGACCCTGGAGTATGAAGTTAGTTTTGCGGTAGCGCTTGGTACAGTGCCCCCACAAAATTTAGCGGGCTCCTAATTTTCGTTTAAGATGACCAGAATTTTTACGACGCAAATGTTAACCCATAAATTTAAAATTTCGAGAAATTCATTTCGTATTCAAAATCTAACAAAGAAACTGATGACTCAGCAAAATCTTAAATAAACAATTTTAAAATTATTACATGATCCAAAATTATTGTATAAATAAACAAATATAACAAAAATCCCCACTTGTATGAGTCATAGTATAATTATAATTCAGCTAAGATAAACAAACTTATACTGATAACAATTCTTGGAATAAGTACTAACAAGTTTAAACAAGTTAAAAATTCCAAGGTTAATTCTAGTTAGCACGTGTGAGGTCAAAATATCAAGGTTTATATTTCAACAATTTTTTTATATAATATAACGCAATTAATTTATACAACGCAAAAAAAAAATTTTTTAATAAACAATTTATAATCAGATCGCCTACTCAAAAAATAAAATTAAATTTATTGCGTTGTTAAGAAAAAAGTGCTGACTTTGCTGAAAACAGGCTTAAACTTGTTGAAAAGTACAGTAGACACTCGATTGACAGTACAGTAGCGGTCAGAAATCTGGACCCCGGAGTCTGATTTTAAAATCTAGCGCTTGGTACAGTACCCCACACAAAATTTAGCGGCCTCCCCCGATTTTCGTTTAAGATGACGCAATTAAGTGAGGCCAAGATTTGCACGTAATAAGCACAGTACGCTTCAAAAAGTGATCGGACACCTTTTTGGCCAGGGGGCCCGCACTTTTGACATGGTAGTGTACCAAAAATTTAAGTACAGTACGGTGTCAAAAGTTTGGGGCCACCCCCGAGTTAGGGTATCCCCACATTTTTGACGCGGTAGTATACCCCAGCTATCAAATTGTAACCTAAAATTCAGTCTGCGCATGCGTCGTGTACTTAAATTCAATCTGCGCATGCGTTAAGTTTGCATTCAAAAACTACGTCAGTGCTGGCGGGTAATGGGTTAACACAAAACCAAATTGTGATAAGTAAATTGTGATGACGCATAATGGGTTAACTTGAATTTATTATGTCGAAGTGATGACTCATGTCTTTGGAGTTTCAAGGCCAACAGTATGAGCGAGTGTTGGGCTCAAATGTCAACAACAAATTTTAAATACATTTACGTGCCAGGTCAAAGGTCAATTCATACACTAGGTACAGTAGGACCCCAAACTACACGGTTCTTAACATCGTCAAAAAAGTAGTCCGGAAAATTGGGGTTTTACTGTGGGGTAGAATCGGCCTAGCCATCCTACTTGTGCGGCATTAGGGTATAATGCTATCAACTCTATTTGGTTTTCTTGACAAAATTTGCATAGAGGCAATGTGAGATGCGATACATGACCGTCTACATATAAAATGATTGGAAAAGTATATTTATTTTGTTTTAACCATTTAAAAAACACATTTGTAATATAGCTATAAAAACTTGATCCATCCATCCAACCTCGATCCGAATTATCTACTCCTCAGCCTTTCGGTATTCCTTTTAACACGTCTTTTTTTGGCATATTTTTTGAATCAAATAAAATCATTGGAGGCGGCATCATTCCAGAGGCAGCAGCTATAAAAAGAACTGTCAAACATGCTTTTTCGTTGTTTCCGACAATTTGGTATACTGAGTTAGAACCTTTTTCAGTGATAACTTCTTGAGGATTAAGCATGAAAGAAGACTCATCTAAATTAAAAATTCGTTCTAGTGATATAGATAACAAATTCTTTTTTTCCAAATATTGTTTAACGTACGAAAACCATTTTCTAAGTTCTTCTTTAGTAACTGATGTTCTGGTCGATGTTAAATTTTGAGCAACTCTTATGCGCAAGTTTTCATGGCGTTTCATAAAAGCATTATACCAGTACTTCCCAGGCCTATTATTTTTAAATGGAGTTGTCCTTTCCAAACTGATTAAATATTTTTGAACGTAATCTAAAAGTTGGGTCTTTGTTACGGGAAAACCTCGTTCCGCACAATATAATATCCATTGGACAATATAATTTTCTTCGTCGGCACTGAGGACCGATGACGGACCTTTTTTACAATTAACAGGAGTTCTGTGAGTGTATTTATCGTATAAAGTACTTTTAGGTACTCCAAATGATTTCGACACTTTTAATAAGGGTTGTCCTACGTCTATCGCATGTAAAGCTTGTAACATAGTTTCAAAATTGTACTTTTCTTCAGTCCTTTTAGTTTTAACATTGCTTTTTTGATTTGAAACTTTCGAACTTTTATGTTTAATATTTTTAATCATACGACTGGTCTTTTTTTTAGTCTTTGCCATTTTACTCTGAAATTTAATTATTAATTAATATAAATAAGAAAGCATTGGTACTCCTGCTGCGTAGTAATACAAGCTGTGAAATTTATTGTGTTAATTTTTATTGAATTTATCTTAATAATTAATTAAAAATTTATTGTAATAGGAAAAATCTAAAAAAGTTAAATACAGAGAAAATTGTGAACGATAATAATTTGTGCTCAAATCAAAATTTTTTGTAAAAACATCCAATAATTCTTCTCAATATAAAACTATTAACAGTTTGAAGTTAGCATATATCATAGATAACTAATATAATCTTTGTGACAACTCATATATATAAACATAAATAAATAAATATACCGAGTGTTTCATTTAACGAGGTTAAAAATGTCTGAAGAAATTTTAAAAGCAATCTCTGATTTGAAAATAGAAATGAAAAATGAAAACAAAAGATTGACAGACCATATGGATAAAGTGCTAGAGGAATTTCGATCAGAAAATCAAAATTTAAAAGACATAATTAAAGATTTAAAAACAAAAATCAGTTACTTAGAAAAAGAAACTAAACGAAAAAACGTAGTTATTCATGGACTACAAATTGTTGAAGATAAACCTGAACAAATGGAGCAAGAAATAATAGAACTTTTTAGTAATTCTTTAAAAATAGACTGCTCGCTCAATGATATAGATTTTGTACGTAAACTGGGAAAAGGGGAAAACAATCGGTCTTCGGTTCTTGTGGGTTTGACTACGCAACGAATGAAAAAACAAATATTTATCAATAAAAGAAACATCAAAAGCAAACAAGTAGTCATCACCGATGATTTTCCAGCAGAATTTAGAGCAAAAAGAAAAAGTTTAATTCCTAAAATGCTCCAGGATCGTAGTGAAGGGAAAAAAGCATATATAAGATACGATAAGTTAATAGTCGAAGAAGAAACAATTATGTTAAACCAACCACCACCTAGTAACTCAAAAAAGCGTATCCAGAGCAATGAAGAAGATGAAATCGTAAATCATCCCAAGAGATAAGATAAAAATAAAAATTTGGCGAACAAGTCTACAGTTATGATGGATTTTTTTCAACGTCAGAAATCCGGCTCCCTATCACAATAACGAAATTGGTACGGAACTAATATTATCAGCAAAAAAAATCTTCAATAATAATAGAACTAAAAATTGTAATAATCATATCAACGATCTGGAAGAAAATAATCTACACTGTTTTTATTGGAACTGTCACGGGTACCGTAATTTTATGGATCTAGATGCATCTCAACAAAAGTATATTCAGAATTACTATTATTTCAAACCTTTATAAAAACGCTACATTTAAGATAAAATTAAATAACAATAAGAGTCAACAAATCAATTTAACAAAAGGTCTTATGCAAGGTGACTCGTTGAGCCCTCTGTTGTTCAACCTGTTCATTGCCGATTTTGATGATTTCTTAATAAAAAATAATATAAGAGGTTTAAATACTGACGGCCGTACAGAGATAAGATGTTTGTTCTATGCAGACGACTTAGTACTTTTTAGTGATTCACCTGGAAATGCTCAAAGACAGTTAGACACTCTTTCTAAATATTGCCAAAAATATAAGTTAGAAATAAATAAGGATAAAACCAAAATGGTAATATTTAGAAAGGGAGGTCGAGTTAGTCAGTCGCTTAATTTTAAATACAACGATTCAAACATTAACTTCGTTAATGAATATACGTATCTGGGTGTAGTTTTCTCTAGCTCTGTAATGTTCAAAAAATATTTAGATACTGCCGTAAATAAAGCTAATATAGCTATTAATAAAGTCCGCGAATTACTGACGGCATCGAAAACAAATTCATGGGATTGCAGAATTATGCTATTGCACAGTACGGTTTCAGCTACTCTACTATATGCTGCGGAAATCTGGAGTCTAAATTATTTCCCGGAATTAGAAAAAGTTCAATCTAGATATATTAAATACCTTTATTGTTTGCAAAGGTCTACCCCGAATTACATCATAAGGGCAGAGACGGGTTTAGATCCTATTAGTTCCTATGCATTGAAAAGTGTGCTTCTGTGGTGGCAAAAAATATTAATAATGCCGGAGGACAGGTTACCAAAAATATGTTACAACAGGTTACGCGAATTAGACCTTTGCCCCGACAATATCGTTAAATATAATTGGGTAACAAAATTAAAGAACACTTTAGATAGATTAGGCTTTTCCAGCTTATGGGAAGAACAAAATGATAATCTAATTAAAAATAATAAACTTAATACTATGGGAATATAATAGACAAATATGGCAGGAGGATAATGACCGGATAGAAAATTCCTCCTATAGTCAAATCTATAAATATATTAATCACCAAGGGAACGCTCAAACATATCTAGCTCTACCATTAAGCATAGCCAAATTACGAGTCATAAGTCAACTACGGACAATGGGTCGCCTTTTAATAAAATTTTATATTAACAATATCTCCCACCAATGGGATCCTACTAAAATATGTGAAATCTGCAATATGCAAGAGATAGAGACTCTAGATCATTTCATGTTTGTTTGTCCTATATACACCTGGATAAGAAAGGACTCAATTGACACCATAATACCAAAAAATTTGATCACTAACCACAAGCTTATTCAGCTTTTGACTGACCTAAACCCTCACAAAATTCAACAAATATATGTCTTTGTTACAACAGCCCTTAAAATACGTAGTTTTATTTTATATGAGTAAAGGATTAATGAACCATAATTATAACTATCATTTCACCATATTTATTTATCACAGTGAATATATTATAATATTTATTATCTAATATCTCATATAAAATTATTATTATTATTATTTTTTTTTTTGATTAAAATTGGGACACTACTGCCGGTGGATGGCGCGGTCAGCAGTGTCCGGCGGCATCGCCAGCGACGGGCATGCGCCGCCAAAAACGGTAGAAAAAAAAATAAAAACGACACATAAAGACAGGAACACATAAATGCATTAGACAACGGACAAACACACATGATAAAATCCAACGATGAGCCCTGCCATCCCAGGGCTTAAAAAGAGTGGACAGTCCTTGGTGACGGTACGATAAGTACTAGACAGAGCGTCCGGTCACCAAGGCCTGAAGACCATCGCTGCGACTCCCCCCGAGGCCCTTTACGCCTGAGGAACCTGACTAGACAATACACAAATAAATATCACAGATCAGTATCACGGTAAGTATCACAGATAAAACTTATTGCGTCACTGGGAGGCCGCAGGCCGACCAGTGAAGCAATAAGGAGTTAAAACGATACCGCTGTAGAGCCATAACAACAGGCCCACAGCGGCATAACAAAATATCACAGATAAATAAAATCAAGTGATGTACCACCTCGGGTGGAAAACGCCCTCAGTGGTACATCGTTAAAACAAAGCATATTAAAAACAACCTTATTAAAAAACAAAAACAACAATATCACAAGTTTGACAATATTTCTTGCTCTGTGACACGATTCCGCTCCCCATAGTCTCGACAATTCCGAAATGGCTTCGTCAACACCTAGGAACTCACACGTGTAGGGACAGTGACATCTGATTACTGAGCAACATGTACTGTTCTGTCAGATAACTGATTACTGGGTACATGTGCCGTTCTGTCAGATGTCGAGGTCAACCTACACGGGAGACCGGTACGATGACTAGGCCACGTTCGTCCGAGTCGAGGCTACAGAGAACGGGACAATGCCACAGAGTATCACAGTATATCTGACTTATGTCCCTATGACCGCGACGGGGCAAAAGCAGTCCCAGGACGCTCAAGCTCGCATCCGTATGAGGGAAGACGACATCTCCTTACTGAGCGAGCTCGCTCAAGCCGTTCGGGCAGATGTCGACTCATACGCCTGGATGACGCGAACAAGTGCGTCGAGTACTTTCTACAGACTCTCTAATAACTCCTGCGTTCGAAAGGCCACTGGTCGACTTATGGTGGGACGTCGACCGTAGAGCCCCTGTAAACGATATCTGAATAGAGTTGGGTGATTAATATGCGTAGGTGTTGCATATACCCCCGCTGTATAATTGAGCAAGAGACGTTCACGTCTCAGTCGCAGCGGAGGGAGACCCGACTCTACGCAGAGGCTCATAGAAGGACTCGTTCGAAATGCTCCCGTAGCCAGTCGTATGCCTGCATGGTGAACAGGATCTAGGAGTAGAAGCGCAGACGCCCGGGCGGAGGAGTAAGCAATGCTGCCGTAATCAATCCTAGTCAGAACTAGCGATTGATACAGGCGAAGCAACGACTCCCGGCCCGCACTCCACGATGCACCAGCCAAGCACTTAAGCATGTTTATTGTCCTGCGACAACTCGCAGCTAAGGCTTGGAGGTGTGGACGCCACGTTAGTTGTTTATCAAATATAAGTCCTAGAAACCTGACGCTATCGACGCACTGAAGGTTGGATCCTTTCAATGTGAGAACAGGATCCGGATGTGCGTTGCGCTTTCTGCAGAAGTGAACCACCGATGTTTTTTGTGGAGAGAAGCGAAAACCAAGAGCTTCTGCAGGAGTCACCACTTCGTTGATGCCTTGTTGCAGCCGTTGTTGGATATCCTCAATGGAATCGGCTGCATAAAAAATTGTGAGGTCATCAACGTACAAGCAACGACGAATTGGGGCTGAAGCTGCAATATGACTGACTACGATAGAAAATAAGGTGACACTAATGGTGGAGCCTTTAGGAACACCATTCTCCTGGGAGTGGGCCTCAGACTCAGTGTCACCTACCCGGACACGAAAAGAACGGTCAGTCAGAAAACTTTTTACGAACTGAGGGAGGTTACCTCTTAAACCCTAGTCGTGCAGCTTCTTGAGAATGCCATACCTCCAGGTCATATCATAAGCTTTCTCCAAATCGAAGAACACAGCCACAAGGTGTTTTCGTTGGAGAAAGGCGTCTTGAATGGCATTCTCGAGGCGAACAAGATGGTCCGTAGTCGAATGGTATCGGCGGAACCCACATTGATGTTTAGGAATGAGATTGTGGGATTCCAGCCACCAGACGAGACGGTTGTTCACCATTTTTTCTAATACCTTGCTGAAACAGCAAGTCAAGGATATTGGACGGTAGCTCGTTAGTTGCGATGAATCTTTACCCTCTTTTAGCAGCGGAATGATGGTAGCTTCCCGCCACTGCGGAGGGTAAACGCCTTGCCTAAAAATTTCGTTGTACAGATCCAGTAACTTACACTTACCAGGATAAGACAGGTTCCGGATCATGGCGTAGGGGATCTCATCAGGTCCAGGGGAGGTGTCCCCAGATCCCCGAAGCGCCTCCAGTAATTCTTGCATAGAAAACGGTTGGTTATACTGGAGGGATTCATCCGAGAAAAAATCAAGATCATTTTGTTCGTGTTGGATCTTGATCCGCAGGAAGTCCGGGTCATAATTCTGGGAGCCACTGACGCGCTCAAAGTGCTTAGCTAAGCAATTAGCTATTTCTGCGCGTTCAGTGATGTTCCGACCGTCGACGAAGAGAAGGGAGGGCATAGGTGAACGGGAATATTTCCCAGTAATGGCCCTCACTCTTCTCCATACCTCTGAGGTGGTCGTGGAGGTGTTTATGGCCGAAACATATTGCTCCCATGATAGCCTCTTTTGTTCTTTAATTGTGCGTTTACAGCGTGCTTGAGCACGCTTGTAGGCTATCACATTTTCCTGCGTGGGACGACGTCTGAGTTCGTGGTACGCCCGCTTTTTCTCTGCAACTGCTACACTGACGATTTCATTCCACCATGGTACTTGATGTTTGGGTGGAATGTTGGACGACTTCGGTATACTCGTATATGCTGCTTCATTGACACTGGAGGACATTTTCTCCACATCATCTTCTACGTCTCCAGTCAGCTCGGGTGTACCGAATGAATTAGCGTACATTTCCCAATCGGCTTGACGGAGACGCCATCTCGGCGAAGACGAATGTGGAGTCATCGGCATGGTACTATTTAAAATAATAGGTATATGGTCGCTACCGTATGAGTCTGACGCCGTCGTCCACTCATAACGGTGCGCCATAACCGGTGAGCAAAGTGACAAGTCGATAGCCGACAACTCACCGGTCCTTGCATTAATAAAACTACCTTCACCGGCATTCAACAAGACCGTTTCAGACTCATCTAGAAAACGTTCGATGAGTCTTCCACGGGCGTCTCTCGTGCTACAACCCCACATGGGGCTGTGAGCATTAAAATCTCCTAGTAACAAAAATGGACGTGGTAACTGTAAGGTAAGCTCGGTCAGGGTTTCGACATTCCAGTCGAAGTCTGGTAAATAGACCGAGCATACTGTGAACTGTGGCGGTTTCAGTATTTGTATTGAAATAGCTTGTAGGGGGGTGTTTAATGGATGGTCCCGGAATGGGACGCCATCTTTAATGATGATGGCAACACCCCCCCCCCCTCGCCCGGATGTCTGGCTGTACATTGTGCCGGCGGATGTGATAGTTTCTTATTGAAAATTGTTCCGCCGGCTTTAAGTGTGTTTCTTGTAAGCACACGCACATGGGCGTGTGCTCAGCCAGAAGCATCTGCAATTCACAGTAATGATGTTTTACACCATTACAGTTCCATTGAATAATCGCCATTTTTGCTACTACGTAGGGTTGCTCCCTAGGAAGTGTGGCTACTTCCTAGGTTTCCCCTTTGGCCAGCCTTTCTTTTTTTTTGTTGTTCGCACCTCGGCGTCCGAGTTATCGGACTCAGTAGCCGAGGTGTTTGTATAGGCGTCGGACGTCGGGCGTTTGACACCCGTCCGTATCGACGTTGTCGACAAGTCCGAGTCGCTCACTGGTGTTAGTGCTGAGCGACTCGGGAGGGGGGTGACCGGGCGTTCGGGTGTGCCCGGTCGGGACGGTACCGTTGGTCGTTGTGGCAGTGGCACCGTCGATTGTGGAGGCAGCATGGTTCTGCCTCCGAGGTGGTTGTGGAGGGTCCCTTTTTTGGGGACCTTGGTTTTATAACCTCCTTCTCCCCCTCACTGTGACGTCTTCTGCCTGACGGTGATTTCTTCGGTGACTTCTTTGGAGAAGACGTCACAGTTCTCACAATGGGTCCCTGAGGGGTGGTTGTCAACACCCTCTTGGCCTCAGAGACCTCGGCTGGCGCTGCGGCTGATGTGGGAGTAGGACCAGCTACACCCACAGAGCGCATGAGACTTTCTCGCATACGTTGCATCGTAAGTTGCATCTGTCTCATGGCTTCTTTAATTTCTTTAATTTCGCCATTCTTCTCAGCCGCTGTTGGGGCGGGGGCTGCAACAGTGCGTGCATAACCATCCAAGGCCGAGCGACGGGGCATGTTGCCCAGAAGCTTCCGTTTTGCCTCTGGATAGCTTAGCTTTTCCAGGGCCCTCAGCTCTTGGATGGCTGATTCCTGTTTGAAGATGGGGCAATTCCTCGACTTGGCAGAGTGATTGCCCCCACAGTTTATGCATTTGATTGGCTCGTCACATGGCCGTCCTTCATGTAACGGCCTGCCACACACGCAAATCTGTTGCTCGACGCTACATTTTTGACTTACATGTCCGTATTTCTGGCAATTAAAACACCTCATTGGTGCCGGAATATACGGACGAACGTCGATTTTTTCGAAGAGGCCTAAGACTACCTCTTTTGGTAGGGTAGTCTTATTGAATGTTAACATGATTAGGGGGGAATTCGGATATTTATTCCCCCTATTAAATTTAAGCCTCCTCGCTTCTGTTACCCCCTGGGGAGACATCTCCGACACTATCTCTTCAAGGGTGCAATACGCTAGTGAGGGGTGCATGATTACGCCCCGGGAGTAGTTTAATACTCCATGGGGAGTCACCTCCACTGCGTATTGCCCGAGATTCTTTAAACTGCTGATTTTCTCGGATTGTGCCGCTGAGAATGCCTCCACGAGCAACCGTTTGCCCGACAGTTTAGCATTCTTAACATGCCCAATAAAATCTCTTACTAATTTTGCCAACTGCTAATTTGCGGTGCGGGTACATTGGACGCGGTAGCGCGACGTGTCTCGCTACCGGAGCTCACACCAGCTGACGGTGGTGGAGCCGGGTTCGCGTCCGGTTTGGAGGGCCCGGACTCTTAAGTTTATTTAAGTTTTGATCGCCCATAAAATTTTATACAAAAAATCCCCCACCCCGCTCCCCACCCTCCACGGAGCCTCATAAGGGACGTGGGACTCCCACGCCAGGGATACGGGAATGAGGGGCCCTAGGGACGAAGCCCATTGCCCCAGTGACACGCACGACCCCGGGGCGCTTGAATTTACTGCGGCCGGTGCATAACCGCAGCCACGGTCTATGCCTGAAGCCAGGGCCAAAGTGACGTGTTGTTCCGCCGTACTCGCAAGTAACGGCTTCCCTCAGTCACCAGGATCCCCTTTTCCAGGCAACGCCGCTAAGCCACACACGAGCTAGTGTGGGTCCCGAAGATGACTTGAAGTTGGGACAACAAAGAAGAACGAAAACAAAACAAAACAAAAAACAAAAAAGAAACAAAAGATAAAAGAAAACCTGAAACAAAAAGAAATAAAAATAACGAAAACAAAAAAAACAATAAAAACGAAACGAAATAAAAACGAAGGTTAAAAAACGAACGATCGAGGATTTCTCCTCTAGATCCGGCATCTTTTGTGAAAACGGTGGTACCTCGAGAAGGAACGGTGCCGATCTTGGATAGTCAGAGGCACGTTATCGGTCTGTAGTTCTGTGGTTGTGATAGGTCTCCCTTTTTCGGTATTAGGACCGTTCTTCCCTCAGCGAGCCACGATGGTATTGGCTCACAGTTAAATAACCAATTTGAAAATATACGGGCAAGGTGGTGGTGGGTACTAGTGAGCTTCTTCCACCAAAAATTCGTTATTCCATCAATGCCCGGAGCCGAATAGTTCTTCTTGCCTTTGAAAGCAAGTTCGACTTCCTCTTTATCAACAGATGTTATAATGGTATGAGATGGCACTTTGCCAAGCTGTTGTTTGCAGTACCATTTAAACTGGCTGATGGGAATACAGTCCAAGTCAGTCTCTTTAGTCGTCTCATATATCCCCCGCCAATAATCTTCTATTGCGTCGACCGTCGGTGGTTGCTCCACAACAGGGCTTTTAGATGCGAACAGGCGTGAAGGGTTCAAGTTAAAGATCTTATTTTCCCGAATACACCGTTCACGCCGGGCTACTTTCTTCTTGGCCAGGGCCAATGCGCGTATCTTATCCAAATGTGTCTGTTTGATGGTCAACAGATTGCCCAAATTTATCGTGTGATAGCGGTACCTTAGTTCTCTGGCAAAATCCCGTACCTTTCGCGTAAAACGCCTGTTGGTCTGAATATATTCTATCACACATTGGATACGCGATACCAGCTGTCGTAGTGCTCTCACCTTGGTGTCAATTTGTTTAAGACGAATACGTGCCTTCTCCTCCGCAGTCTTTTCCTGCTTAGAACATGGGGTCAGGACACGCATCGCTGCATATACTGCGTTGTCGACGTCGGTGAGATCACTGGATGGGGATAGATGATCGTCCAAAATTTCGTTTAGTAGGGTCAGTTGTTCGCCCTTTACATACGTCCGTTTGTATTTGGGACGTGGTCGTTTGTCAAAGTTTAAATCGGTATCGAGAAGATCGCGAAATTGTTTTCTTAAATTGTCTGAGACAGAAAGGGATTTATTTAGATCGGCATCATTCTGTGTGGGAGTTGAACTTGTTCTGGTGTTAGACTCTAGCACAGTATCTGTGTTGGCTTGATTTAACAAGTCCGTCTGTGTCTCAGTAACTACGCTGCCACCGAAAGTTACCGGTTGATACCGCTCTATGATGTTATTGGTCGAGCTCTCACCGTTGACCGCAGAATCCTGTTCAACTTCCACCACTGCAGTTTCAGCAACCCTAGCTTCTTCGCGAGCTTCTCGATTATCGTCATGTCCGGTAGGTATGTTTAATTTTATAATTCGGGCTACATGGTCACGCAGATTTTGTGGCGTTAAATTAGAGTGTTCGGGATGCATCTGGCACCATATGGCGTGCATCCTTGCCATGTACCCTCTCTTATTTGGCTCACTTTGTGTGCGGCACGTGAGCAAATCTCTCCTCAAGCTGTCCGTCCACTCCAGGCGCACGAGACGAGAAGATGAATTTTGACTGGTTCCGCCTTTATTAGCGGGCCCACCCGAGAGACCCGCAGCACGACCTGCCTTCCTAGTTCTTTTACCGTCTGGAACTAGTAGAAAACCTGTTAGGGGTAGTTAGCCCGTTAACAGAGACCACCATTTAGCGCTGGTTGACTCCACGCACCAGGTACCAGAAAGTACCTGGCCTTAGCTCGGGGACCCGGGAGCGCTACTTCCCGAATTGTCGTAGCAACCAACTACCGAAGCAACCGGGTGTTACAACAAGCCCCTGGGGGTTTATTATTATTTTTTTTTTTTTTTTTTTTTTTTTTTTTTTTTTTTTTTTGATTAAAATTGGGACACTACTGCCGGTGGATGGCGCGGTCAGCAGTGTCCGGCGGCATCGCCAGCGACGGGCATGCGCCGCCAAAAACGGTAGAAAAAAAATAAAAACGACACATAAAGACAGGAACACATAAATGCATTAGACAACGGACAAACATACACATGATAAAATCCAACGATGAGCCCTGCCATCCCAGGGCTTAAAAAGAGTGGACAGTCCTTGGTAACGGTACGATAAGTACTAGACAGAGCGTCCGGTCACCAAGGCCTGAAGACCATCGCTGCGACTCCCCCCGTGGCGTAAAGGGCCTCGAGGTGGAGGAACCTGACTAGACAATACACAAATAAATATCACAGATCAGTATCACGGTAAGTATCACAGATAAAACTTATTGCGTCACTGGGAGGCCGCAGGCCGACCAGTGAAGCAATAAGGAGTTAAAACAATACCGCTGTAGAGCCATAACAACAGGCCCACAGCGGCATAACAAAATATCACAGATAAAGAAAATCAAGTGATGTACCACCTCGAGTGGAAAACGCCCTCAGTAGTACATCGTTAAAACAAAGCAGATTAAAAACAACCTTATTAAAAAACAAAAACAACAATATTACAAGTTTGACAATATTTCTTGCTCTGTGACACGATTCCGCTCCCCATAGTCTCGACAATTCCGAAATGGCTTCGTCAACACCTAGGAACTCACACGTGTAGGGACAGTGACATCTGATTACTGAGCAACATATACTGTTCTGTCAGATAACTGATTACTGGGTACATGTGCCGTTCTGTCAGATGTCGAGGTCAACCTACACGGGAGACCGGTACGATGACTAGGCCACGTTCGTCCGAGTCGAGGCTACAGAGAACGGGACAATGCCACAGAGTATCACAGTATATCTGACTTATGTCCCTATGACCGCGACGGGGCAAAAGCAGTCCCAGGACGCTCAAGCTCGCATCCGTATGAGGGAAGACGACATCTCCTTACTAAGCGAGCTCGCTCAAGCCGTTCGGGCAGATGTCGACTCATACGCCTGGATGACGCGAACAAATGCGTCGAGTACCGCATTCCTACCCGTCGAAGTCACAGGGACAAAAAATCAACGCAATACCACAGCCAATTTATCACTTTTGTGTCCACTGGAGTGCACCATCCAGGGGACACTATAAGATTTAAAAACAAATAAAAAAGCAGGATCACAGGACGAAATCACAGATAAAACTACACAAATCACAGTATAAAAATATCACAATTCGACTTGGCGGAACACGAATCACGACTTTGATAATCACACGCATACGGATACTAAACGCACACGACCTGTTGCCAGACATCAGGGCGAAAGCTATCGTACAATCAGACGGTGGTGTTTCTCTCATACGGTGGATATCTCTGTCGGTCATACGACGTTCGTCCTCGTCGAAAATTTTGATCCGGCATCTTTTGTGAAAACAGTGGTACCTCGAGAAGGAAAGGTGCCGATCTTGGGTAGTCAGAGGCTAATGGAATCCGAAGATTACTGTATTGCGCATAAACTACCCCTGGAACCCTTAGCCTCCTTGACACCAATGGGAGATAAATATCCCTCACGGGTGCCAAGGGCAGCTGCTATAGGTGTCCTCACCACCTTTATTATTATTATTATTATTATTATTATTATTATTATTATTATTATTTTTTTTTTTTTTTTTTTTTTTTTTTTTTTTTTTGACTAAAATTGGGGTACTGCAGCCGGTGGATGGCGCGGTCAGCAGCACCCGGCGGCATCGCCATCGGAGGGCATGCGCCGCCAAACACGATATAAATAAAAACAACACATAAAGACAGGGACACATAAATGCACTAGACAACGGACAAACACACATAATAAAATCCATCGATGGGCCCTGCCATCCCAGGGCTTAAAAAGAGCGGACAGTCCTTGGTGACGGTACGATAAGTACTAGACAGAGCGTCCGGTCACCAAGGCCTGGAAGCCATCGCTGGAACTCCCTCCGAGGCGCAAAGGACCCCGGAGTGGAGGGACCTGACTAGACAATACACAGAAAACGACTAGAGAAAATATCACAGGTAAGTATCACAGAAAAACTTATTGCGTCACTGGGAGGCCACAGGCCGACCAGTGAAGCAATAAGGGGTTAAAACAATACCGCTGTAGAGCCATAACAACAGGCCTACAGCGGCATAACAAAATATCACAGATAAAAGGAACAAATGATGTACCACCTCGGGTGTAAAGAGCCCTTGGTGGTACATCGTTAAAAAACAATAACGGAAACAGATAACAAAGTATAAATAACAAGAGTACCACTAAGGGTGTAAAAGGCCCTTAGTGGCATAACGAGAGACTAAAAGTACCCTGCCAGACCAGCTGGAACAGGGCATTGTTCATAAATAAGACACACACAAAATCATGAAACATATAATTTAAAACAAAGCTGAAAAATATAAGTTGAACTATCGGGGGAGATAAAAAGAGACGACTTTCTAAAATTTAGAGATGTAATGCCCCTAAAGCCTCTGAAGAAGATGCGAATTTCGGAGAAATTCAAGCATCTTTCTTTCAGAGGCAGCATCATAAGCTAAAGCTTCGGCTACACTATCTGGGAGCTGCAACCTCTGGCGCAATGGCTCAAAGGTTACACATTCCTCAACTATATGCCTCACGGTCAGCGCCGTCCCGCAGGCGGCGCACCTTGGCTGATCCTCACCGGCGAGAAGATGACGATGTGTTAACGCCGTGTGGCCCAAGCGTAAACGTGTCAGGGCCACACTCTCTCGCCGGCTCAGATTTACAGGTGCAGGAGTTCTTCGGACCTCAGGTTTCACCTGTCTGAGCTTAGCCGTGAGGTTGTCCCACTCACGTTGCCATTTCTGATCGATCGCGGATCTAATGCACACTCTCAGATCCTCTGGGCGTATGGCAATGTCCTGTGGCTCACCGACTTCGGCTGCATGACGTGCTGCCTGGTCGGCGAGTTCATTGCCAGGTATCCCCACATGTCCGGGAATCCAAAAGAAGGTGATAGACTTTTGGCGGAGCATGTAGAGACACGTTCGGATGTTCTGCACCAGTGGATCGATGGTATGAGAGTGGCAGATCGCTTGCAACGCGCTCAACGAGTCGGAACAAATGAGGAATGCGCTGTCTTCAGATGTTTGACAGAACCGCAGGGCTTGCAAAATCGCAAATAATTCCGCAGTATACACAGTGGCCTGGGGAGGAAGTGTCCAAGCGTGAGGATCGTCACGAACGACGATGGCACTTCCAACGCCCGTAGCTGTTTTGGAACCATCTGTGTATATGCAGAGAGAGTCAAGTTCGCTAATGATCTCGTAGAAGCGGGATCGATATTCGAATGAACTGGTCTCCTCCTTGTTGAGACCAGTCAGGTCGAAACGACACCTTACGTTAGGGATCAGCCAAGGAGGTACTTCCATAGGACGTTTGGGAAGTACCTTGGCGAACTGTAAGTGCAGACTCTCTAATAACTCCTGCGTTCGAACGGCCACTGGTCGACTTATGGTGGGACGTCGACCATAGAGCCCCTGTAAACGGTATCTGAATAGAGTCGGGTGATTAATATGCGTAGGTGTTGCATATACCCCCGCTGCATAATTGAGCAAGAGACGCTCACGTCTCAGTCGCAGCGGAGGCAGACCCGACTCTACGCAGAGGCTCATAGAAGGACTCGTTCGAAATGCTCCCGTAGCCAGTCGTATGCCTGCATGGTGAACAGGATCTAGGAGTAGAAGCGCAGACGCCCGGGCGGAGGAGTAAGCAATGCTGCCGTAATCAATCCTAGTCAGAACTAGCGATTGATACAGGCGAAGCAACGACTCCCGGCCCGATTATTATTATTATTATTATTATTATTATTATTATTATTATTATTATTATTATTATTATTATTATTATTATTATTATTATTATTATTATTATTATTATTATTATTATTATTATTATTATTATTATTATTATAAATAAGAAAGCAAATATTTACTTTTTTCAATGAAAACTTACTTACAATTAATAAATTTAAGTAAAATAAGTAAATTACAAATACAAATTCGTTGAATCTTGGTTATCTGTCAAAATTTTTGAGGTTAGAAAATGTCAACATACACCTGCCGAGTACTACCGCCTATTTAGTATTCATATGATGTATACTCGGAAACGGTATCCGAGTAAACCATACTATTTTCAAATTTGGCGGTTATATGCGGAATCATAATTACCAAATAAATATTAATAATATTTGCTCAAATGAATGTTCATATTATTGAGAAATGCAATATTACTTATTTAAAAAATTATTTCTACATGCAACATACATAAATTTTATTTTTTCAACTCAAAAAGTTAGTACAGCTAACCACTCGGTATGCATGGTGAACGATAACAATTTCGCTTTTCTGGATGGTACATGTTTCAATCCCACGAAAAAATATAATTAAAATTCTAATTACAATAACAATGATGAAATTTTATCCAAAGAATATCCGAAAATATCCATCAATTATTAATTTTATGATTTACTTGAATTTCCATTTAATAATTAATATTTTCTGATAAGTTCCGAGTATACTATCTACTTTGAAAAATTTCCGAGTACTCCCTACTTTACCTTAATTATAATTGGAAAATTTTTAGCATTTACGTGCGTGGGAGTGTGTGTGTGTGTGTCTATGTGCGTATGTGTATATATGTACAATATATAAAATATTATCCAAATGAACTTAAATAATAGCGCTAATTATTTCTATTATTTTAATGATATAAATTAAACAAAAAACTAGATTTAACATAATTCACTACAATTATTATATGCATACGGTATGATATAGCTTATTATGCATAATTATGCTATTGCTTAATGGTCGTAGTACATACACACATATATTCCACTAAAACACGATACGTACATATGTGTATATATGCTAAAACATACAT
Organism: Brachynemurus nebulosus; assembly: GCA_035578155.1. NCBI lineage: Eukaryota > Metazoa > Arthropoda > Insecta > Neuroptera > Myrmeleontidae > Brachynemurus > Brachynemurus nebulosus. The sequence continues at coordinate 3,969,867 of JAPWDM010000007.1, read as the reverse complement.
ATGCGTATATGTACTAAAACACATTACATACATATGCGTTTACATGTGTGTATATATCACATTTTATTTTTGCTAACTGATTAACAAAAATATTTTGTTTTTATCAAAATAATAATAATAATAATAATACTGTATTTAACCCAAGTGGACAGGTGGTTGGTACAATTATTTAACAATTTTCAAATATTAATTACTTACAAGTAAAGGACCCGAGGTCGGACCTATCGATTTTGATGAAACTTAGATATATCGCAGAACTCTAAAAAATAAGCGACACGTATTTTTTTTATCGGCGGAAAAACGGTTTGAAGGGGTGGAATGGCCCTCCAAAAATTGGGGTAAAAATTTAATTTTTTAAGTATCTCGAAAACGATAAGAGATAGAGCAAAAGTTTAAATTGGCAGTACTACTCTTTTTTAAAGAGCTATCTATTAGTATGCAATTCATTCAAATTGTGTCAACAGGGGTGGTTGGGGGTTAATATTTAGGGGTTAGTTTTGCAAAAAGGGGGTGAAAATTAAACAATATAAAAATTTTGTTTACAGATTTGAAATCTACGTCAAAAAATCTAATTGACCTGTTTTTGCTCAATGTCCTAATATTAAGTCTAGGGTTAGTTAACTAGAGGGTGACTGTGTCGAATTGTCGTACTACTTGGGTAGTTCAAGAAGTTTTTCTTCATGGAAAATAGTTTAAGATATTTAGAATAACGTAGAAATGAAATTTTTGATTTCAAAATTCAGTTTGAGCAACATTGAAGAGGGGGTGAGTCACCCTCTTTAATTACATACTAGTTAACATACACTCATTTTTAATATTAACACACTGACAGTGGGTAATAATCTCACAATAAGTGGTTCTAAAGTTTAGCGGATTGGCTACGTTGTCTTATCTAAGTTGTACTTCAGGGAAAATACTTGTACACTCCTCGCAACTTGAATAAGACCAGTATATTTTAATTAGGTTTCTCAAATATTTACGAAAATAATTTCATCATTACATCACTAAAGCTTTCTTTTTGTACTCTGCGTAGATTATTACATTTTATTGCATAATAGTTTATGTGGTGTCCAAAGACAAGTTCGTGCATGTAGCAACGCGCCAATAGTCATTTAATACAAAACAATCGAACGGGCGCGAGCGTGTATTATTGGAGTGTGCTTTTTATATTTAAAGAAATTAAAAAAAATCTACATGAAATTTTTTGGATTTAAAAATGGGCAAGAAAAGTGTTTGAGTTCAGAAGAACAAGGCAAGATCATAATTTTACATGAAGAAGGATATTCAAATCGAGCTATTGCAAGAATAATTGGACGATCGTATCAGGTAGTGAGCAAACTTCTCGAAGAACCTAAAAATTACGATAAACGGTTTAAAGGGCGAAAAAAATTTGTTACTACGGAAAGGGAACATCGACCGATAATACATGAAGCATCCAATTCAACTTTAACAGCTAGGCAAATAGCTCATAATGTTGGTGCTAAATAAAGCCTCATTAAGAACAGTATAGAAAATTATACAACAATGTCCACATTTAAAACACCTCAAAATTAAACAAAAACCAGCTTTAAAAGAATTTCATCTAAGTGAACGACTTAGATTTGCACGTGAAAAAATGCACTGGAAAACCGAGTGGTTTAAAGTTATTTTTAGCGACGAAAAAAAATTTAACCTTGATGGGCGTGATGACTTCTCTTATTATTTTCACGATCTGCGAAAAAATGAATTGATTTTGTCTCGACGGCGTACAGATGTTGGCTCGGTAATGGTGTGGGGAGCTATTTCATATAAAGGCGTGATTGATTTAGTCGTCTTAAAAGGCAAACAAAATTCTCAAAAATATATAGAACTATTGGAAAAAGAAAAAGATAAGTTTATCAAGGTCAATGGTGGTAAAGATTTTATTTTCCAGCATGATAATGCAAGTATTCATGCAGCACACGCTGTACAGACATGGTTCCAAAAACATAATGTGAATGTTTTACAATGGCCATCGAATTTACCCGTCTTAACATCATGGAAAATGTATGGAGATGGCTTTCTCGTCAAGAATATGAAAATTCGCGGCAGTTTACTACTTCAGTCGAATTACAAAAACATTAGAGCAATGTTGGAATAAAATCTCTGTTGAATACTTAAAAACTTTATATGAGTCAATGCCTTCCAGAATATTTGATTTAATTATAATGAATGGTAAAAGTACTAAGTATTATTCAATAAATTTATTTTTTATTTGTATAAGTATTTGTGTTTTATTACCCGGTCTTATTCAAGTATACCAACAGTATACTTTAGTTAAATGTACTTAGTTGCCATTGTATATCTTTATAGAACTACATAACTGAATTTTTTTTTACTTAACTCGTGAAGCATCACAACCAGATTTTAAAAGCTGTTACCTTAGCAAATAGGCGCTTATGATGTGTTTTTATTCATGTTGCGAGGGGTGTATCAAATCTTAAATAATTTTTTTATTTTGGCGTTATTTTGTTCAGTGGAAGCGATTATTTATGTGAATTTGAGCCCTGTTCTTGCCCTTGTACAAAATGGGGCAGAGCAACTTGCTTATTTAGTTACTAAATAAAAACAAAATGCGTACAAACACATATTTTATTCTGAAAACATCATACAGAACAACATTGAAAATTTATGTTTACCTTGTTTTAAAAATTATGTCAGGCAAATAGCGTCCATTATTTTGAATGCACTGTCTCAGTCGATTTTGAAAGTTATTTTGAACGCTCTACAGCATATCCACGGATATGTTGGCAACAGCGTAACGAATGTTATTCTTCAACTCATTAAGGGTCCTAGGACGATCGTTGTAGACCAATGACTTAAGATAACCCCACAAAAAATAGTCGCAGGGCGTTAAATCAGGAGACCGCGCCGACCAATTCAGATCGCCTCTCAAGGAGATGAGCCGTCCTGGAAAGTGTTGCCGCAAAACAGTTATTCACATTCATGCGGTGTGTGCTGTGGTTCTATCCTGCTGGAACCATACTTCTCCCATACCCATTTCTTCAGGTTTTGGCAAGAAAAATTCTTGAATCATGTTGACATATCGGTCTGTAGTTACAGTGACTGCCTGGTTGTTCTCTTCAAAAAACCATGCACCAATTATTCCAACTCGCGATATCACACACCAAACAGTAACAGTAAGAACAAGTTTATCAGTGTAAAGTGGAAGTTGATAGACACATAACGTATTGTGGGATGCATTCGCATAGTGAGAGATCGCCACGCATGGTATATTTCGGTTGTGGGACGCGGAGAGTGTTTAGAGAGGCACAAGCATCTACAGTTACAACTGAGTACTGACTAGGTCATTGATCAGTTGCAACATAACGGGACAGTATCCAGAAGTGTTGTGTTAGCTGGTACAATTACATTGGATGGAACATGCCGCGGGGTAGATTATAATGATCAATATGGGACCTGAAGTAACGTAATTGTTCAGGGACTAATTACTGTGTCACTAGCTGATTACCAGGTGATAGTTAATATTAATAATGACCAAGTGAAATTACGATCTGGTTTAACGTGCGCATATGTAAAATCGGAATGTATCGACATCGAAGGCGGAGAGACTTATTGAAGAATAAGGGAAGCAGCACCGTGTAACACAGCGCGCTATTTGGTTCTCTACGAGGGGTATGCACAAAAATTAAAATCGAGGGATGATTCTAATCCGCAAGAAGAACAAACGGTCTTTGCCGTGACCACACAACAAACGACATTTGCGCTAGCCATACAGGGGGACATGTATATTTACAATTATAAAGCTTGGCAAACGGAACATCCAAAACTTATTATCATGGAGGGAGAGATTAATCGGTTTTTCCTAACCAAAAGAGCCTATTCTGCAGATAATCTAGATCTATTCACATACATAAATTCCAAGTTCGTATACGTTGAAAAACATGTTGCTCGAGAACATAGTTCACTTTATGAAGCTATTCAAAATCAGAGATGTGAAACGGAGCGTCAAGTCATAAGAAACCTGTTGAATCTGGCTTTGATTGCACTGGAAGAGTTTGCTTACAATTATATGCGAGAACCGGGATATACCGTTATAACAGTCGGAGAGGTGGTTCATATCATCAAGTGCATTCCAGTCGAGATGCAAGTACGTCATGTTCAAGAATGTTATCGGGAACTTTCAGTATCACATTTAAACCAAACCTTGCATATGACCCCGCGAAACAATATTCTTCAACAGCATGGAGCTGAAATTTCCTGCAGTCCACTGATCGCACCTATGTATAGGCTCCACGAATTATGGTATCGGTTAGCTCCGGGGATTGTTGAACCGTTACCACCACAGACGTTACAACCACAAAAAAGACGGGAGACTGGAAGTATGTAAGCCCGAGGCAGTTGGCATCGTCGGGGAAAATTATTCAAAATAATGGAACTTTGTAACAAATACATTTACAGTAATTAAAATAAAACTAATGTAATGATTTCAATCTTACTTCTTTTATACCATTATTTGAAGAGTAGTAAATATTTTTGATTAATAATTATTAATCAGATAATGATATACGAACTAATTTTCCAAGGTTTTATTAACAATACAAATGATTAGTAAATTCTAAACAGGCTCGAGTAGATTAAGGAAACAACTTTACGCAATAGTTTTGGGAAAGGAATCTGTATAAATAAAAATCATATTTACAAACGTTAACCCGTACCAACATAAAAATCTCTATCAACCGTATACAAAATTTTAATTTTTTAATCAAATTAAATACAAAGTTAAGCGCATTGCTGTTTGAGAGTGCCCGTATTGCATAAAGAACCATTTACTATGAACGTGAAAAAACTATAAATCAATTTTAAATTACAAAACAGAATATCATGCATTTTCAGACAAACATACGGTATATACTTTCAATAAGAAAAATACGTAAGAAAAAATGTCTTGTAAAATTAAACATTAAAATTAAAATTAGTTACTGTTTGGAATGCACACATATTAAATAGAAAACAATTAACTGATTACATTAAAGTAGAATATATAGGCTAAAGGCAGGTAAGAGTACGCACTTAATTTTTATATTTATATAGCTCCTTTATTTTCAGTTTAACAAAAAATGAAATAGTTGTATTACAAAAAGAATACTCATTAAAATTCATTGCTAATGATAACCAATCGTAATTTTAAAATTTTAATAGAAAAAAAATGTTTTTTCTAAAACATGCAAAAGGGTACACTTACAAGCACTTGCTTTTAAGAGTACGGCAATAGTTATTCTAAGAGTACGCAATTAACAATTTTCACAAATGAAATTTCCGGCTCGTGTATAATTGGTGCAACGTTCATGTCACCATGTTTCACAGCGAAAACATTTTATCCAATCTTCAATTGGTGGTTCTTCATATGGTTCAAAGCATTGCGGACATACGTAGGTAAATTCCATTGTATTATTTTTACTTGAATTTTTAACTTTAGAAGTACTTGTTTCTTTTTTCGATTTTTCAGTCTCTTCTAATAGTTTTTTATATGGTGAACTGGACAATATTTCATATTTTCTATTATTCTTTCCCCGTTTTTGTGGTTTCTGTGAAACTGGCAAAAGATATAATTCTTTTGAAGAAATAAATGAATAAATTGGGTTGTCGAACTTATCTTTCGCGATTGATGATTCTTCGGCGGATTTATTGGCTACTACATCATTTAGATCAATAATTTGATAATCTACCGGATCTAAACTGCTAACATCAACGGTGTAATTTTCAATTGGTATTACTTCTAAAATTTGAATTGCAGAACCCATTGTGTTTTCTTCACTTGTAGAAGGGGTAGATTTCAGATTATCTTCAACTTGATTCTTAAAGTCGGTAACCTTAGAGGGTGCAAAATCAATGTCTGTAAATTTGCTAGGATTATAAGGCCATATTCCCGTCGATTCAAAAGAATTTTGGGCCTTCTCAATGTTTGAAACTTTGTTATATGCAATTTTAAAAAGATTTGCCACCTGCTTAATGGTTATAGTTTGGCCAGGATTATTAATAAGCCATCGGTCGCATTCCTGACCATGTGCAGATTTTAGTGGACCAAAATAACCCTTATCTAATGGCTGCAACTTGTGACTAGTGTGTGGCGGAAGCGAAAGTAGATGTACAAAATTTTTTCTACAGTAGTCGATTGCTTCAAGACTGCAGTGTGATACATGGTTGTCAACAATAAGTAAAACTGGTGTTGCTTCAGCAGATTTCCTGTATCTTACAAAATGTTTTAACCAGTCTAACAAGGAGATGCACCCAGAGTGAAATTCGGGATTTTAATGAAACTTCGCTGGTGTGTAGTATAGGTAAAAATAAGGGACCCATATTTTTTTTATCGGCCATCGTCCACGTTTAGGGGGTGAAACTAGCCCCTAAAGTTGGGGGTTCAAATCGTATTTCTTAAGATATCTCGAAAACTATAAAAGATAGAGGAAAACTTTAAATTGATGAAATGTTACTCTTTGAAAGACCTATTCACCTGTATAGGTTAAACCAGGGCTGGGTTCATAAGGGGGGCTGGAGGGGTGAAAATGGGGGTAAATTTTCTTGCACAGCCTGAATGGTTCAATGTATCAAATTTTTACCACTATAAATAGAAAGAGCACCAAAAGTTAGGGGATACGTGTTTTTGAGTTTTTTGAGAAATATGTGCGGTATCCAAGCCACATAAGGAAGAATAACATAGGGTAGATTATATAGTATTATTATTGATTGCAAATACGTCCTATATTTTTTTATATTTATGTTTATTTTCATCATGAAAATGTATTTTTTTACTTTCCGATAATGATTCATATATTTTTCAGTACTAATTTAATTGGTAATTTAGCCATGTGTACATTTGGTTACTCATATTCGATATTTTTTATACCTATTTTTGCGAAAGTTAAAGTTCTCTGGTGTGGCTGTGTTAATGAATGCTCGAAAAGAAGCAGTAATCCCTTTCGTTCACTGTTCAAGTGCTTTGTAATAAATTTTTCCATATAGGAAATGTGGTTGACACCTAAACAACATACAAAAAAGAATAAGAAAAGTAGTATGAATGTTGAGAAAGAAATAAACCGCGTTTATTTGGTTAAAAAAGAATTTGTAAAAAGATAAAGGCAGTTGTTGAATGGAAGATTATTGCTTCTTATCGAACATTCAATAAAACTTGCAGACCAGAGAGCTTTCGCAGAAATAGGTATAAAAAATATCGAATATGAGTAACCAAATATACACATGGCTAAATTACCAATTAAGTAAGTACTGAAAAATACTTGAATCATTATCGGAAAGTAAAAATTTACATTTTTATGATGAAAATAAACATAAAAATAAAAAAATATAGGACGTATTTGCAATCAATAATAATACTATATAATCTACCCTATGTTATTCTTCTTTATCTGGCTTGGATACCACACATATTTCGACAAAACGCAAAAACACGTATCCCCTAATTTTTGGTGCTCTTTCTATTTATAGTAGTAAAAATTTGATACATTGAACCATTTAGGCTGTACAAGTAAATTTATCCCCATTTTCACCCCTCCAGCCCCCCTTATGAGCCCAGTCCTGGTTTAACCTATACAGGCGAATAGGGCTTTCAAAGAGTAACATTGCATCAATTCAAAGTTTTCTTCTATCTCTTATAGTTTTCGAGATATCTTAAGAAATACGATTTGAACCCCCAACTTTAGGGGCTGGTTTCACCCCCTAAACGTGGACGATAGCCGATAAAAAAAAATAAGGGTCCCTTATTTTTACCTATACTACACACCAGCGAAGTATCATCAAAATCCCGAATTTCACTCTGGGTGCATCTCCTTGTAAGAATAATTCTGTTTTTATATACCCTGACTCAGGAATAAGATTAAGAGAACCTTCAGGTGCCCCATAATAAAGCTCTTCCTTATATCTCTTTCGAGCCCATATTAAGCCCGGCAGCACATATCCTCCAACAGCATTATAGCAATAAATTATTGTCGTTAGCTGTCCCCTTTCAGCACTAGAAACTTTTGATACTGACTTTTTTCCCTTAATTGTACACACTTTAAGAATTTTGTTCGGGACAACACTTATCCCACTTTCATCAATATTATATATTCGAGAAGCATCGAAATGATACTTCAAATAAAGTGCTTCTAAACTTTGAAAAAATCTTGGGTCTGACTGAAGCTCATTATCCTGGCTAATGAAAATTTTTTTGGTCAACGAAAAGTTAAATTATCTTTTTTACAAAAATCTGCCACCCATGTTTTTCCTGCTATCTTCTTCTTTTTGTTAAATCTATGTGGTATATTATTTGATACTGCATATTCATACACAATCTGTTTTAAACTTGTTAACGTTATTCCATAAAACATACTATCTAATTCGCGAATATGTTTAGCTAATTGTTGCTCCATATTTTCTGAAGATGTTTTTTGTACTTCCCAAGGGAGGATGGAACGTTTCCAAGTTTAAGTTTTTTTCTAAGAGTATTCCCATTTCTCTTGCTATAACTCTTTTTGTTTCACCATTTGTTATTTTTTCCCGAATATTTTTTAAAATACTTTCTGTAAATACCAGTTTTCTATTACTTTTTCTTTGATAATTCATCTTTCGAAAACCTGTTTAAAAAAAAAAAATAAAAAATTTAGTAGAAACATTACGTGCGTACTCTTATCAGCTTTTAGGGTGCGTACTCTTATAAGAATTTGTATTTTTCAGTTTAAACGTTAACAATTAAAAATTATTTGCAAATTTAAGGTTATAAATGAAATTTAAATAATAGTAAATAGTCTTTAGAATCTATAAAGCCAATGAACTTACCTTTTGAATGTATTAAACACAAAACACACTATTGTAAAAAACGACAATTTTTATAATATTTGTTTGATTTGAAACACCTTAATTTTCTTTATAAAAATACTGAATCAAAATTGGCGCAAACTGAACAATATTTGGTCAACAATAAATAAGTAAGTAGTAAGACTATGCCGATTCCAGCACAAATGGGTTTATTGACCCCTAGCCCACTGACCCACATTGTCCCGTTAACCCGCTATATTGACCTAGTCCGATTCGCCACAAGTTTACCCAGTTTTTTGACACCCAATTTTTGCATTTTAGTGAAAGCGAAACTTTTTAATTTGCATACACTGATTAATTTTGAATTTGAAAGAAAGTGAAATTTTTTTTGTAGATGAATGAATTTGTTGTTTATAAAAATGAATAAACTTTTTTTCTGTAACGGCCTTGTGTAGCTTGAACGAACGAATGAATGAACTTTTTTTTGTGTGTCGTTGTAGAACTGGTTTTTGTACAAGTTTTTGATACAACATTGCGTACGTGAAGAATGTGTTGTACACATAACTGTATTATGCGTATGTCTTTGACCTGAAATGTAAATAAATAAAAAAAAGATGTTTATATTAAAAAAACTGATTTATTTATATACTTATTAAAAATTTATACACTAAAAAATTGTACTTTTATGTTTACTTAAAAAAATTACTTACTAAATTTCATTAACTTATTCTCAAATTATAATTACATTAAAATATATACAAAAATGAAAGTTACAAATATATGAAAAAAAAATGAAAATATAATATATATAAAATAAATAAACTTAACTAAATAAACTTAACTAAATAACTCTTTTATTGTTCTTTGAAATATTTTCACGTGTTTTATTGCACATTTTTTATTAAAACTATGGCTATGAAAAATACAAGTGTTTTCATCATTTTCAATCAGTTTTATATTGGGTAAACTTTCAATATTAAGAGTGTCACATTTGAACATGTTTTGCAGCCATTTACACTTTTCATCACCTTTTGAAATCACTATATCTCCCAAACCAAGGTTGTCGTCCATAATTTTTTGGATCATGTTAATCCCCTCTTCGTACTCCACATAACCCTGAGTCCAATATAGACTGTGGTAATTCCTTGTTAACCAGGCGTTTGTAATTTTGTATTTGGTCGGCAAAATTTCCCAGTCGTACGGCGGTTTTAAAATTAAGTGCACTATCGCCTGGTCCTTTAACAGGGCAAATTCTTTCAATATAAATTCCCCATGTTTACCTCTGAACTCCTGCACATCGACAAACACTGACTCCGTCAAATTATTCATTTTCAAAATTTTAAACTTTTCACAAAAAAAAAATTAAAAATTTACGTAACTTGTCTCGTTAAAAAAACAATCAACGTTATCGTGTCAAAGCCTGTATTTAAGTTGTTTATGTATAATTTCAAATACCCTCACTTCATCGATTTAATCGTATTGAGGTCACCCAATACGGTTTCTTCTAAGAGGTTAAGTTTTTCTTTACACTGTTTTAATATATCGAAGAGTAATTCTTCGCTCTCTTTTTTTATTTCTTTATTGAATTCTCGACCAAATGAGACAAAATTATCATCAATGAAATACCGTTTTTTATCCAAAACTTCTTGTTTGAAATTAAACATAAACTCCACCAATGGTTGAAATAATTTGAAATTTTCTCGAGTAAAAATCATATCAAGCTCTCGGCCAATTGTTTTCTGATTAGCAGAATTTTCTGCATTAGTTAAATAATCTGGCAGCATGATGTTTATTCTAACACTTTCCAATTTCAACTATTAATTTTCTGATTGACTTACTTTTTTAAGTACTAATAGTTCTCGTTTAGCACTGTCAATACGATTTTTTAATTCTGTCAAGGAATTTGTAAAGTTTTCATCAATCACTTGAAAGTAACTGGTCTTATTCTCTGCTATCGAGTCTCTTAAGATTAATCTCATATGATGTTTAAAACCTTTAAATTCTTCTGAAAAATCGTTTAACAATTCCGCCATTGGGAAACATTTTCTTCGTTTGCTTTTCTTAAATTACTTATTTTATCTTCAATTAATTTTGTTATAAACTCTCTTTGCTTTTCCAAAGGAAGGGAGGAAATGGCTTGAAATTCTCTTTGATTTTGAGTTACACAAATTGTTTCCAACCTTGTAATTTCACCATTAATACGACTAACACTTTGATCAATGTTGTTTTGTAAATCAGATCTTATTTTAATTATTTGATTTGCGATGTAATCATAGACTCTTTTTTCGTATTCTTCAACTCTATAAATCGAATCACTCTTCAGCTTAGAAAATTGATCCTCTAAAATCTGTAATCTGTTTGTTAACAAATCACGAAATTCATAACTTCTTTTCGAATGATGTTAAATTACTTTTTATACGATTTTCAATAATTCTTTCAACATCAAACTTGAATTCGTCAAATTTGTTTTTTATTAACTGTTCCATTGTAATTTTAACAAAGCTTAGTAAAAATTGAACAACTAATAAAAAGTTCACATACTCATATATAATTTTTTCTTTAGGGAGGGATGGTTGCTAAGAAAATCAACAAAATACGTAAATTGTATTATTATTTATTGTAAAAGGTTTGTTATTACAACAAAATGGCAATTAAGCACATATAATATGTGTTAATTATAAATTTTTTTAATACAGTAAAAAATGACTTTAAGTTTTACAATTACGTTAATATTTAATAATAATTGTTAATAAACATTAAAGGATAATAATGAATCATTTCTAAAATAAATAGTTTAAAATTCATGTTGCTTTCAGTCTGTGGAAAATTCTCAAGTAATTTTATTGTACACAAGTTGTTGTAGTGATTATTTTTAAGAAATTCCAGGAAACTTTTGTAGTAATTGTATATGTACAAACTATCCAGTTTCAACACTTGCGTATCTATTACACACTTTAACCGTTCCATTTCTTGAAATGTTTTCATCGCAAACATAATACAATTCGTTTTATTAAAAATTTTAATCACTTTTACATTTTTTCCAAAAATTTCACTTTTTCAAAAGGTTACATCACTTAAATTTTCACAAAAATCCTGCGGGGAGTCTGTGTAAAAATAATCATTAATCTTCTCACGAAAATCGAAAATTTTGTCGAACTGTGCCTTTTCCAAGTAAATAGTTTGGCAGTTGTTTCCACCACTTAGTTTTATAATTACACGAAATTCTTCACTTGCAAGCACACCAACTTCGATTGATTTAGTTTGACTTAAATTAAGAAAGTATGTTGAACTTAAAATAAGTTTAAAATTTGTCGTAGTTGATTTTATTCTATTTTTGCTTGGTGTAACATTATCATCTGTTTTATTAAGATTAATAAAAGCTTCTGCCATTGTTTTGTATTTCTTGTGCGCGATTTGGTATGTTTGAAAATAAAACTGATTTTCGGGGAACATTTATATACGAAAATTTCTCCAGGAAAATGTTTCCTTTCCAATATTAAGCAATAAGCCAACGTCTAACCTTGGCCTTTACGTAAGAAGAGAAATCGTTTATTTTCAACGTACATGTATTAAATTATTTTAATCAACTCATTTTTAAACCTGGTTATAAATTAATGTCACTTCTTAATAGCGTTTTTATATTTTTAAATAAAAATGCGTGGTAATGATATTCTTTGTTAAATCATATACACGTGTAGTTCAATGTCACCTGACCTAAAAATACTAGAAAGTTTAAAATAAACTCTTATAGAAATATCAATAAAAACACATCACACGAGTACTATATTCATTTAAATTGTAAACCTACTGAACACTTTCCATAATAAATTATTGTCATAAAACCAATTATTTTTTATATTCTCAGTTTAAAAGATTTTAATATTCTTATGTTAATAAAATTTAATGTCAATTATTTTTTTTGAAATTGGTTATGTAATTTTAAGAAGATTTTTATTCCTTTTTTACAACCTACGATTTATTTTAATGAGAGTTTTTAAATTTATGTATAATTTCTAAATTTATACAGTAGGCGTCCGATAACTTCTCATGTTCGGGTGGATTACCAATAGACGAATTTTACTCATTCTAAATGTATATATTATCGAACTCTAATTATCGAAAATAGATATCGAAAAATTAATAAAATATTTTTACTTATTTAAAGAAAGTCATCCCTTTATTTTGAGTATTTTTTTGTTTAACGGAATTTGTACATATTTATTTATATTTAGTTTTTAAAAAGTTAATTAGAAAAACAACGTCACTACGAACTTTTTTTTTAGAAGTAAAGAATATAACGAAATATCAAGTGGCGAAATATCGAGTTTCCACTGTATAGTGTTAATAAACTGAAATAAACTTTTTCAAGGTGATATTTTAATAAAATGAATATTAAGAAGATAATTTTTTTTATTTCCAAAACATGTTTTAAATGGAATGATGTAACATTTGATATAAGCTTTTGAATCAATTCCCACACGTAAGAAGATGATAGTTAAACATTTAAAAGTCGCTTGTATGCTTTTTTATTATTGTAATGTGGGTTATTTGAAAGTTAAAAAACCAGACGGCTTAATATTCTCAAATAAACTTTTCAAGGTAAAAAAGACAACATTTTTTAATAAATTCTAACTTTATATGGAAGAGAAATTTTTTTTAAAAATTGGGTCAAGTTAACTTGTTTTAAAATTAGATTGTGTATGCCTCCACTATTTCGATTTTAAGTCTTCACTTTTTCAATTTTAAGTGTATATATATGATTACAGATACTGCTTTCAACCATATTTATAAAATTTTGATCAAGTCTTTCTTAGTGAAATATAATTTTTTGTGTTTTGTGCTATCGGTGGTTCACTGCTGTTATAATTTTTTATATTATTACTGTGTTTATAATTTTTTAAGGTAACTTAATTTCTTAAATTATACGTAGGGTTAGTTTATATACATCTATTTTGATTATTTAAATAGGCTTGTACTTGTTTAAATAGGTTATACTTGTATAGGGTTTTATAAATGGATTGGGAAAATGAAATAATAGATGATGAATTATCAAATTTAGAAATTTTTAAAGAATGTATTCCGAGAAAGATGTGTCTGTGTGAAGACGTGAAGTTTTCTTTACTTAAAATTTTTAATAATTATTTATATAATAAATATAGAAACACCAAAAATAGCGACAATTATAATTTTTGCAAGTTTACAAAAAGCATTTACCCTTATGCAAAAGATCACTCTGTTAAATTTGATTATTTATTATATTTTAAAAAAGATTACCCAGACATTAGACACTCTACTCCAGAATTTATTAAAGACGCAATGTTTTGTTTAGTTTAACGGTTTAGAAACAAATGATTATATAAAAATTATTGAAAAAGATTCACCAGAGATAGATATAAAATATGTATGGAAAAAATTTGTTTTACACACAGATTTTCAAAAAAATTTATACCCTTCACGTAATAATGAAATCCGTAATATATTAGAAACTGAGTTTAAACCATCCGAGGAAGTAAAAAAACATGTGCGCGAACATCATTTATATAGAAATTGTAAAATTATTTCTTATTTTGATTATTCACCAAAAAATATTTATAATAGAGAAACCATAATTATTTCTGATGACGGCAGTGAATCAGACGTTAGTATCGATTCACAGGAAACATATTTCAATATATCACCAAATAGATCACCTTACCATATATTTGAAAATAATAACAGTGAAATATATCAAAGTCAAGATATAATAGAAATTGTCGATTTGGAACAAAACGAAGGTAAGAAAAACTGTTTTTTTCTTTTTTTAAAATTTTAATTATTTTATATCTATTCTTAGTTTCACCTTCAATTCAGCTAGAAGTACCAATACTATCTGAGCAGACACTAGAAAATTTGGAAATCCTTCCTGGACCTTCTGGAATTGGAAGAAACAATCATTCCTTTAATCTTCAGTCGTATTTGGATCGTATACAATGAAGAAAGCAGTTAAACGTAGATGGGAACAAACTACTGGTAAGAAACAATAGTCTCTTTAATAAAGAATGTTTTACTAATTTATATTATTTTCAGACTCCACGTCTATTCAAACAGAACAATCAACAAACAATTTACCTGGACCTTCAAATGCGTTACATGGAGAAACAACACACACAATTTCCGAACCGAGTACATCAACAGCTCCTCTATGCTGGTCACAAGTCACCAAAACCTTCAATAACCGAATTTTTGTTGGGAAAATTTTAAATACACAAGGGATAAAAACAGTAAGTCAATTTTTTGAAAAGTGTTTTCCGTTAATTCAGGCAAAATACAATGAATATATTAACAAATACAAATCTGTAAAAATAAATTTTACCCTATGCTGTGAATATAAACTTTTAAAAAATCAAGGAGAAATACTTGACGATTTTTATTTTCAAAATAAATTAACTACTTTAAATTTATCTGACGATCTTTCAATTGTATATGAAGAACATTTACCAAGTATACTTACAAAAATGGATGAATTTGAAAGACGGGAAAGTGGAAAAACTTTAAATAGAATTTTATATTTACAATTAAATTTGGCTAAAAATGACCCATTAAATGGAGGAACATATATCCCCTTACCGAAGAAAATTCTTAGAACAAATTCTGTAATAAATGTAAAAAATAATGACGAATATTGTTTCATTTGGTCAATATTAGCTCATATTTATCCTCAAAAAAGGAATCCAAATCGGGTTGCAAATTACCCGAAAAATTTTAGAGAAATTTTTAATTTGGAAAACATTTCATTTCCAGTAACTTTTAAAGACATAGCAACTTTTGAATCAAAAAATCCAGTGTCTGTCAATGTTTACACTCTTAACGAAAATTCACGTATTTGTGGACCTATCTATTTTACAAAAAACAGAAAAAATATACATGTTAACTTATTATTAATTTCTGATAAAAATAATTTTCATTATTGTTTAATTAAGAACCTAGCACGTTTGTGTGGTTCGCAATTGTCACAGAATGGTCATAAACAGTACATATGTGAAAGATGTTTAAATTATTTCACTAACACATCATTAAACACTCATTTAAAAAAGTGTAAACTCGTAGATGCAGTTAAAACAGTTTTACCTGAAAAAGGTAAAAATATTCTAAAATTTAAAAATATTAAGCATATACTCAAGCTACCAGTTATTGTAATGGCCGACTTTGAATGTTTAACGCAAAAAATTAGCACATGCAAACCGAATCCTAATGCATCATATGAGGAACGAGTTGAATAGCATGTACCATATGCAATAGGTATGCAAGTTGTCATTTTAATCCAAATTTTAATTTTTACCACAGTTATATAGGACCAATGGCAGGTAACCATTTTATAAAAAAAATTTATGAACTAGCTCAATGTGTTGAACAATTTTTAGAAACAAATGCACCTATTGTAATGTCGGAACAAAATGAAATTGATTTTCAAAATGCAAATACCTGTTGGATATGTGACAAGCCATTCTTAGAGGGTGATGTAAAATGTCGCGATCACAATAGACTTGACTGTTCCGGTAATCCAAATTTTAGGGGAGCTAGTCACAGAGATTGTAATCTTGCACTCCAGGTGTCGAGATTTATACCAGGTTTTTTTCATAACGGTAGCGGATATGATTTTCATTTATTCTTGAAGGAGTTTAACTTTTCGAGCGAGAACTAATATGCCATTCCAATTAATTCGCAAAAGTATATAGCAATACAAAAAAAATTGGTAGTGTTTATGTACGATTTTTAGATTCTTATAAATTTTTGAATTCGTCTTTAGATGAACTTGCTAAAACATTAGAACCTCATCAATTTACAATTTTAAAACAACATTTTTCTCAACAAGAGGATTTTAACTTGTTAATTAGGAAGGGTGTATACCCGTATTCATATGTAGATAGTATTGAAAAATTAGAAGAAACACAGCTTCCACCAAAACATTGTTTTTTTAATGATATAAAAGATGAAGAAATTACAGATGAAGATTATATACATGCACAGACTGTGTGGCAACATTTTAATATAAAAAATTTAGGTGAATATACAGAATTATATTTAAAAACGGATGTTTTGCTTATGGCTGATATATTTGAAAATTTTCGCGAACTTTGTTATAAAACATACAAATTGGATGTGTGTCACTCATTTTCTTTACCGGGATTTAGCTTTGACGCCATGCTAAAATTTACAGATGTGGAACTTGAACTTGTTACAGACATAGACATATTCAACTTTTTTTAAACTTCCATAAGGGGTGGGAATTGTTTTGTGTCTACAGGATTTTTTGAAGCTAATAATCCATATTTGGGTAATCTTTATGACGAAACTAAACAGGAACAATATATTATGTATTATGATGCTAATAGTCTCTATGGTTTTACCATGTCAAATTTCCCATTGCCATATGGAGGTTTCGAATGGTTAGATGTAGAAAATTTTGATTTAGATAAAATTGATGAACTAGATCCGAATTTTGGGTATGTTCTCGAAGTTGATTTGCTTTACCCGGAATATTTACACGACGAGCATAACGACTTTCCATTTTGTCCGGAAAAATTTGTACCTCCTTCATCAAAGTCACATATACCTAAACTTATCGGTTCCTTTAAACGTAAACAAAATTATATAACACACATAAGAAATTTAAAACAATGTTTAAGGCACGGATTAGTTTTACAACGAATACATAAGGTTTTAAGATTCAAACACTCCTTTTGGCTCAGAGCTTATATTGAATTAAATGCAAAGTTGAGAGGACAATCTAAAACAAAATTTGAATCAAATTTTTTAAAATTTATTTTAAATGCTATATTTGGAAAATCTATAGAATCATTACGAAAACGGTGTAATAATAAACTTTGTTGTAAATGGGATGGAAGATATTGTGCTAGGAAAATGATTTGTAGTCCACGGTGTAAAAAATTCACTATTTTAGCAGAAAATTTAGTATTAATTGAACAAACTCGAGACGAAATATTTTATAATAGACCAATATACGTGGGATGGACAATACTAGAGTTATCAAAGTATCATATGTACTATTTATATTATGATGTTTTTAAGAATATTTTTGAAATTAAAGTTAAACTCCTTTACAGTGACACAGATTCCCTATTAATTGGATTGGAAAATATAAATCCATATCAAGTTACGAAAAACAATTTGAACTATTTTGATACATCAGGCTATGATGATAATAATATATTTGGAATTCCGAAAGTCAATAAAAAGAAATTTGGTTTATTAAAAGATGAATTAAGTGGAAAAATAATAACTTGTTATTGTGGTTTGAGACCAAAAATGTATTCATATATTACGTTAGATGATATTGTAGATAAGCGTGCTAAAGGTGTTTCAAAATCTTGTTTATCGAAAATTACGTTTGATGATTATTTAAATACTTTATTTTACAATAATATATTGTACAGAAAAATGACTTTAATACGATCAAAATATCATAATATTTTTACAATAAAAGTTAATAAAAAAGTTTTGTCTGCCGAAGATGATAAACGTGTATTGATAAACGGACAAATGACTACTTTAGCATGGTTTCATAAAGACACATTACAACAATAATTACTATTTAATATTGTAATACTACACTCTTGTAAAATACACAGGTCATTGTTTGTAACTATGTTAGATAAGTACTTGTACATATATATACTTACATAAAAATTTGGTGTAAAATTTAAGGGTTTGATAAAGGAGGGTTTTATAAAGTGGGGTTCATTACCCCAAAAAAATCCTCTTATAATATGGGGCCACTTGGCAATGCAATGAAATTGCGTATATTCAGGAACAAAACATTGTCTATGTTGAAGCATTACTTTAAGTACTAATTTTAATTACTTTATAAAACACTATTGTGAGACTGAAAAAAAACAAATGAGCGTTTTTCTTCAGTCGATTTTAAGAAACACTTGTAACATTTATTTGTAAATTACTGTAAATATTTATTTTAATAAAACTGAAAAATAAAAGTCTTGTTTTATTTTTACTTTCTTTATTTAAAAAAAATACATATAATTTTTTATTACATATAACTATAGTATATCATCTTGTTTAATCCAAGTAGGATTTTTGAAACCCATCCATTTCACCAGTGCTGAATCACCCTTTCTTTTAATAATTTTGGAAATTAGATATAAAGACGGGTTCTTGGTTTTTTGCAACTCGAAATCGTAGAATTTGCCTTCTATAGGTTTATTTTCGTAGTCTATTAACGAATATGTGACTGGATCAGTTTTGTGTTCTTGAGAAATTTTAAAAATTTCAGGAGTCCAGTTGAATGTATAACCTTTTTCAAAAGTAGTTTTAAATTTACTAATACGAACATGATCATTTTTTTTGAATCTTGGTTGTTTTTTATTTTGATACTGATTGTAATTATAAACGGTATGTCGTAACTGCTCTTCGATTTTCTTTGAATTGACTTCAGCTGGTTTCATCTTAATAGTGTTATGGTAAGTATTATTATATTGTTTCACCAATTCATCGAGTATATCAATCCATTTGTAAGAAGAGCGGATGCTGAATTGTTTCCAAATCAAGTTTTTTAAAGTTCTGTTAAATCTTTCGACTATACTTGCTTTTAAATTTGAGTAAATTGAAAAGTGTTTAATACCATATTTTTCCATTAAGCGTTTAAAATGAGGATTTACAAATTCTGAGCCTTTGTCTGTTTGAATCAGGGCCGGGCTTCGATTAAGCTTAAAAATTGATTCCATAGCTTTCGCTACTTCTTCTCCCCTTTTGGTCTTTAATGGCACACACCATGCTTGTTTCGAAAAATTGTCGATGATAGTTAAAATGAACTTATATTGCTTATTATATTTTGCAAATTGTGACATATCACAAAGATCAGCTTGCCATTGTTCATCTATTCCAACCATTCTTACTCTACTACGTTTAAATTTTCTTCTAGCTGGTTTATGTAATTCATTCACGATGTCTATTTTGCTCATGATTACTTTGATGTGTTCTTTTTAATTTCTCCACGTAGATAATTTACATTAGACTGCAGCAACTTTATTATATACTCTTTTTCATTGTCAATTTTCAACTTTATACTTTTAGAAATATTGTTCATTAGTTTTATAGATTTTCTGTTTTTTGGTTAATTAATACACTAGTTAAATTTGTTATTTTTTGAATTTTTGCATCCATTTCTGACATTTTTGTAATTACGTAATCAACATTATCATTTTGAAAACTTTGTAATAAAAATAAAACAGTTCTGTTGAAATTTTCGTCAATTTTTCTTGAAAGATTTTTATTAAACTCATCATCAATTTGGGTCAACGTGTCTTGACACTCCCAGTTTATTAAACATGTACTTATTCCAATTAATACACACACGCTGATTAGAACAATAATAAGCACTTTTCCTTTCTTAAATAAAACTTCTTTCGGGTCCATATTATTTACTTTTTTTATTCAGTTATATCTAACTCACGTAATTGTTGGACTATTTCATTCAAATCATTTCTAATTGATTTTCCGAAAATGAATTTCCCGCTTCTCTAGCGAAAAAAAGTAATTTTAGGCGCCTTACAAGATCGTTAACATTATCGTAATAAATAAAATTGGTTTTATGCAGCTGCTTAAAAGCTAAATCAGACATCCCACTTCCTTTTTGACTGGCAAACAACTTGCGAAAAATATTTTTGTATTTAAAAGTATTCATATTCAAATCATCTGTTGCTTTTGCATCTTCAAGAATTTGTTTGTAAGTTATTAAATCATTTTGAGTGTATCTTTTTGGTACTTTTTTAAATAATAGTTCGTATAAACCGGGTGTTCCTTTATTTACATTATTTTTAATAGTTAAATTATCATCTGAATCAAAAAATACTTTTTCTTTACCAATTTTCCATTCATTTTGATCAAATCTTATTCCCAAATCTCCTTTGTCGTGACCTTTCCTTGATAACACACTCTTCATGTACTTTCTAGAAAGTTTACCATAACTGACATTCTGAGGTGATTCAATAGTTTTGCTCGAACTTTGTGGTGATAATAATGTATCTTTATCATCTAAATCTTTTCTGGGTGTTACAAAAGACTCATTAAAACTACTTTCTGCTTCATCTTCACTTTTTTCTAATTTAAGTTTTCCATTCTTGCTTTTTTCACTATCATCTTCAATATCCACTTTCCTAACACCAATCTTTTGTAAATCTTCTGTAAGCGGTTTGTACAAATCTTTAAGATTTTTGTCCATTTCTAAACGACCTCGTTTTATGTTTAAATATTTATTTCGAATAGCATTACTGGTTTCAATAATTTTTCTTTTAATTTTTACTGATTCTTTATCCATAATTCTGGAGTAGATTGAAAATTTTTTAAGTGTATTCTTAAAGATCTGATCTCTGTTTGAAGTAATATTACAAATTTTACAATATTATATATTCATCGATTCCTCTACGATAACGTCCATCATTAAGTCCACATTCTTTGAATATTGCCAAAAAACAATATGGATTATTTTCCCAAATCTTGTTGCACATTTCTGAAAATTTTTCAAAGGGCATATCCGAAAACGCGTGATCTCTATATGCATTAAAAGTATTTCGATAATCTGATTTGAATAATATTACATTTGCATTGTCTCGTAATAGATGTTTACTGGCTGCTGAATAACTTTGACATGCATATATGACATCTGTTAAAAAATGTCGGGAATAAGAAAAAAATAATTTTACATTACTTTGATCAGAACATGAAATATCGTCAAATATAACAATTGAATTAGGTTTAACTTGATTCGGCTTAATCACTTCATCATTTTCCGTAAACGTGTAAAATCCAATACCATCTATATTTTTCAAAACCTCGGCTAACCACATATATTTTGGTTGATGTAAAGTTTTTGAATATATGTATAAATTTTCAAACGATAAACCATTCTTGCTTTCCAACAATGATAAAATCAAATTCGTTTTACCACCCCCAGATGGAGCAGCAATAATATATCTTACTGTATTAGGAAAAAGTTTACTATGTCGTCGGTAATTTTTATTATTAATTGTAGAAAGTTTATTGTCGTTGTTATTCACTTTTAAACTGACGGGCTGTTTTACAAATTTCATTTTTACAATACACTGAGACAGAACAAGTCTACACGAGTATTTATACGCTCATTTACTTTTAAACTCACGGGTTGTTTTACAAATTTCATTTTTACAATATACTGAGACAGAATAAGTCTACTCGAGTATTTATTCGTTTATTTACTTTTAAGAATGTGTCTACGAGTGTTTTACTATTTATTTGCGAAGAAACAACGAATTGAAGAACAACACTGTTTCGAACACTACAATTTACCAACGTGGTCGGATCATTGTGATGGACCTTTACCATTGAAAAAAAATTGTCATATATGTAAAACTAAAAAATTTAAGTTTTTTTGTAAAAAATGAACAAGCAAACAAAAAAAACAATCAGTCGATTAAAAGATATTCAAGGAAAAGGTTTACTCAATACATTAATTGATAAATTACCAGTGGAGATTCATTTACCATTTTACAAGTTTTGTGGACCAGGAACAAAATTACAGAAACGTTTAAATCAAGGTGATATTCCAATAAATCAACTAGACAAAGCTTGTTTCGAACACGACATTGCTTATTCTAAAACATCTGATTCACTTGAAAGGAGGGAAGCCGACAAACGTTTAATTGAAAAAGCTTGGGAACGCGTTAAATCAAAAGACGCCAGCTTGGGTGAAAAATCAGCAGCTTGGTTTGTGACCAACATTATGAAGGCTAAAACAAAGATGGGTGGGAAACTGAAAGTGAAAACAAGAAAGAAAATTCCGCTAAGTAAAATAATACAATCGTCTCGCAAAGCATTAAGAGAAAAAAATGCAAAAAATATTAATCAAATTATAAAAAATGCGTTGTTGGCAGCTAAAAGAAGTGAACATAAATATGGAAAAAGAAATATTTCAATACCAAGAGTGTTACCGGTTCCTAAAAAAATTGGTGGAGCGTTACCATTTTTAGTACCTCTTCTTGCTGGGCTTTCCGCTGTTGGTAGTTTAGCAGGTGGTGTTAGCAGTATCGCCAAAACGATTAGTGATGCTAAAAAAGCTCGTGAATTTTTAGAAGAAAATAAACGTCATAACAAAAAAGTTGAATTAAATTTGAAACAAGAAAAAGCAATTGTTTTTAAGCCATATAAAAAAGGATATGGGTTATACTTAAATCCACACACACTAGGAAATAATAAAAGAAATGTGTATTGACAACAACAGTATTTTGATACATTTATAAAAAATCATAAAAATCGTTTTTTTAAATATTTTACCTAAAAAGGCTTTAACAAATAGAGATTTGATTTATTATGCGAGGAATATCCCATACTTCAGGGGGGTATTTATGAGAGATGAACTACCACATAAACCATGGAAAATTGAAAGTGGTATCATTAACCTACAAACATCTAATTTTCCTGGATCTCATTGGGTGTCGTATTTTAAAAAGGGAGAAAAAAAGTTGTATTACGATTCTTTTGGACTACCCCCTCCGAAAGAACTTATAAAATAACTTGGTAAAAACATTCTATACAACGATTACAGTCATCAAAAAATTAATGAAGTTATTTGTGGGCATTTGTGTTTAATATTTCTGTGTTATTGTTACGAAAAATATTTAAATCAAAAATGTCATATAGCATAGCACTAAGCGGTAAAACATCAAAATTGGAAGCACATTTTTTCCCACCGATAGATTGTTCAAATGGAGACTATGAAATTGGGCTTATTGAATTTTTCTAATACAACTCAATACCGAATATTGATACGCATCGTAATAAGATAACCATAGGTAATAAAACAATTACATTACCAATTGGATGTTACGAAGTTGTTGAAATTGAAGATGAAATTTTAAAACAGTTCAACAAGCTTTTTCCTCCACCACCTGCACCTAAAAAGGGAGATAAAAAACCACAAAAACCAAAACCATTCTTCAGTTTAAAAGTGAATACATGGACTTTAAAGAGTGAAATTCATTGTTCAGAGAAAATTACGTTTACGGAAAAGGAATCGTTTGGAAAATTACTCGGTTTTACAAAAACAAACGTCTTAGAAGCAAATAAAAAGTATACATCTGATGAAATTGTTCGCATACAAGCAATTAATGCTATTTTTGTGAATTGTAATTTGGTAAAAGGAGCTTATTTAAACAATAATACAACACATCATTTATATTCTTTCTACCCTGATGTGAAAATTGGTTATAAAATTATTGAAATACCAAAAAACATAATTTATTTTCCTATGAATAGAAAATACATTGATGAAATAATTGTGACTATCACTGATCAAGATGATAATTTAGTAAATTTTAATGGTGAAGAGATTACATTAAGAATTCACATCAATAAGAGAGGTTGAAAATGTTAATTTTAAGTTCAGATGCAAAACTATTGTATAAAAAGAAACAACCAAAACAACAGTCGCTCAGTGTTTCTAAGAAAGTAAATAAGAAGAGAAATGTGCTTAGCAAAGTAAATAGAGAATTTTTAAAATCATTAGGATTCAAAATTAAAGAAACATAATTATGGATATTCTTAACATCGATGAAAAACCACTGTTTGATAACAGTGTAACACGTAATGAAATGCACTCTTACAATCCTTATGTAAATTCCTATTCGTACGGAGACGAGATACGTATTCCTATTCACCAGGTTGACATTAACGTTTTGCCATCTGAGAGCTATATCCATATTGAAGCTCAAGTCGTTTTAAAAGAGGATGAAAGTAAAGCAGCCGAATCAAAGGACTGTGTTCTTAGTGGAAACTTTGGTGTTAGTCTTTTTGATGAAATTCGTTATGAACTGAATGCTACAGAAATAGATAAATGTAGATGTCCTGTTATTAGTACGTCTCTTAAAAATTATATTTCCTACAACAGAAATGAAAGCAAATCTTTGGCTGTTGCTGGGTGGACTGGAGGTGAAGAACTTTAAATAGTAGATTGGAGTTATAGTTATCAAATATCTATACCACTAAAAATGATTTTTGGATTTTGTGAAGATTATAAAAAAATTATGATAAATTCAAGACATGAACTAGTTTTAATTCGTTCAAGAGATGATACAAATTGTTATACCAAAAAAAAAGATGGAAGAGATGTTAAAGTAAAAATTCTAAAAATTCAATGGAGAGTGCCTCACATTTCAGTTTCTGATAAACAAAAATTACATTTCATGAAGATTATTAATACTAATAAAATGATTACGGTACCTTTTCGTTGTTGGGAACTACATGAATATCCATCTTTGCCAAAAGCAACAGATCATTCGTGGACAGTAAAGACATCTTGCCAATTAGAAAAGCCTAGATTTGTAATACTAGCTTTTCAGACAAATCGTAGAGATATTGCAACTGGTGTGGTTAGTCACTTTGACCACTGTAAATTAATTAAAGCAAAACTGTTTTTAAATTCTGAAGTATATCCATATGATGACATTTCAACCGATTTTGATCGAATGAAATATGCACAATTATATGATATGTATACAAATTTCCAAAACGCATATTATCAACGACGTTCGGAGCCGATGCTAACATACAACGAATTTCGTACAAAAGCCCCCATTGTGGTATTTGACGCTAGTCGACAAAATGATTCATTAAAAACTGGTCCAGTTGATTTGCGATTAGAATTCACATTTAAAGAAGCGCCGGCAGAAAAAACTACCGCATACTGTCTTATTATTCACGAAAGATTAGTTGAATATTCAGTGTTAACGAGTAATGTGAAAGTTTTAATATAAGATTTTTTTTCATAAATATGTGTATACAATGTTAGTAATAACAATATATTATATGTACAATCGTAAAGACAAAAAAAATTTGTTTAATTTTAGTGAATAAGAAACATAATATAGAAAGAAAAATGTGCATTTTTTTCAAATCATTCTTTTATATGTATATTTTATATAATTTTAGTTTAGAGATATAAATGTATTTAAGTATATTAATAAGTATATAAATAAATCATTTTTTTACTATAAACATCTTTTTTTTTTATTTTTTCTTGTCCTATTCAATTTCAGGTATCCAAAACGAGACAAACAGTTATGTGTTACAACACATTCTTCACGTACGCACTGTTGTATAAAAAACTTGTACAAAAACCAGTTCTACAACGACACACAAAAAAAAGTTCATTCATTCGTTCGTTCAACCTACACAAGGCCGTTACAGAAAAAAAGTTTATTCATTTTTATAAACAACAAATTCATTCATCTACAAAAAAAATTTCACTTTCTTTCAAATTCAAAATTAATCAGTGTATGCAAATTAAAAAGTTTCGCTTTCACTAAAATGCAAAAATTGGGTGTCAAAAAACTGGGTAAACTTGTGGCGAATCGGACTAGGTCAATATAGCGGGTTCGAGACAATGTGGGTCAGTGGGCTAGGGGTCAATAAACCCATTTGTGCTGGAATCGGCATAGTCTTACTACTTAAGTATCGTGTTAATTTCTGTAAACTATTAAATCCTATATTCCCGGTATTCACAGACAATATAAAAGCTGATTTAAGATCTCGTCCTCTTACCTGCGTACTCTTACCTGCCTTTAACCTAATGCATTTTTAGGTAAACATAAGTACAGCGGCGGCCCTAGGGCGGTGCGAGCGGTGCGACCGCAACGGGCCCCGTCATGTGTGGGGCGCCGAAAACGCCCGATCGCTACCGATCTTCCGGTCGACTATCAATCGTATGAGCGCAAATCGTGACGGATACGAGCGACAGGCGACCGAACGCGACAAACCATAGCCTCCTACAATTACAAGCCGTGTTGTTGAAATTGGCAACATTGTATATAGTATACAAGTAGTCCTGTTGGTGTAGTCCTATATTGTATATTATTATAAGATGTATTGATCTTGTTGTAAAACATATTGTAAAACTAATTAAAAAAGTACATAAAAATAAATTATTAAAATATTTTTCAGAAAAAATTTATGAATATCTGTAATTATTATATATTTCACTAGAATTTATATCTTATTTTTAAGTCCTTTAATTTAATGTGATTTAATTTTTTATTCCTTCCTTTTTTAATTAAAAAGAGCTTATTAAGTATGTAGGGACATAGCATAGGTAGGAAAGCACAAATATTTTATTAAAGTTTATTGCTAATATTTGTATGTACAAAAATTTTATAAAAAAATTTACAAACTATTACTTTTTTTTAAAATTGATAATTTTTCTTTTAGTTTTTTCATTTAAAAGAGTGCTATTTTTTGTTTGGTGAAATTATTTAATAGTATATTACATAAAATATTACAAATGCTTTTATAAATTTTATGGTGTTCTGTTTTACAATTAAAGCATATTTCGGTAAAATTAATATAAAATTTTTTTGTTTTAAGCTTAATATTGTTAATTCCACCAGAATTGATTTTTATTTTTTTACTAAAAAAAAAACAGTTTCGTATTGCTTATCATTTAAAATATACTGAAATATCGAACATAAATGATAAAATATAAATTTTGTTTGCTCGGTAGGTATACTTAAACCCCCTCTTTGTAGTTCATCGAAATAATTATTATTAATAAAATTTCCCTTTTCTTCTTCTACTAATTTTATACAAAACACACAATCAAGTGTTTTCTTTACCGAATGTGCTGCATTTCCACAAACATAAATCTGTGATGATTCGTCTAATTCACAATTTTCTAAGTACTCTGAATTTAATATTCATTTAATTTAAATAAATTAATTTAATTTAAAAAATTAATATATTAATTTAATTTAAATAAATATTAAATAAATTTAATTAAAATTCGTCAGTACTATTGGAATCGTCGCAGTCATTAATACAATTGGACGACAATTCAGTCAGTGATTTAAGAAATAATTTCGTATCACTATATGTAAATAATTTTTTAATTCTTTTTTTTTTTCAGCTTCTATAACCTGAGTATATGATACATGATAATTACAACCAGATAATGATCGGTATTGGCTAAATCGTTTTTCCAAATTATCCGTTTGGAATTTCCCACATAAAACATAATGCACTTTTAACTGTTTAAAAAAAAATTCAATTAATCTAATTAAATTCGTGGGGCTTATAATAATTGCATTAAATGTATCTTTTGAAAAGCCTACACCGCCATCTATATTTTGCCATTTATTTAACCAGTCCACAAATTTTTTCAAAAAAGTCAATTTTTCGTCATCTACCTTTTCAATGGGTGTACAAAATTTATTTCTTTTAACCACCCCTTTTAAACAGTTTTTAGTGTTTATAATGCACCACCATTGTTTTATTATTTGAATAAATCCCACTGTTTCTTCATACCTACTGACCATTTTCAAGGCAGCTATAGTAGAGTCGTGAAAAATATTTTCTACCAGCTGCACATGTTGTCTTTCTATAGAATTGGGGTATAATGTTTTATTATTTAATTTATAAGCTTTTTTTACAAGTAAACTTGTTTCTGTCTCTGCAAATTCTTGCAGATAAAAAAATTGTGCCGACATCAATTTATTGTTTTCAAAATCTGGATATATAAAAGTTTTCTGGCCATTTGTTAAATTTATCCAATTATTTCTAGTGTTTTTAAATATATGTACAAAATTGTATATACAATAAATTAAATTAGAATTGATGGAATTTTTGAAAAAGTAATTATTTCCTGAAATTAATTTGGACATACTTTGGTTAATTCTATTGTTATCAGTAATTATGCATAAAACTGTGAAATCATTATTTTGTACATATTCTGTTACTTCTAGAGTAGTATCCTTAAGTTGCGCTCCAGTAATTGAAGCTACTGGAATTAAACTTCTTTGAAGTTACCAAAACAAGAGCTTATCATAAATGTTTGTACAGTTTTGGCAACTTCGTTTCGATTTTCTGCGAAACCCGTGACTCTATTAGATTTGAATTCTAAACTAGAATTAACATAAATTTCGTCAACTAATAACGAAACAATTTTTTCTCTTTCATTTAAGTTTTTGGACATAGATGACAAATAATGTTCATTATTATCCAAATTAGGTTTAATATTAAAAGATGACGAAATTTCCTGTAAATATCTTTTGTGGGGTAATATAAGAAATCCCGTAATAAATTATAACAAGAAGAAGACTGGCAGTATATTGCAAATGAAAATATTATTGTGGACATACTATAACTTTTTTTATTATTTATAATAAGTTGCAACTGATTCAGTAATAAAGTCAAATGTTTTTGTTTTGGTATATAAGAATCAGAAATATTGTTTCTAGCAGTCTCTAAATAGTCACATGATTTTTTTAACAAATTCTCACAATTTGCTGAAGATTCAATTTCGCACGAATATTTATACCTAGTAAGTAAATTCTCAAATTGTGACCATTTAGATAATTTACTTGAAGGTGAAAGTACCCATCTTAAATCACTTCCTGCTAACCTATTGTTTTTTAAAAACACCTCAGTGTATAAGTTTTTATTAATAATAACACTGTATATATCTATTTTATAATTCCAAACTGGAAGAAGTTTTAATTTAAAATTACACAAAAATTCTTCAAAATTATTAATATTGTCACTTTTTAAAAATTGTTCTATTTTATCTTCTTCTCTTTTAAAAATATTTTCGTTGCGGACTGCCGAATCTGATCGTTTTGGTTTGGGTTTTTGACTTAAATATTTCGGTATATTTGGAAATATGCTGGAAACGGCACCGTCGACTAATTTTGGATACCTTAATTCCAACTGCACTAAGTTACCGTTTCCATTTTGGTACTTATCGTGAGTAATAATGTCACTTGAATTAAAATGGCAAACACACACAGCTGAATAAGGTGATGGAGTCCAATTTTTTCGCGGTATTGCTCGCATCCAATTTTTTTTCAATTCTGTGAAGGAATTGGAAATGTGAAAGTTCATTTAGAGCCTTCAATTTTAATTAAACTGTCATAATTGCTCTTACAGTCAGGGACACAACAACAGCGTGGCATCTATAAAAATTACAATATTTTTTAATATTAAAAAAATAATACGTATAATTTATTGGATACTTCGAATTAAATGATGAATTATCTTTATATCTACGCCCTTTTTAAAAATAAATTATAATATTTAAAAATAAAGTAAAATCAAAACATAACCTTAAACTTACCTTTATTTGGAGTAACTGCTTAATAATTTTAAATGCAATTAATTCACTGTAAATTATTTAGACTACAATTATAAATATGTATAGTTATATACATAAATTTTAAAAAGAAAATAATAATTTTAATAACTGATAATTAAATAAATATGTAATTTAAAAAGCACAACTGTATGAAGGAACAGCAAAGACGCCGAACGCCGGAAATCAAAAGAATACACACCATATATACGATACATACGGCGCATATAATTTCATATTAACATAGGACTACCTGCCCTGTTGCCAAACTTAACAACAACACGGCTTGTAATTGTAGGAGGCTATGAACAAACGCTCGGTAGAGGGGGCGTGGGCGACGGGAGTGGGGTGAAATTTTGTTTCGTTTCGTCAGTAAACATCGTTTGTACGCGAACAGTGTGTTTTTGATATTCTTCTACCTACTTATTAGTGTATTGAGATATTTGTGTGTTGAAGTTGAAACAAATGTTTCGTGTGTTGTAGACACAAATCAAGTAAGTATATTTATGCGTTTGAAGAATGTATATGTTAGTTTTAAGTACCTACCGGTGAAGATTTGTTATTATATTGTTGTTGTTATTTCACTAATCATTATTACACGTTAAGCTGATAATCTTCCAAATAAATAAAAATAATACAGTATTAGACCGATACATCATATTATTTTAACTAAGTATTCCACTTATTTATTTGAACCTGATAGTGCATCAAGTAACAATTAATGCGTTCTTGGTCTGAGATTTTCTTATGGGTTGTGATTTATGTTTTATGACGACAACCATGAAGTGCCCTATTTATTTACATAAAATTTATCTCTTCCAGAAAATAAACATGCCGCTACACAGTGCGGCCGATTGCCAAAAAGCCGGCCAAAATTCGAAAATTTGAGTAAATCACTCCAAAATCGAATTTTAAGGGCTTTTGGGGTCGCTGATTACAAATTTCATGTCAAACGTACGAAAATTCACCTCTTATAGACCTACCCCCTGGGGTGAAATTTCGTATATTATTGGGCATACTTAAGTTACGTATCATTTTCGAGGTTTTTGGTGTCCCTGATTACAAATTTCATGTCAAACGTACGAAAATTCACCCCCTTCACCCCTTATAGACCTACCCCCTGGGGTGAAATTTCGTATATTATTGGGCATACTCAAGTTACGTATCATTTTCGAGGCTTTCGGGGTCCCTGATTACAAATTTCATTTCAAACGTACGAAAATTCACACCCTTTGCGGCAAAAATAATTTACAATGCGGCAAAAATATTTTATTTGAGGCGAAAATATTTTGTGGATTAGGGTAAAAATTAATTGTTGAGTTATTGGTGAGATAAATGACGTGTAAGGATAAAGGTTCAAGGTTCAGAGCAGCGCGGTATGTGGTGGAAGCGTATAGTTTAGGCTACGTTAATGCGGTAATTGCAAAATGTAAATAAAACTAGGTGTTTCAAATTAACAAATATCTTACATTTATTGAAATGAATTTGTGCAGTGAAACACGTTCACTGCGCCTGTCCACGAGAACGGCGTACAATACAGCTAACTTACAACTATTTATTAAAAGAAATTACCATATAACTTAAATTGACTAGGAAGGAAATTTAACATTAGCATAACCTAAAGGTGTTAATTACACTGAACTAAACTATAGTACACTAGTTTACAGTATGAGATTAGTAGTAGAAATATGGGGCTTCTGGACCCTCCTCCCTCCTCCCGATTTTTTTTTTAACGACTGTTAGAGGAGATAGGTAAGCTTTGCCGTCTAGGTGGTGTTGCTAGTCTGAACCACTATGAACTGTGTACCTTGCTTCAAAATTCCATGAAAAGATGGCGTTGCTAGTCTGAATAACCTCGAACTCTGTAAATTCTAAGTTTTCATTACTAGATAGCGCTGCTAGTCTGGATATTAGCGATCCCTATGCGTAAGTTTGAAAAAATTGTCAACAGATGGCGCCGAAAATCCCTTTTGATAGTTAAAAGATGGCGTAGCTAGTACCGCAAACATTGTACCTTGATTCATAATTTTATCATATTTTTATCTGAAAACAGGTTTAAACAGGTTTTTCTCTAAATTAAAACACATTTTTTATTTTAATAAATTTATTTAAAAGAAATATTTCACAATAAAAAAAATGTTTAAATGTTATTACAATAATATTTGTATATGGATATGACATTTTCCATGGCGCAAGTTGCTCCAGAATGATGGCCGCATCGAGGGCTAGTGTATGTTGAAGTTATGATTCTCAACTTGGGGCAAATTGTTATTTCTTCAAAGTTCATAATGGGCGCTGACGGTAGTAGCCGTTTCAAATACCGCACTTTTTCTTCTCCTTTCGTATAGATGATGCGAGTTCCGTGTAGATTGTTTATTAAAATGTATTGTAGTTCCTCGTATTCAATATGTCCATCCTTCCAGGAGAACCCATGATGCTTTTTCCGTAACCAGCGAGCTGCGCGTTGATCTTTTTCACTTAATCCGCAAAACGGTATTGGTGATTTGAAAATATAGCGTTGTAGTATATAATCTTCACCACAATTTTCTTCGGAAGAATCGAATTTCAACACAGCCAATTCCTTTATGTAGAATTTCCCATTTGTTGAATTTGGAAATCCTTGGAAGTCAACAATTGCTGTGTCGGTCTTCATTGTACGAAGTCTAGAGTCAAACTGTTCAGCTTAGAATTCAGTAACTAATGTTTTATTTAAAATAAAACTGGTTTTTATAGGCGTGAGCTTGCTTAAATAAGTCGTGTGTATGTATGTTTTACTGACGTCATTAACGGATATATTGCTACTAATACCACGAACGAAAATTTCAGTCTAATATGTAAAAATAAAAATTATGTTATAATTTGCTTTATTTTAAGTACAAGCATTACTCGAATATTATAATTCGATATAAAATTCACATAATTGTGTATGTATATTTGCTATTATGAACCATATGTAACTTAAATAGACGACTATTTATAGGAATAAAGTTAGTTTTTATTCATATGCAGATTTTTGCTAGCAAAAGTAATAAGTTTTAAAACTATTATCAATGTTATAAAAAATTAATTTTGAAATTAAAAGTACACGCTATAGAAAGTTCAGGCTATAGCGTATTAATTTATATTTTATAAAAAATAATTTCTTAACTATGTAAGTATATGTAATATTATTTATATGTATTTTTTAACGATACAAAGTTATAATCACATATAGCAAACTGCTGACGAAGTGCATTCCACACGTTACCATACTATCAATATTAGAAAATTTATTTTCAAGAATAGTATTATTGATACTAAAAATTTATTACGAATAAGAACCTATTCATTTAACGTAAAATGTTTTGGCCATCGATAATGTACTAGATTGCAATTAAAACGATTTCTTTCTGTGTAATAAAACTAGCATATTTTTTATAAACTGAGCACTCAAAATTGATAGGAAAATTCTGGTTTCCTAGATAGTTATGTTAAGATACGCTTTTTAGGATTAAAAAAATTAATGTTGTGTTAACCTTTCTACTCCTAAATAACAGCATTCATACAGTTTAAAACATTTTTTAATAAAAAAATCGATAGTTTTAGACAATTTAAACAATACCCATATATACCCATATGATGAAAATTGTAATTTGGATTGTGTATTACCCATGTCTGCTTTTAAACTATTTGCAGTCTAATTTTATAAAAGCACCTAAAAATTATCTGTTACTATATGTAAATAATAAAAATTATTATATATATATAATATATATATATATATATATATATATATATATATATATATATATATATATATATATATATATAAATATAATAAGTTTTCTAAGCAAACGAATTGAAAATTTTGTCTAATGCAAAAAAACGTAACATTCCTTTATGCAATTTAATACTTTAGAATACATAAATACGTATACAGGGTGGAAAGTAAAATAATTGTCGTCGTCTTTCAAGAGCGGATAAAAACTTTAATTTGGGATAGGAAATTTTATTTTTTTTCGCAGTTAAGCTGCATTCAATTAATTAACCCTTTCTTGCACTGCAGTTTTAGATCATTATTGTTCGACGATACTTTATTTTTAACAAATCATTAATAATATGGGTGAATACTTATTGGCAAGAATTACATAGTTTGCACATATGTTCTATTGTATCAGAACGTCAATGGAACAATGCAATTTAATTGCCTATATTGAGGAGCAAGTAAAAACATTACCTAGTTTAATAGCTCAGAAAATACACATTACATAGTTCGTTGCAAGAACAATCATTTCGGTGATCTTTTTTAACGAATTACTAAAATTAAGGACTGTGGTATGTAATAAATAACAACACTCACATAATTTTAAAATATTTTATTAAATAATTAACATACAGCTGTTCGAAAAATTACAAAGATTTTTTTAACAACTTATTAAATGTTGATAACTTATTTTAATATCTTCTATAGGGTCGTAAGTATAACCCTTAACCTGAAATTTTTTCATCACCATCGTTGGCGACTGTATTCTCATCATAATCAGCTTCGTTGTCGCTCGCAGTATCTTCGCTATCGCTAGCAGATGTTTTTTCATCGCTGCCTTCGCCATCATTTGATATATACTTTAACACTGGCTCAATAATATCATGCTTTTCCAATTCCCTAGTTATTGAGATAATCCGCTTTCCAATCTCACTTTCCTTTAAATTATTAAAATGGCTTCGTTTTTTCTCGTTTTCGATATAATCCGCGAAGCTGGGATTTATAATATGACTCCTTTCCATTAAATTACATATAGTATTAACCGTTTTTTCTCCAATTTGCGTCTGAGTCGCTAAACTTCTTAGTTCATCAACTAAATGGTTCGGATCATCAAAATATTCTTCTTCATCAACAGGGTTCGAATGGCCATTATGAAGGTTAGCATTTTCATCATCATATTTGAAACGTTTAGCTCCCCCATTTATTGAGTTGGATGTTGAAGGTTTTTCCTTTTCTTCTGAATTTTTATCTTCTTGTTCTTCATCCTTTGCGCATGCGTTCTGAAGCTCTTTGATCCTTAATATGTCTAGTGCAGTTTGTAAGAGACCAGCCACTTTTGGAATAAAACTTGTTTCTTTGTAGTTATCAGGCGATGGTAAATGCTTTTGTTCATCAGATCGATTATCTTCGACATTTACCGATTGTAGAATATTATGCGAGTTTTTTAAAGCGTGGAATTTACTTCTGATTGCTTCTGCTGCAGCCATCTTACTTTCACCAAAAGTATTCAAGTTTCTTTTGGATAGATCTGTATCATTTTCGTGTTGATTTTGAAATACTGGTGCTTTATCTTCCTTTGCTTCAATGTCATTTCTTGCTTCAAAACTATATTCGGTTTCATTATCATCATTTTCATCATTAGATTTTGACGATTCACTTTGTATTGAAAGTCTCTTCTTCTCCGCGCTGTTCACTTGTGTCCCATTATTTACGGACTGATTAGTGGTATATTCAAACTGATTATTTTTCATCTGACCATTATTGTTTGTTTGATGTTCCCAAGCATGCACTCTTCTTTTCATATGACGTAAAAGAGAATCTCTCCGCGAAAATGTCTTATCACAACGCATACACTCAAACATATATATATTTATATATATATATATATATATATATATATATATATATATATATATATATATATATATATATATATATATATATATATATATAATAATAATTTTTATTATTTACATATAGTAACAGATAATTTTTAGGTGCTTTTATAAAATTAGACTGCAAATAGTTTAAAAGCAGACATGGGTAATACACAATCCAAATTACAATTTTCATCATATAGGTATATAGGGGTATTGTTTAAATGGTCTAAAACTATCGATTTTTTTATTAAAAAATGTTTTAAACTGTATGAATGCTGTTATTTAGGAGTAGAAAGGTTAACACAACATTAATTTTTTTAATCCTAAAAAGCGTATCTTAACATAACTATCTAGGAAACCAGAATTTTCCTATCAATTTTGAGTGCTCAGTTTATAAAAAATATGCTAGTTTTATTACACAGAAAGAAATCGTTTTAATTGCAATCTAGTACATTATCGATGGCCAAAACATTTTACGTTAAATGAATAGGTTCTTATTCGTAATAAATTTTTAGTATCAATAATACTATTCTTGAAAATAAATTTTCTAATATTGATAGTATGGTAACGTGTGGAATGCACTTCGTCAGCAGTTTGCTATATGTGATTATAACTTTGTATCGTTAAAAAATACATATAAATAATATTACATATACTTACATAGTTAAGAAATTATTTTTTATAAAATATAAATTAATACGCTATAGCCTGAACTTTCTATAGCGTGTACTTTTAATTTCAAAATTAATTTTTTATAACATTGATAATAGTTTTAAAACTTATTACTTTTGCTAGCAAAAATCTGCATATGAATAAAAACTAACTTTATTCCTATAAATAGTCGTCTATTTAAGTTACATATGGTTCATAATAGCAAATATACATACACAATTATGTGAATTTTATATCGAATTATAATATTCGAGTAATGCTTGTACTTAAAATAAAGCAAATTATAACATAATTTTTATTTTTACATATTAGACTGAAATTTTCGTTCGTGGTATTAGTAGCAATATATCCGTTAATGACGTCAGTAAAACATACATACACACGACTTATTTAAGCAAGCTCACGCCTATAAAAACCAGTTTTATTTTAAATAAAACATTAGTTACTGAATTCTAAGCTGAACAGTTTGACTCTAGACTTCGTACAATGAAGACCGACACAGCAATTGTTGACTTCCAAGGATTTCCAAATTCAACAAATGGGAAATTCTACATAAAGGAATTGGCTGTGTTGAAATTCGATTCTTCCGAAGAAAATTGTGGTGAAGATTATATACTACAACGCTATATTTTCAAATCACCAATACCGTTTTGCGGATTAAGTGAAAAAGATCAACGCGCAGCTCGCTGGTTACGGAAAAAGCATCATGGGTTCTCCTGGAAGGATGGACATATTGAATACGAGGAACTACAATACATTTTAATAAACAATCTACACGGAACTCGCATCATCTATACGAAAGGAGAAGAAAAAGTGCGGTATTTGAAACGGCTACTACCGTCAGCGCCCATTATGAACTTTGAAGAAATAACAATTTGCCCCAAGTTGAGAATCATAACTTCAACATACACTGGCCCTCGATGCGGCCATCATTCTGGAGCAACTTGCGCCATGGAAAATGTCATATCCATATACAAATATTATTGTAATAACATTTAAACATTTTTTTTATTGTGAAATATTTCTTTTAAATAAATTTATTAAAATAAAAAATGTGTTTTAATTTAGAGAAAAACCTGTTTAAACCTGTTTTCAGATAAAAATATGATAAAATTATGAATCAAGGTACAATGTTTGCGGTATTAGCTACGCCATCTTTTAACTATCAAAAGGGATTTTCGGCGCCATCTGTTGACAATTTTTTCAAACTTACGCATAGGGATCGCTAATATCCAGACTAG
Source organism: Brachynemurus nebulosus (assembly GCA_035578155.1). Classification (NCBI taxonomy): domain Eukaryota; kingdom Metazoa; phylum Arthropoda; class Insecta; order Neuroptera; family Myrmeleontidae; genus Brachynemurus; species Brachynemurus nebulosus. The sequence continues at coordinate 3,932,379 of JAPWDM010000007.1, read as the reverse complement.
CAGCGCTATCTAGTAATGAAAACTTAGAATTTACAGAGTTCGAGGTAGTTCAGACTAGCAACGCCATCTTTTAATGGAATTTTGAATCAAGGTACAGAATTCGCGGTGGTTCCGACTAGCAACGCCATCTTTTCATGGAATTTTGAATCAAGGTACACAGTTCATAGTGGTTCAGACTAGCAACACCACCTAGACGGCAAAGCTTACCTATCTCTTCTAACAGTCGTTAAAAAAAAAAATCGGGAGGAGGGAGGAGGGTCCAGAAGCCCCATATTTCTACTACTGAGATTGAGACTTTAAATGAAATGTGGGACGACGGACTGACGTAACGATCGTATGCAGATTAAGATGAAGAAATCGTAATTTACTTGTCGGCTTAACAAACCAAATGATACATTATAGGCACTTGAATTTTGAAACTGAATAATATAAATTCATAAAGTTAAATGGATGGAGCTGAACATTACGAAATACAAAATGAAATGTTATAAGCGTATTAAGCAAAATATCACAAAATTACTAAATGAAATGTTACAATATTGAACCCTAATTTCAATATACCTGCCATGAGGTATCAGCTCCGTGACTTTGAGAATGGATTTCGAAAAGGACACGACATGCTAAACATTGCCCTTAAATTAACTAAATTAATGTTAAAATTAATTAATAAAGTAGACTATCAATTAATTTATACATATGGCATCTGAGCCAAAAAAAAAAATAAAATTTTGAAATTATAACCTAGATTGTAGATAAATTTAGACGTCGTTGGACACTTAAGTCAAATATTAAATGAAACGTGAAAAGAAATGAAACAAGATGCTTAAACTGATTGACAGAAAAAATTAATAAATTCACGTGTCTAATAAATACAACGTGAAATAATTTGGTCAATAGTTAAACATAATTTAAATAATTTCTAAACTTTACATTATAGCATAGAAATGAAATTTTGAACAAAAACGAACGTCTAATTAATGGTAAAAATACATATCCTAAATTTTAAAATAATAAAATTGAATAATTACATGCTATACTGTTGTTATGTAAGCCCAAAAAAAATAAATTTAAAAATGAATCAACACTTACGTGTGTCCATCACGAACTCCATGCAAAAAGTGGTTCATGTTTTCTATTTGAAACATATTCAAAACTTTTTCTAGAACTTTCTAGAATTTATCGTTTAAGTTCCATACAACAACGCCACGAGTGGGCACTTTAATAACAAGATTCAAGCGTAACATATTATTTGAGGACATATCGAGCTGAAATCTACTTATCCGTGATTTTAATAAATTTTATGTTATTTTACTAGATGTCACTAGGTTGATACATTGATTAAATGTTTGATTAACAGATCTATGTATGTACTTTGCAACAGTCATCCAAAGATGACGTGGCACCTTTACCCCTTCTCGACCACCCCCTGGGGTGAAATTTCGTATATTATTGGGCATACTCAAGTTATGTATCGTTTTCGAGGTTTTTGGGGTCCCTGATTACAAATTTCATGTCAAACGTACGAAAATTCACCCCCGTCACCCCTTATCGACCACCCCTTAGGGTGAAAATTCGTGCATTATTGGGCATACTCAAGTTACGTATCGTTTTTGAGGTTTTTGGGGTCCCTGATTACAAATTTTTTCTCAAAATTACGAAATTCCGAATGGTAAATGCTATATGATATCACCCAAGACGTTTCAAGCCTAAAGCGAGCCCACCCCACATGACTCGGGGCTTTCAACTCAAATTAATTAAATGGAAAACAATTTTGATATTATCACAAAAAATTTTATTACAATTAAGAAGTATATACAATACATGAAGTAAGAGATTGAATTATAGTATAATATGATACTTTCGCATGAACGGAAGTACGTAAAAAAAATTTATTACATGAAGAAATTTCCGTTGTCCTTAAGATCATTGACATCAATATCTGTTTCTGACTCAGACGCTGAGCTACTACCTGCACTTTCTTGCTCTGTTTCTTCTCTACCGACAGATGCAGACGATAATAAATTTATAGTCTCTGCGGAAAGAGATTTTAGCGGTTTAGCTGGCAATTTCGGCAACTCGAAATATAAGGATCTGAGGCTATTAAAAATCGTTTGAAAACGTCCTCCAATGTTTTTTTGTCTGTAATTCTTTCTCGCAAAGGCCTCCTGCGCATCTTCTGACATTTGTCCGATAGGTAAAACTGCATTTTGTATAATTTCTGGGCCATGTATTAAAAGCTTATGTACTAAAATAGGCATGCAGTACCACTCGTAAGTTTGTACGATTTTTTAGCTAATTTAACAGTGTATTCGCGAAAATTGACTGCATTTATTTCATGACCACTCGAGATGGCTTGCAATATAATATAAAAACAATATATGATATCTTCATTAATGCCAGTTATTTTCGCCGATTTTCGGTAGTTTTCAAAAAAATGACGAGCTGTATTACCATCGTTCGAGGTACCACTTCCAGCTTTAGGCTTATCAACATTGAGTCCTAATTCTGTTTTAAAGGCAGCTTGTATTGCTTTTTTCCTTTTCGCGACCGACTCTTTTTCCTCTGCACTTCGCGCTTGCCATTTTTAATTTTTAATTTGTAAGATAAGTGCAATAAAAATTCGAAACATCTAATCCAGCAATGTAAAGATGATAAGCCAAATTTTAAGTTCTCTGTAATAACTTTCTTTTTTAGCATTTCATTGATATTATTAAACATCTTTGAAGTAAAATTGCATAGATAACAGCGTATTGCAAACATTGTGTCAGTTAATGAATAGCACACTTTTGTATCTATCATCGATAAAGTAAGGTCATACTTTATACTCACGAGTTGTCCATTAACAGTAGTTTTAAATGGTGTTAAATTCTTTATCTGCTCCTCTACGTCATCGACTGTTTTTTTAGTCAACTCCAGTGACTCTTTTGCACATCGAATTGTGATCGGGCGACAAAATCTTGGCGAGGATGGCCTAGGATTTTTCCAAACTATTGTTGTTTCTTTCGTCTCAGAGTTTCTGTATACAAGCTGTAGGGGGACGAGGGAGGTGAAAAAATTATTTTCGTCACTCACTTCGATTTCATAATCTGATTTGTGCTTGTATTCAGTGTGTCCAGAACTACCACCACATCCGCACTTAACGATTAAGGTCAAATTTTCTTGTATTTTTTCAGATAAACATTGAACAACTTCCATTTGATACAAAATAATACGATCAGTTGTGTGATCCAATAATGACTGCAATGTAACTGATGCTTCATATTCACTAAAACAAGACCTACAGCCGGATAGCACTGTAATTTTGCTTTTTGTATATTTTTATAAGATGGCAGCATTTTTGATTTTTTTTGTAGATGTGTATTATGCAACAGCTGATATTTGCCTTGAGATAACCCAATTTCAATAAAAAGTGACAAGGCCTCGTCGTTCGTGAATGGTACGTTTGAATTTGTATACTCCAATGATTTTCTGTATTTTTCAGCTTTAGTTGGACTTCCTTCCGAGATATCTCGCACTGCTGTTACAAAATCTGTTTTACCTTCAGATCGTAATTTACTTGTTGTGGAGTATAAGAGTTCTTTAATGGAAACAGTAGCTCGTAGATATTCGGTTTTTGTACGCTTTGTTCGTTCTGATGATTCCGAAAAACTCCGTTCTGGACGACCTACTTTGCAAACCTTTTCAATATTCTCTAGTTGCGGACAAATATTTTTTGGATTTTTTTTCTCGCCTTTTCCCAAATTAACAGTCTTACTTAACCAATCGTAATTTTTTTTTTAATTTTTCTTCAGTCCTATTACTTGCATCCCATCTTGCTTTTATCTTACACACCAAATCTGTTATTTGCCGCTTCTCGTCTTCTGATAAATAATAAGTCGCATTTCGGTTTTCGGACAAACATTTTTCGATCCTTTCATAAATTACTTTGATGTCATCCTTCAAAAGATTCTTTATTATTTGAAATAGCTGCAACCTTGATAAATTATCAGTTGTTGACATACTGGCACCTGAAAAGAAAGTTATTTTTACGGTTGTTGCATTACGTTGACGTATTCAGTAAAATGCACATCGAATATAAACTCGGATCGTACAGAAAAATAGAAAAAATTCTTACTACATGATTAGTATTTTTTACATTACATTTGTATACTCTTAGAGTAATCAAAATAAGAAAACCTATTAAATTTAAAGTTTGAAATTACCCGCGGCTCTTAAAGTAAAACAGAAAAATGAGCGCGCGCGCACATTTTCGCATACACCCAAGCACATCAATAATGTACAGAAAGTTACCCTTCTGCATAGGTAGATCCCTATGCACTGTGTATGCCCCTTCATCCCTCTTTCTCAATCTTATTCGTGTATTATATGTGTGTTCTGAATTTATTTTTGATGATCCTATTTCTTGTAATTCGGATAATATATTGTAACTTAGTTGTCACGTACTCTAGTTTATTACAGAAAAAATCTATTACAGCTCAAGTGGCAGATAGTAGCAGCTGAATTTTATTTCAATCGATAGCTTATACATTTCAAAGTAACCTCCAAAAGGTTTGAAGACAGCATCCAACAGCGTTATGTTGTTATTTTATTTGAAAACTCAAATTGTATTGAAAAAAAAAGAAAAAAAAGTACCCGTATCATTGTATTAATAAAAATTTTCTGTCACAAAATTAATATTTACAAAATTTTTTACGTATTTCACTAACCTTCAGACGTAGATTCCATTTGGTTTTCTTAGGATTCGTTTGCTGTTAGCACTTTAACACGTTTACACTTTTTTACGTACATCTACAACATTAAATTGCGTTTATAACAATGCTCAACTCCAACTGAGGGTTAAGAAAAAACTTGGGGTATAGGACGTTTTTCTGAACGATTGTATATTCTTATAGAGTCCCTCTAGCCAACTGCATGCTTAAAAATCCCTATCTAGAAACTTTTATTTTTCGAGTTTTGGCCGGCTTTTTGGCAATCGGCCACACTGTGCGCTACCAAAAAACTATCAGGCACACAGAATTTAAAAAGGAAAAAGCAAAAACAAGAGAAAACTGAGAAGGCTGCAAAATCACTTGCAAAATTTTTGAAAGTTGAGATGTCATTTGAGTCATCATCATCATAAAATTTAGTTCAAAACGCAGAAGAAGATGAAGACAGATGTTCTCATGAACATGAAGATGTTCTCATGAAGATGAAGCTCATGAACATGAAGAGCAAATAACGCAAGATGTTGCTACTCCAGGAACCTCATCTGAAGTTAAAAATATTATAGAACATATACCATCATCACCACCATGCTTTCAAGATAAAAATTGTGGTGATATTTCAAAATGGCCGCCGCTTATTGATTCTTCAACACGAGAGGGAATAATTATTCGAGGACCTGTAAATAATGAAATAAGCAACGAAAAGTACCCTAGAAAATATGATGGGCGTCATTTTTCAAACGCACATTTTCAAAGAGTAATGCCAAATGGGGAAACTTTTAAAAGAAGATGGCTTGTATACTCAAAATCTGCAGACAAAGTTTATTGTTTTTGCTGTTGTTTATTTAATCGAAATGTTCATTCTAATTTGGAAAAAGATGGATTTGATGACTGGAGACACTTATCGACACGTCTCAAAACTCACGAAACATTTTTAGATCACCGACGTGCTATGAACAATTGGATAGAAGCGTCGCACGGTGTGGTATTTTGTATAAAAACCTGGCCAAAAATGAGATTTTTCAAAATAGTTTAGCTATCCTCTGTTGTCATTTTATAGAAAGTTTAATAACTACCGCAATTAATGGGGAAACCCGCAAAAAGCTAGTGTCACACAGTGCAATATACGAGCATCCGGAATTTAGGTATTGTCAACAGTGTTTTTTAACTTTTGTCCAGAGCCATATTTTATTGTTTTTAATAGTCCTGTGATTTAGTGCACATACAATTAAATGGCTGTTATTGTGATGAATTGTTCTCAGCCAGGTATGTACTTTATATGTTGTTATACCTTTTAAAGAATAGCCAACTTATTTTTATAATAAATGGAGAACAATTAAAGGGTTAAAAACTGTTGCATAAATATTTATTTTTAATATTAGAAAAGAGTTTTGTTATATTTCTAAACACTTCAAAGTTGTCAAACTTATTTTAAAATATGAACTACTTATTATAGAAAACACTCCACGCCGTCCCAAACCGCCCCCTTTTTTAACGATTTTTTTTTGTTGGTATTCATAATTAACTAATATGTAGTTGTTTTTTTCGCTTACAGGATCATTAAAATTAAGGCATTTGGCTCGAAATGAATTGTATGCTATTATGCAACATTCAGAAGGCTTCTGTTAACTTGGAACCCCTTAATAACGGGCATGAGAAACAGAAGCATTTCAAAAAAGAAGAGGGAACCTTTCATTGCCGAAGTTTTAAATTTATTATTAGAAAGTGATACCATAAATGATAATATATATGGAAAATAGTAGTGATAATTAAACAAAATAAACTCTAAATTAATCTTTGTTTTAACAGTTTTGACCCTTTATTTTAAATAAAAAATGATTTTGTAGCTATTAAATGCTGAAAATAATTTTGGCCAGGTTTTAGTACTGAATACCACACAGTGCGTCGATTAGATTGAAAAACTTTAGTGGAATAGACAGACACTTGCAAAAACAGATTCAAGATGAAAAATCAAGGTGGGTCGCTATTCTTAAACGAATGATGTCCATAGTATTCTTCTTAGCAGGCAATAATTTATCGTTTAAAGGAAGCTCTGGATCTGAAACTTTATATTTTTATCATTAATTATAACATTTGATAAAACTATTATCAAATGTTATAATTTTTTATAACATTTGATAATAGTTTTCAAACATATTACTTTTTGCTAGCAAAAATCGGTATATGAATAAAAGCTAACATTTTTACTCACAGTCATATATTTAAATTACACAACGCTAATAATATCAAATAGTTATACATAAATTTATGTGAATTTTTATATTCGAATGAAGTTTAGGGTATGATATTTTTTTTTTTTTTTTTTTAAATTGGGGTACTGCTGCCGGTGGATGGCGCGGTCAGCAGCACCCGGCGGCATCGCCAACAGAGGGCATGCGCCGCCATAAACGATAAATAAAAACATACACAAAACAGACAGGAACACATAAATGCGATAGACAAGGGACAAAACATACACATAATAAAATCCATCGATGGGCCCTGCCATCCCAGGGCTTAAAAAGAGTGGACAGTCCTTGGAAACGGTACGGTAAGTACTAGACAGAACGTCCGGTCACCAAGGCCTGGAAGCCATCGCTGGAACTCCCTCCGAGGCATAAAAGGCCCCGGAGTGGAGGAACCTGACTAGAAACACACAAATGACTAGAATTATAAATCACAGAAGTAATCACAGATAATACTTATTGCATCGCTGAGGAGCCACAGGCCCACCAGCGACGCAATAAGGAGTTAAAACAATACCGCTGTGGAGCCATAACAACAGACCCACAGCGGCATAACAAAATATCACAGATAAATAAAAACAAGTGATGTACCACCTAGGGTGTAAAAGGCCTTCGGTGGTACATCGATAAAAAACAATAACAAAAACAACAAAACATGTATGAATAACAAAGTACCACTAAGGGTGTAAAAGGCCCTTAGTGGCATAACGAGAGACTAAAAGTACCCTGCCAGACCAGCTGGAACAGGGTATGGGTAATAAATAAATAAATAAATTAGGACAACACAGTTCATTTTGAAAACACGTAGATTAAAATAAGCTGAAAAATAAAATTATATGTCGGGGGAGAAGCAAGAGACGACTTGAATAAAATTAAGCGATGTAAAGCCCCTACAGTCTCTGAAGAAGATGCGAATTTCGAAGAAATTCAAGCATCTTTCTTTCAGAGACAGCATCATAAGCTAAAGCTTCGGCTACATTATTCGGGAGCTGCAACCTTTGGCGCAATGGCTCAAGGGTTACACATTCCTCAACTATATGCCTCACGGTCAGCGCCGTCCCGCAGGCGGCGCACCTTGGCTGATCCTCACCGGCGAGAAGATGACGATGTGTTAACGCCGTGTGGCCCAAGCGTAAACGCGTCAGGGCCACACTCTCTCGCCGGCTCAGATTTACAGGTGCCGGAGTTCTTCGGACCTCAGGTTTCACCTGTTTGAGCTTCGCCGTGAGGTTGTTCCACTCACGTTGCCATTTCTGATCGATCGCCGATCTAATGCACACTCTCAGATCCTCTGGGCGTATGGCAATGTCCTGTGGCTCACCGACTTCGGCTGCGTGACGTGCTGCCTGGTCGGCGAGTTCATTGCCAGGTATCCCTACATGTCCGGGAATCCAAAAGAAGGTGATAGACTTTTGGCGGAGCATGTAGAGACACGTTCGGATGTTCTGCACCAGTGGATCGATGGTATGAGAGTGGCAGATCGCTTGCAACGCGCTCAACGAGTCGGAACAAATGAGGAATGCGCTGTCTTCGGATGTTTGACAGAATTGCAGGGCTTGCAAAATAGCAAATAATTCTGCAGTATACACAGTGGCCTGGGGAGGAAGTGACCAAGCGTGAGGATCGTCACGAATGACGATGGCACTTCCAACACCTGTAGCTGTTTTGGAACCATCTGTGTATACGCAGAGAGAGTCAAGTTCGCTAATGATCTCATAAAAGCGGGATCGATATTCGATTGAACTGGTCTCCTCCTTGTTGAGACCAGTCAGGTCGAAACGACACCTTACGTTAGGGATCAGCCAAGGGGGTACTTCCATAGGACGTTTAGGAAGTACCTTGGCGAACTGTAAGTGCAGACTCTCTAATAACTCCTGCGTTCGAACGGCCACTGGTCGACTTATGGTGGGACATCGACCGTAGAGCCCCTGTAAACGGTATCTGAATAGAGTCGGGTGGTTTATATGTGAAGGTGTTGCATATATCCCCGCCGCATAATTGAGCAAGAGACGCTCACGTCTCAGTCGCAGCGGAGGAAGACCCGACTCTACGCAGAGGCTCATAGAAGGGCTCGTTCGAAATGCTCCCGTAGCCAGTCGTATGCCTGCATGGTGAACAGGATCTAGGAGTAAAAGCGCAGACGCCCGGGCGGAGGAGTAAGCAATGCTGCCGTAATCAATCCTAGTCAGAACTAGCGATTGATACAGGCGAAGCAACGACTCCCGGCCCGCACCCCACGATGCACCAGCCAAGCACTTAAGCATGTTGATTGTCCTGCGACAACTCGCAGCTAAGGCTTGGAGGTGTGGGCGCCACGTAAGTTGTTTGTCGAATATCAGTCCTAGAAACCTGACGCTATCAACGCACTGAAGGTTGGATCCTTTCAATGTGAGAACAGGATCCGGATGTGCGTTGCGCTTTCTGCAGAAGTGAACCACCGATGTTTTTTGTGGTGAGAAACGAAAACCAAGAGCTTCTGCAGAAGTCACCACTTCGTTGATGCCTTGTTGCAGCCGTTGTTGGATATCCTCAATGGAATCGGCTGCATAAAAAATTGTGAGGTCATCAACGTACAAGCAACGACGAATTGGGGCTGAAGCTGCAATATGACTGACTGCGATGGAAAACAAGGTGACACTAATGGTGGAGCCTTGAGGAACACCATTCTCCTGGGAATGGGCCTCAGACTCAGTGTCACCTACCCGGACACGAAAAGAACGGTCAGTCAGAACTGAGGAACTTTTAACGAACTGAGGGAGGTTACCTCTTAAACCCCAGTCGTGCAGCTTCTTGAGAATGCCATACCTCCAGGTCATATCATAAGCTTTCTCCAAATCGAAGAACACTGCCACAAGGTGTTTTCGTTGGAGAAAGGCGTCTTGAATGGCATTCTCGAGGCGAACAAGATGGTCCGTGGTCGAATGGTATCGGCGGAACCCACACTGATGTTTAGGGATGAGGTTGTGGGATTCCAGCCACCAGACGAGACGGTTGTTCACCATTTTTTCCAATACCTTGCTGAAACAGCAAGTCAAGGATATTGGACGGTAGCTAGATAGTTGCGATGAATCTTTACCCTCTTTTAGCAGCGGAATGATGGTAGCTTCCCGCCACTGCGGAGGGTAAACGCCTTGCTTAAAAATTTCGTTGTACAGATCCAGTAACCTACACTTACCAGGATAAGGCAGGTTCCGGATCATGGCGTAGGGGATCTCATCAGGTCCAGGGGAAGTATCCCCAGATCCCCGAAGCGCCTCCAGTAATTCTTGCATAGAAAACGGTTGGTTGTACTGGAGGAATTCATCTGAGAAAAAATCAAGATCGTTTTGTTCGTGCTCGATCTTGATCCGCAGGAAGTCCGGGTCATAATTCTGGGAGCCACTGACGCGCTCAAAGTGCTTAGCTAAGCAATTAGCTATTTCTGCGCGTTCAGTGATGTTCCGACCGTCGACGATGAGAAGGGAGGGCATAGGTGAACGGGAGGATTTCCCTGTAATGGCCCTCACTCTTCTCCATACCTCTGAGGTGGTGGTGGAGGTATTAATGGCCGAAACATATTGCTCCCATGATAGCCTCTTCTGTTCTTTAATTGTGCGTTTACAGCGTGCTTGCGCACGCTTGTAGGCTATCACATTTTCCTGCGTGGGGCGACGTCTGAGTTCGTTGTACGCCCGCTTTTTCTCTGCAACTGCTACACTCACGACTTCATTCCACCATGGTACTTGACGTTTGGGTGGAATGCTGGACGACTTTGGTATACTCTTATGTGCTGCTTCAATGACACTGGAGGACATTTGCTCCACATCATTTTCTACGTCTCCAGTCAGCTCGGGTGTACGGAATGAATCAACGTACATGTCCCAGTTAGCCTGACGGAGACGCCATCTCGGCGAAGACGAATGTGGAGTCATCGGCGTGGTACTATTCAATATAATGGGGATATGGTCGCTACCGTATGAATCAGACGCCAGCGTCCATTCATAACGGTGTGCCATGACCGGTGAGCCGAGTGATAAGTCGATAGCCGACAACTCACCGGTTCTTGCGTTAATGAAAGTACCTTGACCGGTATTCAACAAGACCGCTTCGGACTCATCTAGAAACCGTTCTATGAGTCTTCCACGGGCGTCTCTTGTGCTACAGCCCCACATAGGGCTGTGAGCATTAAAATCTCCTAGTAACAAAAATGGACGTGGTAACTGTAAGATAAGCTCGGTCAGGGTTTCGACATTCCAGTCGAAGTCTGGTAAATAGACCGAACATACTGTGAATTGTGGCGGTTTTAAAAATTGTATTGCAATAGCTTGTAGGGGGGTGTTTAACGGGTGGTCGCGGAAAGGAACGCCATCTTTAATGATGATGGCAACACCCCCCTCGCCCTGATGTCTGGCTGTACATCGTGCCGGCGGATTTTATGGTATTTAATGGTAAATTTTTCCGCCGGCCGTAAATGTGTCTCTTGGAGGCACACGCACATAGGCGTGTGCTCAGCCAGAAGCATCTGCAATTCACAGTAATGGTGCTTAACACCATTACAGTTCCACTGTACGATAGCCATTTCTGTTACTACTTAGGGTTGCTCCCTAGGAAGTGTGGCTACTTCCTAGGTTTCCCCTTTGGCCAGCCTTTCTTTTTCTTAGTCGTTCGCACCTTGGCGTCCGAGTTATCGGACTCAGTGGCCGAGGTGTTTGTATATGCGTCGGACGTCGGGCGTTTGAGACCCGTGCGTACCGACGCGATCGACATATCCGAGTCGCTCGCTGGTGTTATTGTAGAGCGACTCGGGAGGGGGGTGACCGGGCGTGTTGGCGTGCCCGGTCTGGACGGCCGCTGTGGTAGCGGTGCCGTCATTGGTTGGGGCGGAATGAATTCCGCCTCCGAATTTGAGGTGGTAGGTCCATTTTCAGGGGACCGGGATTTGGCCACCTCCTTTCCCCCCTCACTGTGACGCCTTATTTGTGGCGATTTTCGCGGTGACTTCTTCGGCGATGTGCTCTTTTTCGGGGAGGACGTCACAGTTCTTATGACAGGTCCCTGAGGGGTGGTTTTTATCACCCTTTTGGTCTCAGGGACCCCGGCTGGCGCAGCGGTTGGAGCGGGTGTAAGGCTAACTACACTTGCTGAACGCATGAAGCTTTCTTGCATACGTTGAATGGTGATCTGCATTTGCTTCATCGCTTCTTTAATTTCGGTGATTTCTTTAGATTTCTCAACCGCTGTAGGGACAGGGGTTGCAGCAGCTCGTGCGTAGCCATCCAAGGCGGAACGGCGAGGCATGTTTCCCAGTAGTTTTCGCCTTGCCTCTGGATATGTGAGTTTTTCCAGGGCTCTCAGCTCTTGGATGGCTGATTCTTCTTTAAATTTGGGGCAATTCCTCGACTTAACCGAGTGGTTGCCCCCGCAGTTGACACACTTTACCGGCTCGTCACACGGTCTTCCCTCATGTAACGGCCTTCCACATACACAAATCTGCTGCTCGACGCTACATTTTTGTGAGACATGTCCGTATTTCTGGCACCTGTAACAGCACATTGGTGCCGGAATATACGGACGAACGTCAATTTTTTCAAAGAGGCCCAAGACCACTTCTTTTGGCAATGTGGTCTTGTTAAAGGTCAATAAAATAAGGGGGGAATTTGGATATTTGTTCCCCCTGTTAAATTTAAGCCTCCTTGCTTCTAGAACCCCTTGGGGAGACATCTCCGACACTATCTCTTCAAGGGAACAGTATGCAAGTGAGGGGTGCATAATAACACCGCGGGAGTAATTCAGTACCCCATGTGGTGATACCTCCACTGCATACTGTCCGAGATTCTTCAACTTCATTATCTTTTCGGACTGTGTCGCTGAGAATGCCTCCACGAGCAACCCTTTGCCCGACAGTTTGGCATTCTTGACATGGCCAATGTTTTCCTTCACTAGTTTTGCCAACTGGAAGGGACTCATTTTGCTGAAGTCGCCTTCCGTTGGTTTCACAACAATAAACTTAACAAAAACTTCTTGCACTCCTGGGGCATCAAGTGGTACTTGACGCCCACGACGATTCTCTTTTTTGGAGGGAGGGTTACCCCTTTTAGAAACCGTACTCACTCCACTGGGTTGTGGAGCGTGTACAACCTTAGAGGTAGCAGGACGAACTTCGCTACCAGAGCTCGCACCAGTTGTTGGCGGTGGAGCTGGGTTCGCGTCCGTATTCAAGGGCCCGGACTCGCCCGAAGAGACATTACTTTTAGATTCACCCATAAAATGTAATACAAAAATCCCCCACCCCGCTCCCCACCCTCCACGGAGCCTCATAAGGGACGTGGGACTCCCACGCCAGGGATACGGCAATGAGGGTCCCTAGGGACAAGCCCATTGCCCCAGTGACACGCACGACCCCGGGGCGCTCGAATTTACTGCGGCCGGTGCATAACCGCAGCCACGGTCTATGCTTGAAGCCAGGGCCGAAGTGAAGTGTTGTTCCACCGTACTCGCAAGTACGGCTTCCCTCAGTCAACAGGATCCCCTTTTCCAAACAACGCCACTAAGCCACACACGAGCTAGTGTGGGTCCCGAAGATGATTTGAAGTTGGGACAACAAAGAAGAACGAAAACAAAACCAAAAAAAACAAAAAAGGAAACAAAAGATAAAAGAAAACCTGAAACAAAAAGAAATAAAAATAACGAAAACAAAATAACAATAAAAACGAAACGAAATAATAAAAAAGGTTAATAAATGAACGATCGAGGATTTCTCCTCTAGATCCGGCATCTTTCGTGAAAACGGTGGTACCTCGAGAAGGAACGGTGCCGATCTTGGGTAGTCAGAGGCTAATGGAATCCGAAGATTACTGTATTGCGCATAAACTACCCCTGGAACCCTTAGCCTCCTTGACACCAATGGGGGATAAATATCCCTCACGGGTGCCAAGGGCAGCTGCTATAGGTGTCCTCACCACCCTGGGTATGATATTAAAAATTAGTTTAAATCTTTTAATGACGTCAGTAAACAAACGTATATACATACGACTTATTTAAGCAAGCTCGCACCTATAAAAACCAGTTTTATTTTAAAGAAAACATTAGTTACTGAATTCTAAGCCCAACAGTTTGACTCTAGTCATCGCGCAATGGCGATCGAAGCAGCAATTATTGACTTCCAAGGATTTCCAAATTCAACAAATGGGAAATTCTACATAAAGGAATTGGCTGTGTTGCAATTCGATTCTTCCGAAGGAAACTATGGTGAAGATTATATACTACAACACAATATTTTCAAATCACCAATACCGTTTTGTGGATTAAGCGAAAAAGATCAGCGCACAGCTCGCTGGTTGCGGACAAATCATGATGGGTTCTCCTGGATGGATGGACATATTGAATACGAGGAACTACAATACATTTTAATAAAGAATCTGCATGGAATTCGAATCATTTATACGAAAGGAGAAGAAAAAGTGCGGTATTTGAAACGACTACTACCATCAGCGCCCATCATGAACTTTGAAGAAATAACAATTTGTCCCAAGTTGGGAATCATAACATCAACATACACTAGTCCTCGATGTGGCCATCATTCCGGAGCAACTTGCGCCATGGAAAATGTTATAGCCATATACAAATATTATTGTAATAACTTTTAAATATTGTAAAATATTTCTTTTTAAAATAAATTTATTAAAATAAAAAATGTGTTTTTATTTACAGGAAAACCTGTATAAACCTGTTTTCAGATAAAAATATGATAAAATTATGAATTAAGATATAGAGTCCCCGGAGGTTCAGACTAGCAACGCCATCTTTTCATGGAATTTTGAATCAAGATACAGAGTTCCCCAGAGGCTTTGTCACTGATTCAGAACATGGAGCAATTTGAATTCATAATTACAATGGTGGCTTGGTATGACATATTGTTTCAAATAAACATTGTAAGTAAAGCTATGCAGTCTGAAACGATGGATTTATCAAACGCATCGCAATTGCTGAAAAATTGCTCGGAATTTGTACGGCAGTACCGGATTTATTCGACTACTAAAATAACTGCTATGGAAATAGCTTCTGAGGCTGGGATAGATACTACGTTTAAGGCAGTCCGATCCCGGAGAAAGAAGCGATTATTTGAGTATGAAACTGCAGATGAAACACCAACGAATCTCGAAGAACTGCTTAAAGTCAACGTCTTTTACCCTATGATAGATACAATTGAAAATACATTGGTCACTCGGTTTGCACAATTATCCAAATTCAATGATACATAGTCTTTTTTGTATAATATCAGAACAATTCCTGATAAGTCTTTGTTGGAAAAAGCGTGTGCAGATTTGCAAATAATTTTAACCGATGTGACATTTCTAGTCGCGAACTCGTTGAAGAACTTTTGAGTCTGAACCCATTATTAAAAAGTCTTGAATCAGCAGAGCCACTAAAAGTTCTTCAACTTATTAAAAGAAATGATTGGCAGGATATTTTCCCGAACATGTGAACAGCGCTTCGGATTTTGCTGACCATTCCCGTAACTGTCGCCAGAGGAGAACGAAGCTTTAGTAAATTAAAACTAATCAAAACTTACTTACGTTCGACTATGTGTCAAGAAAGACTATCAAATCTTGCAGTTTTATCTATTGAAAAATAATGTTGCCCAAGAGTTAGATTATTCTGATTTAATAAAAAAATTCGCAAGTGCCAAAGCAAGAAAAGCGTTGTTCTAGTTTTAAATCGCAATTTTAATTAAATAAATATCAAAAATATATTTATCGTTTTTTTCTTATTCACTGAAATAAACACAAAAAAAGAACATAAAATTTAAATAGGTAATTACAGAAGCACAAGACCGTTGTTTATTTTGAAAATTTTTGGGGGAGGCCTATGTTCAGCACTCGATGTCTTACGGCTGAAATGATGATGATGATGATGTTCTTTTTTTGTGCCTATGTAAACTTACTTCATTTAAGCTAAGTTATTACATAGAAAGAAAGACCTCTTTTTGTCAGGAGGGGAGGGGCGCCATTATGAGATCTCGCACCACCTAAAAAATTTGCTAAGGCCGCCTCTGCATAGGTACGTATTTTATCTTTCGGTAACATCAAATACATATGTATATATATAGCAAGTGCATATCTTTATTAGGAAACAGTTTTTATATATTATAAATTTTACAATTGATGAAAAAAGTATGTATATGAATTTATAATTAAGTAGGAAACTTTTGCACATTTTTAGTTATAAGCAAACACTAATTTGTATTAATATATATATATATATATATATATATATATATATATATATATATATATATATATATATATATATATATATATATATATAAACATATCTATTAAAATAAGAATATGCATAATTTTAAGTAAAAATTAGATGTTAAAATTAATTACTGTTACACTTAAAATGAATTTTTAGGTATATATCTTTAATAGGAGATAAAAAATTTCCTATAGATGATGTACATGAATTTATAGTGGTAAATTTTTATTTTTATACATGTAAAGGTACGTCCAGACCAACGCGCCGTGCAGTGCAGAATGTTCGCGAACGTTGCAAAAACAGTCAGTTTGGACCTGTAGGGGCGCACAAACGCGCACACTTGCAACAGTTTGCGCAAAAACAAACTTGTTTATGATAATGTCGGTAAATCTTCAAAAGACATTTTTGTTGCAACATGAAACTTTATTAATATTATGTTTTTTAGCATAAAATTACTATCACCATATAGACATAGGCACTAAAAATTCACTAGAAGAAACTAATGTTGCGCAGAATAGTGTTGTAGTATATAATCTTCACCATAATTTTCTTCGGAAGAATCGAATTTGAACACAGCCAATTCCTTTATGTACAATTTTCCATTTGTTGAATTTGGAAATCCCTGGAAGTCGGTCGGAATGCTGCGTCGGTCGCCATTGCGCGATGTCTAGAGTCAAAGTGTTGGGCTTAGAATTCAGTAACTAATGTAATATCATACCCTAAACTTGATTCGAATATAAAAATTCCCCATAAATTTATGTTTAACTATTTGACATTATTAGCATTGTGTAATTTAAATATATGACTATGAGTAAAAATGTTAGTTTATATTCATATGCCGATTTTTACTAGCAAAAAATAATAAGTTTGGAATTAATATCAAATTTTATAAAAAAAATTTCATTTACAATTGCGGTACACCATATATATTCTCATAATTTTACAAAAAATGTATCACTATATATTTTTTTATCTGTATATTCTTTCGATGGTGATATTTAATACCAGAATACATATTACTCAGCTAAAATCGTTACTTATAAAAATCAAAAAGTGAAACACTTTATAGGAATAAAAAAATTAATGCCCTGTTAACCCTTCTACTTCTAAATAAAAGCATTCAAGCACTTTAAAACATTTTTTATAAAAAATCGAAAAATACATGCGAAAATTCGTTACTTATAAAAAATATGTATAGTTACCTATGTTTTCTTAATAAAAAAAAATTTATTAATAATTTTTAAATGTAATATTGGCGATCTGTATTAAAACGCATTATTTGCTTGTTGGATATGATATACGATTTAGTAAGACTTTATTTGACGTCTTATGACGTTAATGACTGTTAAAAAATTTAAACTAGGCACATTAATTTATATTGTACAAAAGTAAGAAACACTTTATAGGAATAAAAAAAAATGTTCCGTTAACCCTTCCACTTCCAAATAAAAGCATTCAAGCATTTTAAAACATTTCGAAAAATACGTGCGAAAATTTTAATAAAGGAATAGAGATGCATACATATACTTCGATAAATTTGTGAAATTTATAGTAATGTTAATGTACTATCTATACAGTACTGTGTTAAAAGTATAGACCTCTACGTCGGTAAAATCATATTTTAATCTTATTCTTAAAAACTTCATATGTAATCATCTTAAAGTAGTTCTTTGAAACATTAATTTGATGATCTTAAAGTAGTTTTGATACATTAATTTCTCGTTAAAGATATTTTTTAGTCTTATTTAATTGTACAATGTTCCGTATATTTTAATAAAATTTCCTTTTAATATTTTATATTTATCTAAACAATGTATCTGTTTTTGTTAAATTTATTAAAAAATTAGTTGAATATACAAATGCTCTCTTTATACTTTAAACTGGATGGATTTTTCTTTTTTGTCAGTACACTTAGAAATTAAAAGAGCTATATTAAAAATTTTTTCAATTCTAAAAAGGAAATAAGTAAATTTTATTTAAATTTCAACTAAAACACATAAAATTTTGAAAAGTTAATGTAAACTTTACGAAAAAAAGTCTATTTACCGATCCAACTAATAAATGTAATAAAGAAATTAAAAAACTAATTAATGATAATAAAAGTATGTTTTCTGACAGAGATAGACATTATTTATTGGAAATGAATCTAAAAGCTCCTAGAATGTACAGACTCGTAAAGACACACACAAACCTGATAATCCAATAAGGTCTGTAGTTTCCCATGTCGATTGTCCGTCACATAAATTAGCAAAACATTTCGACATTTTATTTAAAACAGAAACTCAGTTCAGCTCTACATATAGTGTTAAAAATTCTTTCGTACTAATAGATAAACTCAAAAGTACCCTTTTCTCAAATCGACATTAGTTGGCTTTCCGAGATGTAAGCAGCAAATAATATGAAAAAAGGTGCAATATTGCTAATATCTTTAACATACAACTCTAAACACGCACTCTAGAAATAATTTTATAGGATAGTGAAATGTTTTTAAACTATTTGCAGTTTAATTTTGTAAAAACACTTAAAAATTATCATTTACAAGACGTAAATAATAAAAAATTATATATAAAATATTTATAATTGTAAGTAATGATTTTTCAATTCAGGGTAATTTAATACTTTAAGAATAAATGCGTATATATAGGGTGGAAAGCAGGTAACTCTCATCGTTTTTAAAAAGCGACTCAAAGCCTGCTGTAGACACTAAAAACCATAGGAATATTTTTTCGGGATTAAGTCGTATCCAATTAATTAACCCTTTCCTGCTCAGCAGTTTTAGATCATTATTGTTCAGCGATACTTCAAATTAACAAATCATTAATAATATGGGTAAACACTTACTGGTAAGAATTATATAGTTTGCACATATGTTCTATTGTGCTAGAATGTCAATAATACAATGCAATATTGCCTATATTCAAGAGCATGTAAGAACATTGCATATATATTGGGTAATTTTGAAAAAAGTGAATGAAAACGGCACGCTAAATATACATGTAATATTTTAATAAAAATATTGAACGTATGTATGAAAATGACGAATGGAGAGGGGTTTTGTCACATCATCCGAACAATACAGATATATAATATAATTCTAGGTACCTGGGTTCGAATTTCAGCCACCTCAGCTTGACAATTTTTCAATCATTGTGTGGTTACATACCGTTTTAGTTATATCTGTATTGTTCGGATGATGTAATTAAACCCTTCTCCATTCGTCATTTTCATGTTAGAATTTTGTGTGTTTTACATGTTTTAACCAATGCTAGCTAACAATATTCATCTCACAAGGAAATGCACCCAGAGTGAAATCCGGGATTTTGATGAAACTTCGCTGGTGTGTAGAATAGGCAAAAATAAGTTACCCGTATTTTTTTTATCGGCCATCTTCCACGTTTACGGGGTGAAACCAGCCCCTAAAGTTGGGGGTTCAAATCGTATTTCTTAAGATATCTCGAAAACTGTAAGAGATAGGGGAAAACTTCAAATTGACGAAATATTACTCTTTGAAAGATCTCTTCACCTGTATAAGTTAAATCAGGGCCGGATTCATAAGAGGGTCTGGAAGGGTGAAAATGGGGGTAAATTTTCTTTTAGAGTCTGAATGGTTCAATGTATCAAATTTTTGCCATCATAAATGGAAAGAGCACCCAAAATTAGGTGATACGTGTTTTTGCGTTTTTTCGAAATATGTGTGGTATCCAAGCCATATAAGGAGGAAAAAAATAGGGTAGATTATATTGCATTATTATTGATTGCAAATACCTTCTATATTTTTTTATTTTTATGTTTATTTTCATCATTAAAATGTAAATTTTTACTTTCAGATTATGATTCATATATTTTTAAAATTAGGTGATACGTGTTTTTGCGTTTTTTCGAAATATGTGTGGTATCCAAGCCATATAAGGAGGAAAAAAATAGGGTAGATTATATTGCATTATTATTGATTGCAAATACCTTCTATATTTTTTTATTTTTATGTTTATTTTCATCATTAAAATGTAAATTTTTACTTTCAGATTATGATTCATATATTTTTCAGTACTAACCCAATTGGTAATTTAGCCATGCGTACATTTGGTTACTCATATTAATCATATTCGATATTTTTTATACCTATTTCTGCGAAAGTCAAAGTTCTCTGGTGTGCTTGTGTTAATGAATGCTCGACAAGAAGCAATAATCTCTTTCGCTCACTTGTCAGGTGTTTGTAATAAATTTTGCGATTTGGGAAATGCAGTTGACACCTACATACAAAAAGAATAAGAAAAATAATTCGAATGTTGAGAAAGAAATAAACCGCGTTTATTTGGTTAAAAACGAATTTGTAAGAAGACAAACGCAGTTGTTGAACGGAAGATTATTGCTTCTTGTTGAACATTCATTAACACTTGCAGACCAGAGAACTTTGGTAGAAATAGGTATAAAAAATATCGAATATTAGTAACCAAATATACACATAGCTAAATTTCCAATTAAGTAAGTACTGAAAAATACATGAATCATTCTCGGAAAGTCAAAATTTACATTTTAATGATGAAAATAAACATAAAAATAAAAAAATATAGAAGGTATTTGCAATCAATAATAATGCACTATAATCTACCCTATTTTTTTCCTCCTTATATGGCTTCGATACCACACATTTTTCGAAAAAACGCAAAAATACGTATCCCCTAATTTTGGGTGCTCTTTCCATTTATGATGGCAAAAATTTGATACATTGAACCATTCAGGTTGTACAACAAAATTTACCCCCATTTTCACCCCTCCAGACCCTCTTATGAATCCGGCCCTGTTGTAGCCTACACAGGTGAATAGGTCTTTCAAAGAGTAACATTTCGTCAATTTAAAGTTTTCCTCTATCTCTTATAGTTTTCGAGATATCTTAAGAAATACGATTTGAACCCCCAACTTTAGGGGTTGGTTTCACCCCGTGAACGTGGAAGATGACCGATAAAAAAAAATACGGGTCCCTTATTTTTGCCTACTCTACACACCAGCGAAGTTTCATAAAAATCCCGAATTTCACTCTGGGTGCATCTCCTTGTCAGTGTGTACCCAAAATATAAGAATTTCCTAAAAATATTTAAATAACACCATTTTGAAATAGTTCAAAAAATACACATTACATAGTTCGTTGTAAGAATAATCACTTCGACGATCTTTTTTTTTAATGAATTACTAAAATTATTTAAAAATTGTGGTATGTAAGAAATAATAACACATAATATTAAAATATTTTATTAAATAATTAACTTTGGTATACAGCTGTTGGAAAAGTTACACTATTGGTTTAGTTTACAACTCATCAAATGTTAAGAGTTTATTTTAAAGCCTCCTATAGGGCCGTAAGTATAACCCTTTACCAGCAATTTTGTCATCACCATCGTCGGCGATACACCAAATGACACCAAAAAAATACACCAAATGACACAAAAAAAATACACCAAATGACACAAAAAAAATACACCAAATGACACAAAAAAAATACACAAAATTACACCAAATGACACCAAAATGCTCCAAATGATACCAAAAATACACCAAATGACACCAAAAACACACCAAATGACACCAAAAATACACCAAATTACACCAAAAAAATACACAAATTTACACCAAAAAAATACACAAAATTACACCAAATCACACCAAAAAAATACACAAAATTGCACCAAAAAGACAGCAAAGAGCCACTCCCAAAAGAGTCACTCCGAATAGAGTCACTCCCAAAAGAGTCACTCCGAATAGTCACTCCCAAAAGAGTCACTCCAAGGAGTCACTCCCAAAAGATTCACTCTCAAAGAGTCACTCCCAAGGAGCCACTCCCAAAAGAGTCACTCCCAAAGAGTCACACCCAAAGAGTCACTCCCAAATGAGTCACTCCCAAGGAGTCACTCCCAAAGAGTCATTCCCAAAAGTCACTCCCAAAGAGTCATTCCCAAGGAGTCACACTCAAGGAGTCAGTCGAGTTCAATTCAGTTATTCGTAAACACGTTGCAATCGTAATGCTGTTAAGCTATGCATAGTTGTGAATTTTGTGGTATGAAATTTTCGCGGAAGTTTAACTTCTCGCGTCATTTAAGAACTAAACATAATTCGTCTGAGAATGATAAAAATGATGAAAATGGAATAAGTCAATTTGAAGATTCCACGAATCAGTCAGTAAATAATGGGACACACGTGAACAGCGCGGAGAAGAGGAGACTTTCAATACAAACTGAATCGTCAAAATTTAATGATGAAGATGATGATGGTGAAACCGACTATAGCTTTGAAGCAAGAAATGACATTGAAGAAAAGGAAGATAAAGCACCAGTATTTCAAAATCAACATGAAGATGACACAGGTCAATCTAAGGGAAACTTGAATACTTTTAATGCAAGTATGATGGCGGCAGCAGAAGCAATCAAAAGTAAATTCGATTCTTTAAAAAACTCGCATAATATGTTGAAATCTGTAAATGACGAAGACAATCGATCTAACGAACAAAAACATTTACCATCGCCTGACAACTACAAAGAAACAAGTTCTACTCCAAAAATGGCTGGTCTCTTGCAAACTGCTCTAGACATATTAATGATCAAAGAGCTTCAGAACGCATGCGCAAAGGACGAAGCACAAGAAGATAAAAATTCAAAAGAAAAGGAACAACCTTCAACATCTAATTCTATAAATGGAGGAGCTAAACGTCTGAAGTATGATGAAAACGCTAACCTTCATAATAATGATCATTCAAAAACTGTTGATGAAGAAGAATATTTTGATGATCCGAACCATTTAGTCGATGAACTAAGAAGTTTAGCGACTCAAACGCAAATTGGAGAAGAAATGGTTAATACTATGTGCAATTTAAAGGAAAGGCATCATATTGTAAAACCCAGCTTTGCGGATTATATCGAAAATGAGAAAAAACGAAGCCATTTTAACAATTTAAAGGAGAGTGACATTGGAAGGCGAATTATCTCAATAACTAAGAAATTGGAACAGCATGATATTATTGAACCAGTGTTAAAGGATGCATCAAATGATAATGATGAAAGGGGTACTTTTGAGTTTATCTATTAGTTCGAAAGAATTTTTAACACTATGTGTAGAGCTGAACTGAGTTTCTGTTTTAAATAAAATGTCTAAATGTTTTGCTAATTTATGTGACGGACAACCGACATGGGAAACTACAGACCTTATTGGATTATCAGGTTTGTGTGTGTCTTTACGAGTCTGTACATTCTAGGAGCTTTTAGATTCATTTCCAATAAAGAATGTCTATCTCTGTCAGAAAACATACTTTTATTATCATTAATTAGTTTTTTAATTTCTTCATTACATTTACTAGTTGGATCGGTAAATAGACTTTTTTCGTTTTTAGTTTACATTAACTTTTCCAAATTTTATGTGTTTTAGTTGAAATTCAAATAAAATTTACTTATTTCCTTTTTAGAATTGAAAAAAATTTTTAATATGGCTCTTTTAATTTCCAAGTGTACTGACAAAAAAGAAAAATCCATCCAGTTTAAAGTATAAAGAGAGCATTTGTCGTTTTTTAATAGTTAAACAGAATAAAATTTATAATAATATACAGTACATATTGAAGTGTAACAATATGCGAAAACGATTATTCAGCACTGATAACAGATTTAAGATAAATTTTATTGTTATTACAGTCGTTTACAAAACTAATGCCATAGGTATATGTATATTCAACTAATTTTTTTAATAAATTTAACAAAAACATATACATTGTTTAGATAAATATACAATATTAAAAGGAAATTTTATTAAAATATATGGAATATTGTACAATTAAATAAGACTAAAAAATATCTATAACGAGAAATTAATGTATCAAAACTACTTTAAGATCATCAAACTAATGTTTCAAAAAACTACTTTAAGATGATTACATATTAAGTTTTTAAGAATAAGATTTTTAAAAAATTTATTTATAATTATAAAATATGATTTTACCGACGTGGAGGTCTATACTTTTAACAGAGTACTGTATAGATAGTACATTAACATTACTATAAATTTCACAAATTTATCGAAGTATATGTATGCATCTCTATTCCTTTATTAAAATTTTCGCATGTATTTTTCGATTTTTTATAAAAAATGTTTTAAAGTGCTTGAATGCTTTTATTTAGAAGTAGAAGGGTTAACAGGGCATTAATTTTTTTATTCCTATAAAGTGTTTCACTTTTTGATTTTTATAAGTAACGATTTTAGCTGAGTAATATGTATTCTGGTATTAAATATCACCATCGAAAGAATATACCGATAAAAAAATATATAGAGTGATACATTTTTGTAAAATTATGAGAATGTATATGGTGTATCGTAATTGTAAATGAAAATTTTTTTATAAAATTTGACATTAATTTCAGACTTATTATTTTTTGTTAGCAAAAATCGGCGTATGAATAAAAAATAACATTTTTACTCATAGTCATATATTTAAATTACACAATGCTAATAATATCAAATAGTTATACATAAATTTATGGGGAATTTTTATATTCGAATCAAGTTTTAGGGTATGATATTAAAAATTAGTTTAAATCTTTTAATGACGTCAGTAAACATACATACATACGACTTATTTACAGTCTGTTAAGTAAGATCGTGGTCAACCATACTCACAAATGGTAAAAGTTTTTCTCTAAATATTTTGTGAGCAGATATAGTGAACCTTTGTCTACTACGCACTTTAACATTCGACTGGCCGTCAGAGTCGCCCGATACCAATCCGATTAGGTCACATATCAAGTACAAACTTCGAGGAAAATGCATATATACATTTGAAGCAGTCAACTCGCGAGATTCGTCTCAATCTAAAAAATTGAAATCTAAGAAATTCGTCAATTTAACTAAAAGTATGCCTCGAAAATAGTGTCACCATCGGCGATTATCGACGCCGTTAACACCTTATTAAACTAACTGCGTCGTAGTCCTCATTAATTGGAACGTATATATGTATTTCAAAATTTTTTTAAATAAATTTTTATATAAATTATTTTGACCACGATCTTACTTAACAGACTGTAAGCAAGCTCGCACCTATAAAAACCAGTTTTATTTTAAAGAAAACATTAGTTACTGAATTCTAAGCCCAACAGCTTGACTCTAGACATCGCGCAATGGCGACCGACGCAACAATTGTTGACTTCCAAGGATTTCCACATAAAGGAATTGGCTGCGTTGAAATTCGATTCTTCCGAGGAAAATTATGGTGAAGATTATATTCTACAACGCATACCGTTTTGCGGATTAAGCGAAAAAAATCAGCGCACAGCTCGCTGGTTGCGGAAAAATCATCATGGGTTCGCCTGGATGGATGGACATATTGAATACGAGGAACTACAATACATTTTAATAAACAATCTGCATGGAATTCAAATCATTTATACGAAAGGAGAAGAAAAAGTGCGGTATTTGAAACGACTACTACGGTCAGCGCCCATCATGAACTTTGAAGAAATAACAATTTGTCCCAAGTTGGGAATCATAACATCAACATACACTAGTCCTCGACGCGGCCATCATTCCGGAGCAACTTGCGCCATGAAAAATGTTATATCCATATACAAATATTATTGTAATAACATTTAAATATTGTAAAATATTTTCTTTTAAATAAATTTATTAAGATAAAAAAATGTGTTTTTATTTAGAGGAAAACCTGTTAAAACCTGTTTTCAGATAAAAATATGATAAAATTATGAATCAAGATATAGAGTCCCCGGAGGTTCAGACTAGCAACGCCATCTTTTAACTACCAAAAAGGATTTTCGGTGCCAATTTTTCAAACTTACACCCAGGGATCGCTATTATTCAGACTAGCAGCGACATCTAGTAGTGAAGTTACGGGGCTCGAAGGTGGCTGCGCCATCTGTTGACAATTTTTTAAACTTTTACACAGGAATCGCTAGTATCCGGACGAGCAGCGACATCTAGTAGCGAATTTACGAGCCTCGAAGGTGGCTACGCCATCAATTAGGGAAATTTTCAGTTCTTAGGTTCGGATAGGTTAAAAAAAATTTTGTTAGGTTAGGATAGGTTAATTCAAGTTCCGTTGGGTTCACTTAGGTTAGACAAAATTTCACTAGATGTCGTTAGGTTTGAGACCAAATTTTGCTCCACCCACCGCCGGAGGCTTCTAGAACCGCCCCAGTAGTTTTCCCCCAAGCCGAGGTCGACCAAAAAATCCGGATGGAGGGATGGAGGGCTCAGAATTCTCCAATTTCTACTACTCATATTTATTATCGTATCAGTCCTCGTTATTAGGGATAATAACGAGGATAATATCCGATCCAATGTTAGTTTTATAGGGTTTCAATTGATTGACCACTTCAAAAAAAAAAATACAGTAAATGTGCCTTAATGCACTTAATTACTGCACCAAGTCTCAAAATTCAAGGGGTACAATATGGTAAAAAAAAAATTTTAATTTCTAATCTTCTGAACCGTTCTTCCAGTGGGTCCGAGCCTGGAATTATATACGTTAATCGAAAGTACTTTAAAAATAAAGTATTGTGTCTCATAAAGTGTTTTTTCCTATCTCCTATAGGAAGAATCCGAGATAATCAAGAATAATCGAAAGAGATATATTAAGATATAGGCTATCTGCCCCGGATAGAAAGTTCCAATAGTAACTGTATTGTCGTTTATGTGACACTGCAGGTACTTCATATGTCTGAAGCGTTCAAACAAAAGGCATTTAGTCCAAAATTTTCGAATATGATGTTTGTACCTTTTTAAATAATTATGATAATTCTCTATAGATTTCAAATGTTATTTCATAAAAAAAGTATAAATTTACATAAAAAAAATGATCTAAAGTTAGACAGTCCAAACTAAAAAGCATAAGTCCCATATGACGACCATGATGGAAAATATCACGTGACTGGTCATGTGATCAGCCATTACCTATCTTTGTTTAAGGAAACTGATTTGTATGAAGCGCGAAAAGTCTAACTAAACATCTATACATCTATTTTTAACAAAAACAGCGGCAATTCAGTTCATAGTGCATTTTTGTACCGGTTTTTACTTTAATACTTTTCCAAATTAAATTTAAAAATTAAATTATCAAGTTAATAATGATTTGTTCGAGAATAAAGACTTTATTTGATAGAATAATTATTATATGTAATAAATTAAGTGGCGTTACATAAACGAAAAATTCAAAATATTGTGCTTGACGTCATGGATGTAACTTGTGTAGGGCTAACCAATACTGGTTCAAGAAAGTAAAAAACCTAAATATGTAAATGTGATATTAAGAAACAAAAATACAAAAAACCAAAACAATTTAATGCATTCATACCATGTGAAAATTCATCTAGAAAATTTTCTTATCTTAAAATTACACCTAAAGATGCTGCGTCCATTCGAAGTAAAGTGTACAAGATTTCAAATAAAATAAAATTATAGTACCTATAAATTTTTTAATTTACTTATTAATTAACAGAAAAATGCTTAAATTTAGATTTTTGCTTTAAAAATTAAGTAACTAAAAAGTCACATTTTTTTTGTATGTAATTCTCTGTTATAATAAAGAATAATTAATTTTTTTGTTAAATTGCCTCGTAATTATTTAATTAATTTTACCAAGCCTTTGTACATGAATGTGTCGTGCGATCCAAACAAAAGACCATTTGTCCATATTGGGTTTAAATAAAAGGCATTTTGTCCGATTAAGACAAGCAAAAGCTATTTGTCGATTATAAAATGTGCAAAAAATTAATTTTACAAAATAATAATACTTATAATTTTATAAATTTATAATTCATTTCATAAAATTATTAACATAAATAAATTTTATAATTATAAAGACATTTTATTAAGTTATGATACGTTTTTTCAATTTTTCCTAAAATTGTCAAATTGTGAAAAATGGCTTTTTGCTTAAACGCTCCAGATGTATAACTTTCTTAGATCAAAATTGAAAAATATTGAAGATATTTGCCATTTTATTCTGCTTGTTGTGTATTACACAATCTGTCCCTTGAAGAAAATTTTAATGATAATTATGAATTAGAAGGAAATATACAAGATGTAAATGATGTCGCACAAAGAAATTGCAAATGAAGGTATGAATCTATGCAATTTAGTTGTGGAAAATATGTACCATAATTCCAAAATTAAAATACAACATAATTATGAAATTTTGTTTATAATTATAAACTACAATTGAAGGAGGTAGTACCAACAGGACAATAGAATATAAGTAACAACTTTATTTCTAATTTTTTTTTTTTATAATATGAAATATAATTATTACATAATTGTGCTGAACAAAACCATATTCAAATCGACTGTATTATCAATTTTTTAATTTAATTTTTGGGTTTAAAGACAATGACGATAAGTATTATTTTTGATTATTCCATTAATTACAAAATTGTTAAAAAATATAATAAAAATTACAAAAGATTATTATAAAATTTGTTTGTAATATAGTGGGTAAGTCAATATTTTTTTGGATAATTTTTTCTAATAAAGCATTTCTTTTTTCAATTGCCTTTCTTAGTTTCCTTTTTTCTTCTAAATTTTCTTTTCTGTAAAATTCTTCCAGATCTAATTTTTTCTTCTGAAGTTCTATTTTTTCTTTATTGTAATTTGTATGGTTTTTGGTGAGTTTTTGAGAATTTATTTTGGATGTTGTTTTAGGACCTTTCTCACCATGAATAAAAATCACTGATTGATTTGTATTATATATATTTCTCCTTTTACGGGTTCTTCAGGTACATTATAAATCTATAATTAATTGAAAAGTTTTCTTTTTTAGAATACAATATGGTTTTTTTTTTTTATAAAAATTGGTAATAAAGATAGTTTGTTCTTACAAAAATTTTTTAAAAAAGTTTTTGGAAAGAATTTTCCTTCGTCAGTTTGATTCTAATTTGTAAATTATAAAATAAATTAAAAATTTGAAATTTATTTGTCAATTTGGCTTCATTATATTTTAAATTTTTTGGTATAATGTTCAAATCCTTGTATCGTTTAATGTTAAAGTCATTTTGGAGATAATATTATATAACTATAATGATAAATTAGTTTGAGTAAAATGTGTGAAATTTTGTTATGTTGTTTACTCACTATTTTTTTTTTTTTTAAATTGGGGTACTGCTGCCGGCGGATGGCGCGGTCAGCAGCACCCGGCGGCATCGCCATCTATGGACATGCGCCGCCAAAACGAGGGAAAACGATAAAAACAACACCTAAAGAGAGGATCACATAAATGCAATAGACAAAGGACAAACATACACATAATAAAATTCAACGATGGACCCTGCCATCCCAGGGCTTCACAAAGAGTGGACAGTCCCCGGTGGCGGCACGCTAAGTGCTAGCCAGAGCACCCGGCCATCAAGGTCTGAAAACCAACGATGAAACTCCGAGGTGTAAAGGGCTTCGGAGTGGAGAAAACTGACTTCAAAACACTCAAAAAATTTATCACAGAAAATATTACAAAATCTTATTACGTCACTGGGGAGCCACAGGTCGACCAGCGCCGCAATAAGTAGTTAAAACAATACCGCTGAAGGGCCGCAACAGCTAGCCCACAGCGACACAACAAAATATCACAGATAAGAATAAAAAAAAAGTGATGTGTCACCTCGGGTGGAAAAGGCCCTCAGTGGTACATCATTAAAACAAAACAGATTAAAAGCAATCTTATTAAAAAACGAAAACAACAATATCACAGATTTCGGAAACTTTATAACTCTACGACACGATTCCGCTCCCCATAGTTTCGACAATTCCGAAATGGCTTCGCCAACACCTAGGAATTCACACATGTAGGGACAATAACATCTGATTACTGAGCAACATGTACTATTCTGTCAGATAGCTGATTACTGGATACATGTGCCGTTCTGTCAGATATCGGGGTCAACTCACACGGGAAACGGATACGATGACTAGGCCACGTTCGCCTGAGTCGAGGCTACAGAGAACGGGGCAGTGCCACAGAGTATCACAGAACGACAATCTGACCTATGCTTGTACTACTTCGACGGGGCGGAAGCCGCCACATGGACGCCCATGAACGCATCCGTACGAGGGACGACGACGTCTCCTTACTGAGCGAGCTCGCTCAAGCCGTTCGGGCAGACGCCGGCCCGTACGTGTGGACGATGAGAACGAGTGCGTCGGGAGCCGCATTTCTACCCATCGAAACAACAAGAACAAGGCCAGGGACACATCACAGAACGAGAAAAGATTAAAAAAATACCACCTCAGGGATGAGAACCCAAGGTGGCATGGCATAACAACTATCACAGGTATAAAAACATCACAGATCATTCAAACAAAATCACAGATGCAATATCACATATTTCAACTCGTCTGAACGGTCCCGTTGGACTCTGAAGATCACGCCCATGAGAGTAGACAGCACTGACGACGCATT
The DNA here is from genome assembly GCA_035578155.1 of Brachynemurus nebulosus. Taxonomy (NCBI): domain Eukaryota; kingdom Metazoa; phylum Arthropoda; class Insecta; order Neuroptera; family Myrmeleontidae; genus Brachynemurus; species Brachynemurus nebulosus. The sequence goes on along the minus strand of JAPWDM010000007.1, from coordinate 3,901,762 downwards.
GAATTCCGGTGCAGGTACCAATTAAACCAAAATCAAGCTGACGCAGGCATAACACTCACTCGGGGGATACGACTTCGTCCCCTCCACACGATCATCCTTGTCGAAACAAGGTACCGGAGCCTCGTCAGCCTGCTAGCCGCAGCTAACCGTTGCCCACCGAGCACGAACGGGGACGTGAAGGTTGGATTTTAGTCCAGCAACTCACTATTGATATGATGTAAAGATTTGATTTTTGTTTCATTATTTACAGAAATTAAGTTGTATTTGATTTATTATTGATGTACATTCTCCATCATCACTTGATAAAACTTATTTTAAAATAAAAGGGCATAGCCGGGTAAGATAGGGAAAATGGCCCTTGACGCAAAATTGACTGTTTTCATAGGAAATAATACTTTTTAATACCAGATACATTCCTGCCAAATTTCAACCCTCTGAAGCTAACAGTTTATGAATACACAAACAGACAAAAATTTTCCAAAAAAATTTTTTTTACGAAATTACTGAGCCGATTTATTTGAGTTTAATATATATTGTGTACCCACCTTGAACAAAGTAATAAAAAAAAAATTAACGTTATATCCCTTTATTATACTAATTTTTTTAAATTTTTAAATTTATGAAAATTTTTTTTGGCACTTACGCGTTAGCGACACCCACCATTTTTTGTTCAATAATTTGTCTCTTAGTACTTTATAACATATGTTTTTATAGAAAAATTTTAGTTGGTAGAACATAGTAATATTTCAATACAAATGCATGCCATGTCCGGTACTACATATATTACTTATGTATAAAAAGGGCCATAAAGTAAAGCATCTGCCTGATTTCTAAAACACAATAGAACTCTAAGGAGTGCAATAAAACGTTCTCTTCCCCTCTGAGTTGCAGTTCTTGAAGTTGCTGTGACGGTCTAAAAAATATATATATTTTGAGTTGTTATAAAAAATATGTTTTAACTTGCTAAAAAATAATTTTCAAGGTTAATTTTAGCATGAATCTGAATGTTTGAGTGAAATCAATAAAATTATCTCAACATGCTTACTAATTAAAATTATATCTAACTCAACAAAAATTATAAGTTTTAGAAATTTTATTCAAATAAAGATACTAATAAAAACAATAATACGTCTTAAATGTTATATTGATTTAATAATAGTAAACATTAACTTAATAAACTGGAACAAAAAACTTCAACAATGTATAGTAATAACAACAATCCGGCTAAAACCTGTTGTAGTTATTACATGTACATATAACTAACTTGAAGAAAGTAGTGTACATTTGTACGCAATATGTAGCTCGTCCCTCTCACTTGATGTTTTTGTTGCACTTCTTAAGGAGGTGCAGAAAGTGGATTTTTTCTGTAATAAAATTACATACGTTCATAACTACGACAAACTAGCCTAGACAAACGTCTAGCTTTATCTGCCGTCAGTCTTATTTTGTTAACACGATGACGGGTCATGGGGAATTATAACGAAATGACCAACTGGTATACTATTTTGACAGCTAATCAACTTTGTATGAAATTGTTGACATCGTAAGACGTAGTGTATGAGCTAACAAAGTTTCACTTGAAGTCTTACAAAGGAAAAAACTCTAGCAAAAGAGAAATCAATGTCTATTTTGCTTTATTGATAAAAAAATACAAACGGCAGATAGTGTTGGACTTTTGTAAATTTAAACTAGTTTATCGTAGTTATGAACGTATGTAAATATATTATTTTAGAAATAGGGTAGATATTTTACTTTATAGTCCTTTTTATACCTAAGTAATATATGTAGTACCGAACATAGCATGCATTTGTATTGAAATATTACTATGTTCTACCAACTAAAATCTTTCCGTAAAAATATATGTTATAGAGTACTAAGAGACAAATTATTGCACAAAAAATGGTGGGTGTCGCTAACGCGTAAGTACCAAAAAGAAATTTTCTTAAATTTAAAAATTTAAAAAAATTAGTATAATAAAGGGATATAACGTTAATTTTTTTTTTATTATTTCGCCTAAGGTGGGTACACAATATGTATTAAACTCAAATAAATCGGCTCAGTAATTTCGTCAAAAAAAATTCTTTTTGAAAATTTTTGTCTGTTTATGTATTCATAAACTATTAGCCTCGGAGGGTTGAAATTTGGCAGGAATGTATCTGGGGCTAAGAAGTATTATTTCCTATAAAAACAATCAATTTTGCGTCAGGGGCCGTTTTCCCTATCTTACCCGGCTATGCCCTTTAAATAAAAATTAAAATAATTGTTAATGAAAATATAAGAAACTTTGAGTGACCATACTTGTTTGAATATTGTCTTGTAACTGTAAACTGGTAAGGTGTGGTAGTAGTTGTTATTGTTTAATTGCGTGACTGCGCAGTGATTAATATACGTGGTGGAAAATTTGAATATGGAATTAATTATATGTATTAATTTTATGTAGAGTGATGATGGGACATGTACATTAGAATATGTTGTACGTCATACGTACACATACATCGAGCACCCATCTTGGTTCTGCGCATCTTTTATGCGCATGCAGAAAAATATACAAAAATTCAAATGGGTATAAGTATTCTACAAAGTTAAATAATGGTTAAGAAAGTTTTTATTTAAAATCTATTATTATAATAATTTATAATAAATATTTTTCGTTTATTTTTCGAAATTTTAGAATTATTGATCATAAGCTGCATCAACTAATCTAGCAATAAGTACTTTTTTTACTCTGAGTACAGATTTAGAAAAAAAATTTCGATCTTATTATATATTCAATTTTGTTTTATAACAATTAAAGATTAATCAACAAAATTTTGAATATTTCAATACAAAAATGTAAGAAAAAAAAAACAAAAGTAATATGGATAAACACAATTTATTTTACATTTAAAAAAATACAATTAAAATTCTTAAAATATTACTGATTATAAAATAGTATAAGCTTACTATACTTTTGTCGTATATAATTATCTCTAACAGACAGTTTTTTTCGCTTCATAAAAAAATCTAGTATTTAAATATACTTCGATAATCCATTTACATAATTGATATCGGTGATTATCAGAAAAATTCTGCAATAATACATGGTCATTCATCTCTCTATTATCAAACATAATTCCAATTTTTCGAAATATTTGGGTAGTAACCATTCTCTTTATATTTTTAATTAAAAGTTCATGAGAATATTCTCTAATTGTTTTCTCTGAAATTCTACAAATATTAATAACATCAGTTGAGGGTATTTTGAAAGGTCCTTTATTTTTATTAGAGATAAAAGAGGCATCGCTTGCTGTGAATCATCGGTAGTTAACTGGTTTATGCAAACTGGACAGAATTTAATTTTTGAAACTTTATGTGAGACATAACCTGATATATATATATATATATATATATATATATATATATATATATATATATATATATATATATATATATATATATATATATATATATATAAAACAATACTATCAACAAAAGGAGTTAGGTCCCAACAATAACCGTGATCTGAGATATCTGGATTTTTAGTACTATAAAGGGGATTATCTCGTCCAATTTGATCGTTAACATTTTTGCTGCTTGACGATACATGTAGAATGTCTATATAGTCAAAAACACAATTACCGTTTTTAAATTGTTTTAATTCATGCCTTACTAATAAACGCTTATAAGCATTTTTAAACTGTAATACATTCGAATTGTTATTAAAACCTCCACGATTTCTTATAGCACTGAAAAATGTTTCAATATAATCCTGAGAAAACTTATAAGTTAATAGATAACTCATTTCTAATTTTTTTAACTGATCAAAGAGAGGAAATATATTTCTTAGAGCTATAATAATAATTATAATTCCTATAAAGCCAGTTTTGCGTTTTGTATATATCAATTTTTTCAAGGAATTCAAAAGCTTTTGAAACACTTTCACTAAGTGTTTGTATGGCTAGTCTAACATTCATCTTATTATTTTGATAATAAACATGTTTTTTAGTTAATTTATTAGCTACTCTCAATCCTTGTTTACATTGTAGTTCATATAATTTTTCAATGTATGACCATAAAATAGATTTACCGTCGATTGTTTTAATTATTTTATGATCACCTAACGTATTTCGAATTAATTTGATCATATGACAAAAATCATAAAAGATATATCTCTGATGTTACTGGATTTTCAAAGTAAGGTTTAAAGTTTGGACCATAATTCAAATTAGCACCTAAAACGTTACACATGCTTATGTTGGAAGCAGCTCCATCGAAAGTGATTGAATATACTTTGCAGTTAATTTTGTGCAATAATTCAAATGCTAATTTTAAAATATTTGCACGTTCTTCACTATTCAATGATCTAATAAAAAAATAACCGATTGGGACTTTCCAATTTTCAATCATCGAAACTGCCTTTAAAATCAATGTATTTTTTTTTGTAATCGGATTATCGTTATCAGAGTAAACAGAACCTAAATCTTGTAGTGTTCCATAGCTTATGCCTCCGTGAAATTCTTGTTTATCTTAAACTATTTCTTCTTTTATTGAAATTTCATCTAAAACTAAATCAATTATACCACATTTCTCTTTACATCGCAATTCAATAGCTTTAAATGATTCATCAGTAAATCCAGGAAGCCGTCAACTACTCTGTACCAGTATTTTAAAGTAGATACTGATGGTAACTGTTTATTAAAAGTTTCTCTAACATATTTGTACGCTTTTGGAGAATAAAAATGCAATGTTAATGCAAAAGAGCGAACTTGTGGTGTGTATACTCCATGATCTTTAACCTTCATATTAGTGATACTTGCTAAATCTTCAGGCATCATACTCTACATAAAAAAAAGTTACAAATAACATTATTACTAAAGACTAAATTTTACAACATTTCAATTAGTCATCCTAAGGAGTTCTTAAGGAAACTCGTCGATAAAAATTATAAAAAATATGTATAATTTTCTATATAAAATGTTGTTCGAATATCCTATAATGGACGATTTTCTCAAAACATGAAGTAGTCCGACACCAGGGTGGCGACACGAGGTAGTCGGGACTACATTTCTATAATTGAGATTTTAATTTAAAAATTGCTATGAAACCGCTTAAGAAAATTGTTTGAAACCAGGGCGACAATACAGGTTATTCGGGATTACATCTCTATAGCTGGAATATTAATTTTTAAAAATAAACAATATTCTTAGGTAACCGAATTGGAAAGCTTTGTTGTTAAGGTGGAATTAACAGAAGATGCATTTTGATTGGTTAAATTAATATTTCGATCATAGAAATGTAATTCCAAAGTACTTGTGTCGCCGCCCTGGTGTTAGACTGCTACGTATTTTAAGAAAATGGCTCATTATGATGAAACCACTCAATTTCAGTATTTAAATGTTAGATAATTCAAAGTAAATAAAAGAAATTTATTTAAAATAAAATTTTCAAAGTTTGAATTAAGAAAGTTTCTTATTGCACTAAAAAAAAAAAATAAAAGGAAAATTTTAAATAATAGAAATTTTCAGTTTGAAATTAAAATTTATTTTTGCCTTAGCTAGTTCAGTCTTACATGTAAATTTTTTTTGTTTAATTGTTTAATTGTACAATTTTTGGTACAATTTCAGGGCCGTGAGGGTTTATTCAGATTGTTCCCAACATAAAGTTATTAATTATTTTGAATTAATAACAATTTCTTGTTTCAGTAACAATTAACAATATAAATAAATTATTAAATTTAGGAAAATGTATAATAGCAACAATTTAGTTTAGAAATAAATTAGATAATATTAAAAGTTTAGTCAGTCAGTAAATATTTTAGTAAGATAAAAAATGAGCATAACGCAAGAAAATACAGAGAAACTACGAAATACAATAATTTTAATAAGATACAAAAAAAGAACGTAGGAAAAATATAGAAAATTTACGAGATACAAATATCTACTGACCAATACGCATGCTATAAAATTAAAATTACAGTTAGGTTAGGTAGGTAGCCTTAAATTACAATTAATATGAAACTTTAGAACATTATAAAGAATTAACAAAAATTTGAGTGACAGAAAAGTTAATAGAAATTCAACTGTTTTACGTTAAATGAAAACTAACACATTACAAGGAATTAATAAAAAATTGAATGGCAGAAAAGTTAACTGTTTTACACTTTATTAGGTTCACTAAGCAATGTTAATTTTTTAATTAAAGAAAGCACCAGACACCACGTTGCAAAAAAGGTATAAGAGCATGCCAAAATGGTTACTTAACTAAAGGTTTCCACTCCAAAGATGGTGTCAATTGGGCTTTAGTATGCTGAAATTGTGATTGTCCAGGGTTGAAGCGAACTCATGGCAAGCAGATGTAATTCACATGAGAAAACGTAAACTCCAAATTGAACCACAGCGAGTTGACTGCATCCAGAACTTGTTCATTAAAAGTAACGCATGATTTCAGGTTAACAAATTTCCACAATTGTCATATACGCCACTCAACGTTTCCACATTACAAAGTTTATACCAAATTGTCACATACCTTTGTTACAAAAATTCCTGTATACATAGTTATATTTAAGAAATTGAATAAATAAAAATATAAATTTTATTAAATTAACCATTGTCAAAGATAAAATTAAAAAAGAAAGTTTAAATTCAACATATAACCTCTAAATTACATGTGACCAAAATTTTACATGTTAAAACTAATTACAATATTGCAATAATAGAAAAATATATTAGAAGAAGTAATTTAGGCATACCCGTATACAGAGTCCGGTCGGGATTACAAAAAAAAAAACCAAATTAAATGAGAATTAACATAACTGATCAACTGATATATATAGCCGGAGTTTAGCGCGCAAATTACATTACCGCAGTAATACCAACTCGAAAAAAATGCAATGAACTTGACACATCATAAAGTATAGTTCGCGCCACCAGCGAAGGTACACTGGGCGGCAACAAAACATATACAATAAAATTTGAAAATTATCAATTTTTTTATTATAAATTTTGAAAACTTTGTACAAAACCTAACACTCTTAACGACCCGTTAAAAAAAATTTTAAAATTTTTTTTTTTCGAATAGTAAGATTAGATATCCTAAAAGCAGTTAAGTGATTTCTATTTTAGCAAAGATGTGTTAGCTAAATTTGGGCGCCAGACTGATTAATCGTACCAAAATTTCAGCATTTTCGCATAGTGCTGTAGATACAAGAATGTATAGTAGTGACTGAACGGAATATAAAGGATAAAAGGCAAGTTTTTTGTGAAATAGGGTTTTGAAATTGAAATCAGCTGTTTTAATTGAAATTCGTTTCTTGTTGAAATTCGTTGTACTTTTCAGGTTACTAGTGAAGAGAATTTTCTTAACCTAAGTCTGACAGCTCAGACATAAATCCGAATAATCGCAATAATAAGTAACTAAACTAACTCACTAAACTAAATTTGTCTGAGACAAATATAAATTCCATTAATGTTAATTTAAATTTGAGATTTAGCTCAAATATAGATCCGCAAACGCGATTTGCTTTGCAAAATTGAATATGGGTAATGGAACAAGGATTAGCCGGTCAGCCAGAGATCACTCATAAAATAGAAAAAAAATTTATGTAAGTCCCCGCAGTAATAAATTATAGTGGTCGGCCGGGCCTACGAAGAGAAAAGGCAAGATAAATCGTTGTGCTGTAAGAACATAATGTTTGGCAGCCCACAACGAACGAAATACAAAAGGAAAAAAAAAATGAGTGAGTCCCCCTGTAAATAGCATAATCACGAGCCATTTTCAATTCCCATTGACTAGAAATATAAGAAAACAAAAAATAAAACTATTATAGGTAACAACAGAAAAAAATACAACGAACTCAATTTAATAAGTGACTATTGAAATTATTTAGGTAGAAATTGTAGTAATATGAACACACAAGTAAAACCCTGAAAAACCTTAAGTTTAAATTACTAATGAATTTGCAAACCAAAAATTTTTGTTTAAATTAAATGACATTGTTTCCACAATGCCTTGCTCTGTTATAAAATCGGGTTAAACTAATTCCGAAAAATTAGCCACAGAGCCTTCATTTCGATTAGACGTAAGCCGGACGTATCACACTAAATTAAGTTATTACTATTTTATAAACTAAATTATAAGCTAATTATGATTACTAAATATTAAACTAATTTTAGTGCTAATTAACCCTAATTAAATTTTAGTATACAAAGGTAATACAAAAAGGTAAAGAAAACGTAATGATTCTATTACGAAAGGTAAACGTAAAATAAGATAAAGATAACGTAAATTAGAGAAATATTAATATTAAATGACATAAATTCTGTTTATGTCATGCTCCAAGTAATGTTAGTCGACATTAGCAAAGAGCCTTCGTTTCGATCACGTTGACACCTGACGAAACGGAAGATACTTACTAACTAAATCTTAACTAATTTAATAAGAAAAATATAAATAAGGTAAAGATAATATAGGTAATGAAGAGAGAAAAATATAAATATACAAAATTAAATGACATGATTTAAAATTCATGTCGTGCCCCAAGCAACATCGCGAAATGTTAACTAAAGGCCTTCGTTTACCTTCAGGGAAAGCCTGAGAAAACGGAAACGTAAATATAATTAAATAGGAATTAAATTTTCAAATTCATAATTAAATTGTTCGAGTATGAATACGAAAGTTCTTGTCGTGTGACACGTAAGGTAAATGCAATTTTAAGTAAGGAGTAAATTTATAAAAAGGCAAAAATAGTTAAATTTTAAATGTAATAGAGAGTAACGTAAATACACATTTATTACACATAGAAAAAGTGGCCAATGACCACTAAATAAAAATAGATAGCAATTTAAAGGTAAATAATATTTCATTTTATTAAGGGCAATAATATAAATTGAATGTAAGTTAACTTTGGTGACAAATAGAGGTTAATGGGAGTAATTTAGACAAACGGACGGACTACAAATGTTAAAGTGAAAGGTAAAAGACGAACGGACGGACTAGAAGAGATAAAATGAGAATAATTGACTAGAAAAAGAATGACTGTCACCATATACAAATATAAATGACAAGTTGATAGAGTCATTTTTATCGAAATTTCTCGAGGATTCTTACCCCCCATGGCAAAGCGATTGTAAATAACAGCCAGCTGCCAGATTCTGCATGCCGAGGCAGTGCGGTAAGTATAAATTACAGACGGACTGATAACAGACGACGGACTGAATGTAAATTAGGTAGTCACCAAATATTGTAAAATGTAACAGTGTATTTACGTACGGTAAAAGGAATAATTAAACGTAGTGAAAAGATAAAATAAGAGATAATAGGAAAGATAACAAAGGAACGTAAATGATAGGTAATATAGATAACATGGACTACAAAATTGTTTTTTATTGTTGGCGCTCGACGAATGGTTTTAACATAGAGACATGGTATGTGCCTAAATTTTTACCATCGATAGATACTAACTCGTAACGATTGTCAGAGAGTTTATTAGATATTTGACATTTGACAAATTTAGGTGCTAATTTGGAGCTAAAGTATTCACCAGCGCTAGATAATGGAAAATGTCTTTTCCAAACGTAGTCGCCTATATTATATGAAGCAAAACGGTGACGTGAATTGTATCTATTAGCGCCACTTTCCTGTGAGTTAGCAATACGTTAACGAACAATACGACATGCATTCGATAAATTACGTATACGTTCAGGACAGTTATTGAGGTCAATATCGAAAGGTACAAGATTTTGAGATGACGGGGTACCTAATAATTTAAATTCCTGACCGAACATAAGATATGCGGGTGAAAATTGAGTAGTGTGATGTACTGCGGAATTTATAGCGAAGTTAAAAGCGTCTAAATTTGAATCCCAATCTCTTTGGTTTTCGTTAATATATGAAGCAATTGTGGTTTCTGCTGTTTGAAGAGCACGTTCAGCGGGATTACTCTGTGGATGGTATTTAGGAGAAAGCTGAACCTGTACATTGTGGTCTTTGAAATACTGTTGTACTGAACCAGATACGTACTGTGTGCCATTGTCACAAATTATGGTATCACAAAACCCAAAAGTAGGGAATACCTTATCAAATATTTTTAAAATATTTTTCGCGTTTGCTTCACGAAGTGGAAAAACTAATGAAAATTTCGTAAACAAATCTGAGATTAAGAAAATATGACGATTTCGGTTAGTGGACATAGGATATGGACCTCCGAGATCAGTACATAGGACTGACCAAGGTTTATAAATAATTCGCTTACCCATAAATCCAGCAGGTAACTTACGTTCGATTTTGGGCTGAGCACAAACCTGGCATGATCGACAATAACGTAGAACGTCGATGCGTAAGCCTGGCCAATAATAAAATTGTACCAAAATCTTACATGTTAAAACAAAATTTTACCATGTGACCAAAATTTTACATGTTAAAACTAATTACAATATTGCAATAATAGAAAAATATATTAGAAGAAGTAATTTAGGCATACCTGTATACAGAGTCCGGTTGGGATTACAAAAAAAAACCAAATTAAATGAGAATTAACATAACTGATCAACTGATATATATCGCCGGAGTTTAGCGCGAATATTACGTTACCGCAGTAATACCAACTCGAAAAAAATGCAATCAACTTGATACATCATAAAGTATAGTTCGCGCCAGCAGCGAAGGTACACTGGGCGGCAACAAAACATATACAATAAAATTAACTTTGAAAATTATCAATTTTTTTATTATAAATTTTGAAAACGTTGTACAAAACCTAACAAATATTATTACAGATCACATCATTAGTTGAATTAGTCGTTAAATATTAATATATATATATATATATATATATATATATATATATATATATATATGAGGCATGTTTTTAAAGTACCGTTTTCAAATTACGCCGCCGCAGCGCTGCAGTTGCCGTTTAGCGCATGCGCGTAGTGTAGCTACATCAATTGGGAACCCACAGAGCCATTACGACGCCGTTTGATCGAGTCTTCGTTTGTTTACGTGATTTTAAAATGTCGCCGATTATCGAGAATCCCGCCGACTGTGAAGTGCGTGCTGTGATTCGTTTTCTCAGTGCTAAAGGCTTAAAAGCAACTGACATTCATCGTCAAATCAGTGAAGTTTATGGTGACAACATTATGAGTGTAGGAATGGTGCGGAAATGGGTTAGGGCCTTCAAAGATGGTCGCACAAACGTTCATGATGAGGAACGAAGTGAGTCCTTCAGTCATTACCGATGATCTCATTCAAAAAGTGGACTGTAAAGTGAAAGAGAACAGACGGTTCACAATTTCGTCCTTAGCTGAAAAATTTCCTGTTGTATCAAGAAGTGTTCTCTACGAAATTGTGTCCGAACGTTTAAATTATCTGGTTGTCCAGTCTGGCGGCAAGTTTCTTTGACGACGGCATACAAAAGCTGGTCCCAAGATACGACAGGTGCCTTAAAAATAATGGAAATTATGTAGAGAAGTAAAGGAAAGAATGCTCTTTCAGATAAATAAAGTTTTGTTTGAAAAATTTACTTGTTGATTTTTTTATATCAAAACGGTACTTACTTTAAAAACATGCCTCATATATATGTATATATATATATATATATATATATATATATATATATATATATATATATATATATATATATATAATATTAGATATAATAATTATATATTATACGATTCTCTTTAAGATGATTTACTAAATCTTGCAAAGATTTCACACGTTTCTGAAGATTTCTTGTTCGCCTTTGTAGTTGTTTTATTTTTTGTGATTTACTTTGACAAGTTTTTTAATTCTGGTGGTTGTATCTCACTTACATGACGTGGCTCGAAAAATCTGCGTTTTCGACTCTGAGCTGAAGAATTTTCAACATCAGAAACTTTAAAATACGAAATAATATATTTGTTAAAAGATTATAGATAGTATGTTATGCTAAAAAAAATATTTCGATATCTTTTCATTCCTACCAGTATGTTCACTTTCACTGCTAAAATCTGCCATTGTATTTTCAATGCATACATTTAAATCGTCATTTTCATCGGACATCATGGGACAGTTGACTCCAAAATTCCTAATGTTTAGACCTGTAATTTTCTATTTTGATCTAATATTAAGATTAAATGAATATTTTAAAATAGATTATGAATCAGCTTATGACATTATTACCGAAAAATATAATTTACGCACATATTTGGGTAATATTTTAGTGGTGAAAGGAGTGTGACTGGTGGGACAGTCAAAAATACCTCACCTTCGTCTTCTGCACTGTTAATCGAGATTTTAGCCCAAATGCTATACACAGTCAGATGTCTTTGACCAAGCTATTAAATAATTAAGTAGACTACAACATTAACTAGAAATTAGCACCGAGCCTAATTTCTACAAGAAAATATATACAGTAGAAATTGTGACTAGTGGGACATCGTTTTGTGACTGGTGGGACTAGTACGGAATCAGCTAAGAAATGAACTCGTTTTTATGTCATATTTAGAATTATTGATTAATTATTAAGACAATGTTATAGCAAATTAACAATTTTTATTAAAATCTTTGAGAAAATTATCAAATTATCAAAATTAAAATTCTTGAGCAGTCTTCCACTTAGTTTCATCACTTTTCAACTTTTCCCTAGATTTCCTCTTTCACTCGGCAGAATTCATCTAAAAACAGAAATAGCAATGACACTTATAAAAAAGCATAGAATCAGGTGAGAAACAGGTTAGAAATGTTTAGAACAGTCTATAGCATGTTTTAAAAAATGTCCCACCAGTCACTGTGACTGGTGGGACAAAAATGAAAACTACCTCTCACCCACCTCTTAACACCTTGCACCAGAATAATATGCTAAAAAGTACAACAATTAGCCAATTTTTACTTTCCAAAAAGCTCCATTTTAATACAGCCAATTTTGAAGTTAGAAATACAACTTTTGTATGTTTTCGTGTGACTGGCGGGACATGCTATGTGCTCATTGTATTTATGAGTTTTAGAGGAAAATTCTTACTTTTTTCATTGTATTTTTATATCAAATTAAAATTTAAGAAATGCTCTTCACTCTCCGACTCCATTTGCTTGAAAATGTTACAGAAAAATAGTTGCCAACATGATGCAAAAAGTCGTACAACTTATTCGAAACTAAACAACAACTTGTCATAGTAAAAAAAGTACTTTCTCTATTTTTTTCGAAACAATTTTTACAGACCATGTAAATTTAACTAATATACATTTCGTTAAGACTAAATTGGTATTGATTATAACAATTTAAAAAAATAACTCATTTTCCTATTTCCCGTGAAACGCCCCATTAGCAAAAAATGACGCAGATTGCTTGGTGGGTCTATTCTCATTAAATATTTCTCTGAGTGGTGTCTTCGACGGCGACTCAATTATTTCCTCAATATTTAATGGATTTGTTAGAAACAATGTAGGGATTGCATTATGTTTTACTGAAGATTTAACTTTGCCAAAAATATTTGTTTGACAAATATCTTCAGTTTTAAAATGTCTAGAACATATACAAAGTCTCTTTACATCATGATTTGCCGTTAATCCACAAGCATTTAACCACTTTGCACGTATATCCACATTTCTTAGAAATCTAAATTTATTAAAATTCAAATATTATTTTCAATATAAAAAATAAATATTAATTTTAAAAATTAAAAATGAATTATATTTACCTATGCAATGAAATATTATTAGTTCTAGATGCTTTATTATCATATAAATAACACAAATTAACCATTTTTTAATATATTGTTATTAAAAAGAATAAGTATATTAGAAAATTTTAAACACAAAATTTACAAAACTGTCAATTTTTCAAAATTTTAATAACAAATACAATAAATACGTTTGTAAGCAAAAAGTTATTCTTCAATATATGTGCCCTTTACTGTTATTTTAGAGAATTTTTAAGCATGCGCAGCATGAACAAAGCGGCTCGGGTGAAAGAGAGAATAAATATTGTCGCCACCGTAATAGTTGGACATTCTTTCCCGTACCAACTGCCCATATAGGAGCATTACATAATATGTAATTATATAATTATTTCAAACAGTCTTGTCTATAAGGGTGTCGTACCTAAAGTGCCATTTGATTGGTTAGTCCGATAATTTATAGTTCTGTTTATCTATGAATTCCAAGAAGTACCAGTTATTGCAAGTACAGCAATTTAGTTGTTCGTTAAATTTTAAATAATAATTTTATCCTTTTACAACTCATGTATTTCATCTGTGTTTAGTTTTTCTAGAACGAATATTTCAGTATATATTTGGAAAAGGACAAATAATAAAAACTTCTTAAGGATAATCATGTTTTAATCGTCGAACTGCGTACATCGTTTTAGCGAGCCAAGAAGGCTAAATTACTTTATAACAATCGCGTTTAACAGAAATCATCATCGAAAAGCGATCCACCGAGGCAAATACCGAAAACAAATATTATTTCTAATTAACGTCGTTATTATTTAGTAAATCGTGATAAAAGTTATCGCCGTAAAGTATATAATTCGCAATCTACCGATAAAAATAATTGTAAAACGTTGTATCGAATTTATCGGCGAATTAATTAAAATAAAACAATTAAAAAATATAAACGTGTGTTGATCATTTGGTGAATTTCACCTGCGACCTGGAAAAGAAATCCAATTCTTCTGCGTCAAGCGAGTAAAACGCCGACACTACTCGAGCGCAATTTCGGCGAACATTTGCCGTGGTATCCTGGGACAACAACGAATACTTAACGTCGCGAGGGAAATAGTTCGGAAAATCCTCGTCAGCGGAATTGCCCGCCATCTCCGACAATTAACATCCAATAAAAACATCGCTACAATATACATATGTATGTATACGTATATATTCATACATAATATACATATACATACACACACACTTATATATATGGACATGTAATTTTGTTTAAAAAAACTTTTATTTAAAAATAATGTGTATGAGATTACGAAAAGTTTTACTTTGAGAGTTATTTTGATATCATCTTTTTATGAGGAATTTATGATCTGAAACTGAATAATAATTTAAGGTTTGAGGTTTATCTTAACTGTATCAATGACTTCTTTATAATGTTTAGTTAATTCTGGATTGTTCATATCTGTTTGTTTGTGGCAATTGTTGTTAATTAAAATTCACATAATGTTCGAAAAATTATCAAAATTGGATCGGCTGATAATTTTTCAAACATTATGTGAATTTTAATTTACATAATGAATTGGTCATACTTACCAAAGTAAATCGAGTGTTCAAGTATCAGCTAAAGCTGGACATTAGGTGAACATATGAATATTGGTGTATGTATAAATACGGACAAAAGTCCGCCATACATTAATAATGTTTCACAGGCACTCGATAACATTTGAAATTAAAAATGCAATTGTTGTTGATATTTCATCACAATTCCATATTGTTGAACATGAAGTTATCGAAGAGGCTTTATTAAAGTGGTTTAAACATCAAAGGGCAAACAACGTGCCAATAGGTGGTCCGATTCTTCAACAAAAAGCTAACAATTTCGCTCATCTTTTGGGAAAAGAAAATTTCGAGTGCTCGTTATCTTGGATACAACATTTTCGTGTTCGTTATAACATTGCGGTTGGAAAAGTTTGTGGTGAGGTTGCTGGCCATTTTTGTAATATATTAAGCGAGCTATTAATTTTGTTAATTAACGTACCATTATTTACGTCTTCGTACACAACAGCAACGCCGTCAGCAAATAATATGTTTTTATCATTTAGAATTGAACTAATATCATTGATATAAATTAAGAACAGAAGAGGACCTAAAATTGACCCTTGCGGGACACCACATCTTATAATCATTCTGTCTGACAAGACAGACTCTTGATGTCCATTAATTACTGAAGTTAATTTAATTTGTTGCGTTCTTCCTGTTAAATATGACTTGATTAGATCTAGTGTTACTCCTCTTATTCCATACTCGGACAATTTAATTATTAAGAGACCCCGGTGAACTGAATCAAAAGCTTTCGTTACATCGAAAAGAGCTAAAGTATTTAGATATGTTTTATTCCAAGCATTTAAAATATTATTCAGTGTTTTAAATATTGCCAATATTGTTGAGGAGCCTCTTCTAAAACCATGTTGATTGCTACTAATAAATTTAAATTTAGTTAGATAATCATTAATTCTAGTATACATAAGTTTTTCCAAAATTCTATCTATAGCTGATAAAAGGGATATGGGTTGAAAATTTTCTGGAAGGTTTTTATCTCCTTTCTTATGGATGGGTACAACAAGAGCAAACTTTAACAATTCCGGAAATTGTCCTTGTAAAAAACATGTATTCATAATATGGCCGTTTGGGAGCAGCTAAATTAATACAATGTGCTTTAAATAATTCATTTGGAAACCCATCCCATCCCACCCCATCCCAGTATTTCTTAAATTTAAACAAGTTCTAACAACCTCTTGCTCCAAACAAGGGTAAAAAAATAAACTCTAACATTTATTAATGTTATTAGATTTTACACGAAGATCTGGCTGACTTAAATTTAACTTCGGTTTTGCCGATAAAAACTCATTAAATTCGTTTGCAGTGTCTTCAACATTGTTGTCATTATTGGTTTTATTCTCATTGAACGAAACATTATTTTTGAAACTATCAATAATTTTCCATGCTACTTTAATCTGAAGAATATTCCAGAAGAATTATTATAATAATTATTTTTAACAGTTATAACTTCTTTAGCTAATTTTTTACAAATGGTTTTATACTTTTCTATTAAATCATTATTTTTAATATTCATACCATTGAGATCTTTAATCAATAAATATAAATCTCTTTTATTTTGAGACAATTGTTTAATATTTGATGTTATCCATTTAGTTTTATTACTTAGTTTATTATTTACACATAATTTTTAATTGGGAAAGAAATTTCAAAATAATGATTTAATGTTTTATAGAACAACGTAAACATATCGTTGACATTTGTACAATTAAACACGTCCTGCCATGTTTCATTACTGATTAAATAACCAAAAATAAAATGATTTGCACTATTGTGTTCACGAATATTCCTAAAAATTTTATTACAATTGCTAAAATTATATTTAAAATTATACCTAATACTTTATACATTATGTAAGAAAATGAAACTTGAAAGTTATCAGAATTATAGTTTTTGATATTTGTCAGTATGTTATCAATTAATGTTTTGGATACAGATGTTATCCTTGTCGCACTTGTTATACAACATGACAAACCAAATGAGCTAATTAAGTTATTAAACTATTTCATTTTGTAGTCAGTGGCGTGCATCAAATTTAAATTAAAATCACCGCACACAAAAATTGGCATATTATATTTTAAACAGATATTTAATATTTTCTCAAAACACAAATAAGTTGCTTGTATCACTTTCTGGGACTCTATAAAGACTGACAATAAGAAGTTTATTATCAGTTGACTTAACTGCACAACACTCTATATTTTTTCCGATACTAAATTGGGATGCTTCATCTAAACTTGAAACCGGAAGTTTTTCATTCATATAAATGGCTACACCTCCGTGAATAGATTTCTTTCTACAAAAATTTGTAGCTAAATTAAAACCCATTAATTTAAGATAAATAATTTCATTGTTGTTAAGCCAATGCTCGCAAATACACAAAAAGTTGAAAGAAGAATATTTTGATAATAATTCCATTTCATTTGTTTTATGACGAATACCTTGGATATTTAGGAACAGAATATTTAATTCTTGATTTGAGTATGCACAACTGGTATTAGATTGAAGAATTGGATTAACATTGAAACAGTCATTTGATAGGCTGCTCTCAAATTATTTTATTATCATATATATTATTCAATACTTATTTCACAAAAAAATCATTGGTTTTTCTTTATTTCAGATGTCATACTATATTGTTTTTACCTACTGTATCTAGCATATTTGTTATTACAGGGGTTGGTACAAAAAATATTCAGATGTAGTATACACGAGGCATTGGTAATGTTGGAGAAAGGCGAGGATCTCGAACCGAAACAGATATATAGAGCCACCTGATGCTGTCGCACATTCAGATGAAGATTCAGAAGAGGAACACGCTGGTGCGTGCAAAAATAATCTATGTGGGCGGCAGCTTAGTGCCCCTTGTGAGGTTGTATTAGCAAAAGACTCGCTATTACGTCGCGCATGCCGAGAGACAACACTTAACGCATCTCCGCCAGAAACGGAGACTTCCATGGATACCTCTAAAGACCGAGGTGCTTCAAGAGTTCTAGGTTGCGTGAGCTCACGTAGCCGTGGACGCTGTAATACTAATAATGCCAGAGCTAAGGTATCCAATTCAAGCACTTCTGACGACTATTCGGATAGTTCTAATATAAACGAATCTGCACGAAAAAAGCCTGTATGCACCTGAGTGAAAGAAGATTTTTCGAAGTAGTTGCGTACTTTCCCCGATGAAGAGTTTTATTATTATTCGATGTACAGAGAAAAGTCTCCTGTAAAAAGTTCTGAGACATTTTGGAGTGAGGAAGTTATCAAATTATTAGTTGACCAACCGACCAAATATTCTGCGTTCCTAAATTGTATTTCTTAACTCTCGAACGTGGCTAGTGTGCAATGAATGTAACGTGGGGTTTTGCGCGGCGTGTAATTCAAAGTTCCAATCATAACTATTAAGTATTTATAGATAGTTACTTAATTTTGTTTATTTTGTTATAAATAATAATGATAACGTATAATTTACTCTCTTTGTATGCAGTTCATAGTGATATATAGTTTTTTACTTACTAACAGGATAAGAGGCTAGCGATACCATATGGTACCAGCATTTTTTTTCTAACTGAGAGATTCGATCAAATTTTAAATGCTTATAGAGCATCAAGTAGGCCACAATTAAGAACATATTAAAAACAAACAAAAATCTGACACCTCAAAAATACTCAGTCGATAATGGGTTAATTGGGCCCCTGACAAGACACATAAATTAAAAGGTGAGCACTGCCAGGGTTGGAAGTTGTTTGTAGCAAGACTTACAGTGTTGGTTACTGCGAACATGACTGGATCGCGTAAAGAAAATCCTTTTAGTGACCGAAAATGTTAAAAAACCGCGTTGCTTTAAGAATAACTCCTCACTGCCAGTAGCGTATGAAAACAACACTAAGTCCTGGATGACATCCCATATTTTTAAAAAATGGCTTCGAAACTGTGATATACAATTGAAATCAAGAGGTGATAAAATTCTTCTTCTAGTTGACCATTACCCTACTCACTCTATAGTCTCCAATCTAAAATATATAAAACTTGTGTTTTTACCACCCAATGTCACCTCAATATTACAATCTATAGACCAAGAAATGATAAAAGCTCTAAGAACACACTAGAGAAAACTTCAAGTACTGCAAATGCTTCAGAAAACGGCGGAAACACAAAAAAGTCTTAGCCGTCTGGATGCAATTCTAATGATATCGGAAGCTTGGAAAAAGTTTAAACAAAACACTAGAGCCAACTGCTTTCGTCATGCAGGTTTCATAGATTTCTCTCTGTACCACCAGACGAGAGCGATAATGATACTCCGCTTGCTAAAATGATACAATCTCCAATAGATGAAGATGACAACATACATCTAGCTCAATTGGCTTTTCAGTTAGCTACAGAATCAAGGATTGAAATAGAGGAGGTTAATCGGAAATGTTGCTGTGTGTGCGCCAGTTACGTCTCCTGTGCAACATGGCTTCAGAACACTTAACTCAACTACCTGCGCTATATTTGAATTTTACGAATATTTAGCAAAAGCTCTTGATGATACACAGCATGTTATCAGTTTGTTTTTTGATCTGAGTGCAGCATTCGATACAGTTAATCATCACTTTCTACTTTAAAAATTAGAGAAAATTGGAATCAGAGGCAACTGCAGCAAGTTAATTGAATTCTATCTATAAAGAAAATTTTATGTAGAAATCGAAAATGAACTTAGAAATCAAAGAGGTTAAAGTTGCGGCCCGCAAGGAAGTACAATTAAACCGCTGTTATTTATTTATTATATGAATGATTTATCAGAATATGTGGACATTGGAAAAATAATCATGTACGCTTATGGTGTTACTGTTTTGGTGAAAACTAAAGATACAGAAGAAGTTCAGAAAACTAAAGATACAGAAGAAGAAGAAAAATTTAGCCAACGAAGTGCTTACCAAATTTAAACTGTGGTGTTACAAAAATCATCTAATAGTGAACATAAATAAAACTGCTCTTATAGACTTTAATAACTTAAAAATATACAAAACATACATATGGAAATCACCAATGAAGAAATAACGTTGACATTTGTTACTAATGTTAAGTTTTTAGGCACCATTATAGACAATAATTTAAAGTTCTCTGAACAAGTTGATGCGGTATGTAAAAAGTTGAACAAATTCGCTTGCCAGATAACCATCTTGACAAAATATCTTGATCAAGACCAATTGCTAATGTTTTATTATGCACATGTATTTTCTGCATTAAGGGGACCGTCTACATTAGACGGTCAAAATCAAGCACTTTTTCGTGAATTTTTTTAAACAAAACTAGCTGATAAATGTGTTTGAAATTTTTACCGTATATTTAGCATATTTAAAGGTGTACAAAAAATTTTTTTTTATTCCATTTCATTTATTTAAACATGTGTTAATAATCCTCATATGCCGGTGCCTTTCAAAATTCTATCTTCACGGCGTGCAGGATAGCGGCTCGTAGAATTATCTGAAACACATAAATAAAAAAGATTTTTAAAGCTAACGAGTACAGTTATTAGATGAACTAAAAAAAAATATAAATTTTTTAAAATTAATAAAAAAAAAGTTGTTTAAACAAAAAAATTGATTTTTTGGGAAAAATCTTCGTCTTTTTTTATTGATAACTTTTTTTTTGCGATAATTTCGTCTAATTTTTTTAGTTCATCTAGAAGGTAATTAAATAGGCTTTAATTTAAAAAAGATCAAGTCGATTCCTTTAGAAGTTTTTGAGTAATCGTGCACGCCAATTTGAAAAAAATGCTTTCGAGAAAAACACGTTTAAAGTTTTCGTACGTAAAAAGTAGTTGATAAAACTGTTTTAACGTTCACTCACCTTGATTTTTTGATCAATCTGCTATGCCTGCTCCATATAAAACACCTTTCTCTTCTTCAAACAATTCATTTCTGTCTATCTGGTGTTGTTTTGCCACTTTTGCTGCGGGCTGCTGAAGACGTCGACTGTGGCGTTGTTGACTTTTCTGCCAACTTTCATCTTTCATAAAAGTAATTCCGCGGCAAACTGTCCCAATAGTCATGTCCATGCTTTCCATTATTTTTAAAACAGAAATATAGCCTTCATTAAAAAATCCGGCGGCAATCCAAGCGGCGATTTCGATTATTTTGCAGCCGCAATGAAGGTGTTTAGGCGCCACCCGCCAAACTGTGGCATTGAAATTTTCGTTTGCGTTTTGAGTGTGCCCACCTAAGCATCTCTGTAGTAAATATTTTCTTGACAATTCTCGAAATATTGGATAAATATTTTCAGCTACAGTATCATTTAAAGGATGTGGGTGGGTATATTGAAGTCCTCGGCTCTCTGCTACACGAAATCTGCACCAGCTGTTCTCTCCTGCGGGGCAGTTTTCGTGTCTTGGATTTTCGTCTGTTGAGACCATGTGCCAATACGTTGCCATTATACTTTTCTCCATGTTCTCAACAGAATCGCTATTTCTCAGTATAGCAAGGCCACAATATTTTTTTATTTTTTTAATTAAGCCATCGGTGAGTTTTCCTTTACCTCCAAGTTTTTTCTCTTTTTTTTATGTTGCGGAGCCGAGTTCTCATACGTTTTTCTACGTGATTTACACATTCGCTTTTTACAACTACATGCTCGTCTCCATAAGGATTCAAATCAAGGATAGCCTTGAAAGTTTTCGAGTCCCCGTTACCGATGTAATTCATATAACGCACGCCGTATTTATTTTCTGAAGCCGAGAACATCTCTTTTATCGAGTCCACTTCCATTTTACCTGCACTACCAGAATGATTCGCCGAGCATTCTTCTTCGTGTGTCTCATACCAAATTTTAAATTCTTCTGTTTGTTCTTTTCCTTTCCAAGCAGTACATGGTTGACAGGACGAACTTTTCACTACCAGATCTTAAAACTTTACCGCTAAATGAAGCAATTAATGTTGTAACGCCGTATAATGATGTAAATCTTCGCTTTTTCCAGCTTTCGTCACCTGAAACTTTGAAGTCGAGTAAAGGCCTCTCTTTTTTCTCATTCTCCTTCTTCTCTTCCACGACTGCTCTTAGGCACATAGCATCAAACACTAGTTTAGTAGATTCATGTATATGCTCTACAACTCTGTTATACGTAATTTTGCTAAGTCCCTTGCTAATACCCATGAGAGAAACAAATAAGTTGAGGCCTTGCAAGCCGACGCCCAAAAGTCTCATGGCAAGTATTATTCGGTGATTTATTCCATAGCCAGTGTGTCTCAACGGTCCAGAATCGATCAAACGAGTCCCACACGCGCATTTCACTGCCAGTTTGAAACCAAGGCCACGAGTTCCCGTTTCTTCAAAATTCAAACTACGCTTGCACACTTTACAAATGGCGAATTCGGAAATAGCAGCGAAAACACTCACAAACTCGATAATTCTATAAAAATGCGTTAGTTTCACACACACATCTTCTTGGACAGCTGTTTGTAATTTTCGAGCAGATGTACCTTCTCCAACACGCTCGTTATCCTCGTCGGTGTATTTATTCCCGTGAAAGCGTCTTTTTCTTGGTCGTGATGGACGAAACGTATCTTCTTTATTTACTTTTGGATACCCACTCATGTTGATGAAATTCACAATACTTATAAATAACTATAACACAGGCAGAGCAACTAGCAAGAGGAACGAGCAAGAGCACAGTAAATACAAGTAGCACGTGGTGGTACGTCTGGTGGCTCTTATAACACTATATAGCGTGTCTATATTATACTTTCACCAGTAATAATCCCCGCTACTAGGATCCCCTCCCTTTGCGACCGTTACAGATGCTTACTTTTCGTAGCGTCTGGAGCGGTCAAAGCGTGCGCACTATATACACTATTTCGACCACATCCCGTGCGAATTTTGACTTGAAATTTTGGGAGGATATTTTATAAATGATATACTTTCGAATAAAGCAAAAAAAAAAAAATAGATTTTTTTGACCCTCTAATGTAGACGGTCCCCTTAAAGTACGGTATTGCTATGTGGAGAGGTTACACTGAGGCTTAGTGCATACTGATCAGTCTAAAAAAGATTCTAAGAAAAATATTTAAAATAGGTGTAAGTGGTCGTATATAAAATTAATAAAACATATATACTCCTCAAAACAAAATAAGGGCCACTTGAAAGTTTGTATCTTAAAACTGATTTATGTCGACCCACGTCAAAATAACTTTTCTAAATGACTGTTATTATGATAATAAGTGATTGAGTCAATGATAACAGTTAGGTTTAAGTGATATTATTGTTGAGGGGAAGATTTAAACGTTTTTTTGTCTCGCACAGCGTGAAGTGGTTAGTTTTACTTATTTTTTTGAATTTGATTTTTAATCAGTTTGCGCTAGATTATTGATTGCTGAGGTTGCTTTTTGAAGTTTGGCGTGTTATTCAATCACTTATTTTTACAATGCCGAGAATTCGACACCAAATGGACGAAGCTACTGCTACCAGAGCCGTAACGATGATTGAGGGTGGTCAATCGCAACGTTCCGTGGCTCTGCAGTTGGGTTGTTCACGAAGGGCTACTCAAAATGTTTGGAATCGGTATCAGCAGACCGGTAGTGTAACCCGGCGCCGTGGCTCAGGAAGAGTTCGTGCTACCACTGCCCGTGAAGACCATTACATTCGACTGTGCGCACGACGTGAGCCGACTGTTACCGCAGGTACTCTGCAAAATCGCTTACATCGATCTACTGGTACTGTTGTCAGTAATCAGACCATAAGAAATCGTTTGCATGAAGACCAACAACGTTCAAGAAGACCAGTAATCCGTACCAAACTGACCGGAGCACATCGTGCAAACCGTTTAAGATTTGCACGTGAACACCTTGAATGGGGCTTGGAGGAATGGCGTTACCTACTCTTCGCAGGTGAGTGCAAGGTGAAGTTTTTTAGTGATGATCGACGTGTAAGAGTGTGGAGAAGAAGTGGGGAAAGGTTTTCTGATAGTCACATTCATGAACGCGACAGATTTGGCGGTCCTAATGTTATGATCTGGGGTGGAATTAGTTTGCAAGGCAAAACTGAGCTTGTTTTCCTGAACGAGGGTACTGTAACGGCTCAAAGTTGCATCGAACAGGTTGTCAGGCCCCATGTGATCCCCTTTGCACAACGAGCGGCCGACGGATTTATCCTGATGCAGGATAATGCCCGAGCGCATACCGCTCGAGCGACGACAACTGTCCTTAGGGAGGCTAATATACAGGTTTTACCGTGGCCTGCAAATAGGCCTGACTTGAACCCAATAGAACATCTTTAATTAATAAATTAAAACGGCGAGTCAGAGCAGCCGGAGAGGATGTGCACACCCAACAACAACTGATTGATGTCTTGAGAAGATGTTGGGAGGAGATTCCTGATGAAACCGTTAGGCATCTTATTGAAAGCATGCCGAGGAGGCTTCAAGAATGTGTTTTAAAAAGGGGAGGGCATACTCGATATTAAATCACCGAAAAGTTGCATTATGTGTGCTTTTACTCAAAGCGTGAACGTTTGTTGATGACTGTAAAAATGACTATAAAAATGATAAAATCCTAAAAAAATGTAATTATGGATTAATTTTTTATTTAATCTTATTAAAATTAATTTTATTTAGTAAAAAATTAGTTCCTTAATTAAATGTAAGCATACCTTATACTGTAACTTATATAAAAATAAACTTATGCAGCAAAACATAAGTGGCCCTTATTTTGTTTTGAGTAGTATATATTCGGAACCCATATATCCTATCAAATTTTCCACCAACGGGTTAGATAAGAAAATGCTATAAAAGCTCATTCATAAAAAAATGAGATTAGATTATAACATACATTTCTGTTATGTTATAGTTGTTGCACACGTTGTAATAACAATGTATCATTAATCAATTGTTAACATAAAGTAATCAAGTATTAGTGAAAGTATTGATTTAAGTATTAACGTGTACTATAGTCCAAGCTCCGATAGCACAAAATCATACCGGATAAAACACCTCAAACTAAGAAAGCTAAATCAATAGTAACTAATGTTGACAATAGGAAATGTCCGCCAGACCTTTAAGTTTTCGTTAAATTCTATTTTTAAAAAATTTTTGAAATGGCCGAGAAAAACGTCAAATCTACCTCACATAACACCTCGCTGAAATTTACATATGTTATAGCTAATCAATACCTATAAATAAAATAGAAGCGTTTGTCTGTGATTTTCGAATTTTTAAGTATTAGTATGTTTTTCAGTTAGCATATTCGACATATATCCCAAATATACCTTTAAAAAAATTTTTGTCTGTCTGTTTGTACGAACCGACTTAACTCAAAAACTATTAAAGTTATTGAGTTGAAATTTACAGGGAATATAGATATTAACCTCCCGATCAATCTTAGCCACATTTTAATGTGATCTCCCAAATGGTTATGTACAGGATGATTCAAAGAGAACCTTCATTAAAAGTTTATAGTCTTCTAAATAAAGTAGATTTTTGAAAATTTGGTTATGAAAAATTCAGTTATGAAAATTTTAATTAAAATATTTTTGACTTGGTGCCATTTCCGGTTATACCGGAAGTTGACACCAAATTTGTTATTCGGAGTGTTTTTGACAGCAAATTTCAATTCGCTGGAAATTGTTACTAATAATCTATGTGACAGTGACATTTCAGCTTTTTGACTTGATACAGGGTGGTCACATAAAGCATTTTTTTTTAAATATTTTTTGTTTATTGTGCAAATCTTTCTTTTTTCAAATGAATCACCTATATTTTTTATCATAATTATGTAGAAAAATGTAAAGTCTATCTATTACTATAAGATATTCTTATAACTAAAACTGATATTTTGGAAGTTACATAGAATTTATATAATAAAATGATCAGTTAGGTTTACTATGGGCACAGCTGACACAAAAACCATGGGACAGATTTCAGTGAAAATTTATAAATTTAATCCCTAGACGCTTCACCATCTCAACATCGACAACATTTTTAGTCAAAATTATCACAATATTCTTTATGTGGGTTGATATATTCAAGACAAAAGTTGATATATAAAAAATACTCCTTTAACAATAAACGGAAACAAAAGAAAGAAAAACAAAAGATTACCTAAGTTACGATAAAAATAATATTTAAAAATTTAAAAGTTAACTTCAAAACTTTTTTACTAAAATGTCACTTTAGAAAAGAATAGTAGTAAAGTTTAATTATGGAGGAACTGAACATAATTTTAAAAAGTCCACCAGGGTTCTGGGATCCCGAAAAGGACCTATTGATTCAATTTTAAAACCAGCAATATGGAAAGATCTCAGAGTGTGAAAATTAGATTTATTAATGGTTATTTCCGAGTCGTTTTGCGAGCGGAGCGAAGCTTTACATGTAATTAACCTTTTATAGAATTTTGAACTGTTTGGCTAGCGACGCGAAACACTTTAAAGAACTGATTTGAAACTAAATTTGTCCGATTTGTTTCAGAATAATTGATTTAAAGTAGTCACAATTAAGATAAATTTACACGCATGAAACTGGAGGACATAGTCAAAGGAGGTCAAAAATAAATTAATGAATAGATGATTCATCACTTTTTGAAAATTAACCCTGTAAAGAGTAAAATAGGGAATAAACGCAGAACAAATGTTGGATAGGTCAAAGTTTACATTTTCAACGCCTGCTTTTCTAGCGTCTCCAACAATCAGTTACTTTAGGAAATGTTCAAATATAATGCAGAAAGACTTATAGGAGATGTAGGGATTTAAATTTTCCAACAGAAATAGGGAGGATAATACTTATTTAATATCTCTACATGTCTACAAAATATAAGGTTTTTTAAAAATATATAAAATTTGAGTATTTTAAATAATCATACTTTTTTACTTCTATACCAAATTCATTGACACCTTAATAGACTTACTTTAGATTTTTAATCTATGTTATATGCTTGAAGAAATGGCCAATTAATTTTTGAAAATTTTCAGTTGTTCCTAGGTAACTAGCCAAAGGGAGAAATTAAAAGAGAATTGATGAGTGAGCTTACCAACAAATAAAGCCTATCATTTCAGCTTATGATAAGAAAGTAGGAGCAAAATATTTTAGCAAACTACCTAAAAGGAATTACCTTTACTAAATTAAGAAATTCACGCTTTCGAAGCCGCGGGTGACAGATAGTTATATATATTTTACTGAACAATCGGTCTGTCTGGCATATTTTCATAATTAGTGGCTGACAGACCTATTTTAATTAGTGAAAATTTTAGGCAAATCTATCTCACATAACACCTCGCTGAAATTTAAATATATTATAGCAAACTATATATATTTTACTGAGGAATCGGTCTGTCAGGCATATTTTGTTAATTAATGTCTGATAGACTTATTTTAATTAGTGAAAATTTGGGTAGACTTACCCTCACATAACAACTCGTTGAATTTCAAATATATTATAGCAGATTATATATATTTTACTAAGGAATCCGTCTGTCTGGCATATTTTGTTAATTAATGTCTGACAGACTTCTTTTAATTAGTGAATATTTTAGGCAAACTTACTCTCACATAACACCTTAATTTTTTTTTTAAATGAAACTTTTAGATATTACCAATCTATTGAAATTGATCTGTCTGGAAAATTTTGTTAACTAATGCCTAAAGAAAATAATAGCCGGAATAATTTAATAATGCTTTTAACAAGTATTATATATATATATATATATATATATATATATATATATATATATATATATATATATATATAGTTACATACTAGACACCCTGTATATTATAAATACATATTACAGCAATTATCTCTAAGCATTAGAAGACGCAAAATCAGCAGTTCTAAGAACTCGGCTCCACTGAGACGGCAACATGATATCTGTGAAAGATCCATAAAACCTTTTCACACTGAATAATATGAATGTGCAAATCCTTTTAATTTAAAATATCTATAAAAGACAATTGTAAACTAACTTAAGCGACATTTGTATTTTTTATTCTGGATACTTAATAAAGTTAATATTGTAATCGTTTCATATAAAAATTTGTAATTAATAATTTTTTTAAAAAAGTGATTTCAATTGTTGCAAACGTAACTAGCGCAGTCGTGCGGATTGTTGAAAAACATTGTTGACCATCAGTAGTGATATCGTGAGTTGTGTTATCGACGGAATATCGAGACTCCAATTCAATCTTGGCGGTTTACCAAGTGCAGTGGTACACTCAGTGTCGACGGTGCGTGGATTTCAATCCTTCACAACAACAAACGACCTAAGGAGCATGAAGATCATCTATTGCGGCATTCTGTGAGTACAATAGTTTGTGTATTTTTGCTGCTTTTATTTGATTGCTTTAAATTATCCTCGCAGTATCCATATCCATATTTAAAATCAAGTGTCCTTCAGTTAAACAACGCTGCATACGTGAAAACTGAGTCAAAGGTGATTGTATTAGAGAATATAATACAGATCATAAATGTAGTTTAAATTATTACTCTAGTGAAAACAATCTGAATTCATATAATTTACTTATACTTAGAAACTTTAAATTTTTATAACAAATATATTTACTTTTATTTTATTTGAAACCATAAATATGTCACCACCAAATACATCATCAGCATCTACATCTAATGTAGTCGGTATCTTCCAAATTCTGGAAGCATTCAAAATTCCAGATCCTATAAAGAATCTCCCTGAATTTCATGGAAATCCGCGAACCCTACATGATTTCATTGAAAATGTCGAAGAAATCATAAGTTGCGTTACTATTGACTGGACCCAAGGTTACGGAAAAATGTGGATCCGTGCAATACGTAACAAAATTGCAGGCGACGCAAACGAAGTCCTAAATATGTATGGGACACCGACAAACTGGCTCGCAATCAAAACCAATTTAATTTCCCATTACGCAGATAAGCGTAATGAAACCACACTTATTCGTGATTTACATAATTTGAGACAAAACGCTGGCCAAAAGATGGAAGAATTTCATGCACAAATAATAGAAATTCTTTCATCACTGGTTAATTTTACAAAACTCAACGAAACAAATAGCTACAGCTTTTTAAAAATTTAGCGAAAGATGTATTTCTGGCAGGACTCAGGGAACCAATAGGCTCCGTGGTTAGAGCAAGGAATCCTGACTGCATTCAAAGCGCTTTTGAATACGCAGTCAAGGAGCAAAATATTCATTACCACCAACGATCCTATGCACAATCTCACACAAATAACAAAGCAACACCAAACAAACCGCAACCTGCTAAAAATACACCCCAATCTCCATACTTCACACCATACTTTAACACACAACAGGTTAATCAAAAACAGCCTGTCACATACAACTCATTCTACTCACAACAACAAACACAACAATTCAGACCGCCTCAACAACGACCATACACTAAACAATTACCTAACCCAACACCTATGGATATTGGTAGTAATCGTATCAGTATGAGGAACAATATACCACAACAATCATGACCGAACCTCTTACAATAACCTAGAACAAACGTTTTCCAAACCCAAAGCCGACCGACATTTACAAGTAAGGAATTATACCACGACCGTAGACCACCAAAACAAAATTTCGAACTGACCGAAACTCCTTCTCAACTGCTAGAGATTGTTCATATGGATATATTCTACCTGGACAAAACTAAATTTCTTACAATAGTTGACAAATTTTTACGGTTCGGAGAAGCCTACGAAATTGAGACAAGGAACGTTCCTCATATTATTAACGCATTCGCACAGTATATTGCTCAATATGGCCGACCAAAAAATTTAATAGTTGATTCTGAAAAGGGTTTTGACTGTATAAGATTCAGGCAATTATGCGATCAATATAAGAGCAAGATGCACGTAACCTCAATAAGGAGTTCGTCATCTAACTCCCCAGTCGAACGTTTTCACTCCACAATCCTCGAAAAATATCGTATTATACACAATACAGACAAAACCTCTAGTACTGAACTAGAAATGTTACATACTATATTTGTTTATAATAATAGCATCCATAGCACTATCAAATGCACACCATTTGAATTGTTCTTTGGTCGCAAACATAACGCAGTATTACTACAAGATGTGGAAATTGTGCAACAAGAACGCGAAAATTTCCAAAAGGAATCGTATGAGAGACAATTAAAACAAAAGCAGGCCACTATAACCAAATTAAATAGAAAACGCGAAACCCCTCTAAATTATAAGGAAAACAAGACCGCAGGAGAATAAGCATAATAATAAACTCCACCCAAAGTTCAAACAAATTAAGGTTAAGACCAATAAAAAGGTTACAGTTATCGATGATAAAAACTGCAAAATACCAAAACAAAAACTAAAACGGCCCACTTTGTTACAGGATAATAATGACTCTGACCATAATGACGAAGACACAGAAGGTAAAAATACGCGACTTGACAAACAATCCGGGACTAGTCGCGATACAGCTGGGACAAGCCAAAATTAGCAACGAGTACTACAAATATTTACAAATAATTGACCTGCAAAATTATAAAGAAAATTTGCAAAAAATCAAAATTTCCTTGAATCATTTAAAAGACCATACTAACGAAACTGCAAACCTAAGTTCTGTAACCAATGCTGTAGCTTTAAAATACACGGAGCTAGAAAACACTTTCAAACAAATTTACCTTAGACGAATAAAACGATCACTCGTAGATGGACTCGGGTCAATGATTAAATTTATAACTGGTAATATGGATCACGAAGATGCAATAAATATAAATAAAGATATCGAGAACCTTAAATTAATAACTTAAAATAATAAGCAAACTAAAATAAATCAACAAATGATTGAGCGGTTTAATAACATCTCGGAACATATAAATAACCAATAGGACATCATTCCTTACTACCTTTAAAAAACCTATCAGATAATCTACAATATTGATCTTTTACATTAACTTACATTTAACTTAGCAAAATTAAACATCCTACCTTCCCTAATATTATCTCCGGACGAGGTAGATCACGCCTTTGAAATACTGAAAGATCAACATTTACCAATCCAATTCTTATATCAAATTTACGAACTGTTAACTTTTCAGGCCTTTTACAACAACACCAAAATTGTATTTAACATCCGAATTCCAACCTTCCAAAACCACACTTATAATTTAAATTTATTAGAACCCTTACCAACAAATAATAAATCCATTGTCAACCCTCATTCATACGTCTTAAGTAGCAAATATGCAAATTATTTAACACAAAAAGAGTGTCCGCGGTTGAACAAACTGTACATATGCAACAACGACGAAATACTAGAAATACCAAAAAGGGACAGTTGTCTCAATCGCGCTATCCACCGCCAAGGCGGAAGCTGTACCTATGAAGACCATGAAAATTCAACCACCGTGAAGAGAATAACAGCACAACACATTATCATTAAAAATGCCTTGAACTTACCTATCACTACGAACTGTGGCATCAATCAACGCAACATATCCGGAACAGCCTTAATTTATTTTCAAAATTGCGAAATCAATCAAACCTACAAAAATCAGCATGGCATAACCACTGAACAGTTGCACATCTTACGTTTACACGAGCTTCAATTAAAAGAATCAAAATTTGTTCCTAAACTAAATCTGGGAAAGCTCAACACATTCCACATTCAAAATACTGAAGCAATCGAGGAAATCAAGTTCAAAACTACCACACATACGTATACTTCATTCATCACTTTTGGAATTCTACTAACAATCCTGATCATTTACATAGGGCTCAAGTATAAAAAGAAACAACATCCAGAAACACAAATCATCTTCGAACGGTCGACATCTTCCATTGAACCCAGGCTCCACTGGAATATGTCTCCAACTAAGGGGGGAGGAGTTACATACTAGACACCCTGTATATTATAAATACATATTACAGCAATTATCTCTAAGCATTAGAAGACGCAAAATCAGCAGTTCCAAGAACCCGGCTCCACTGAGACGGCAACATGATTAAACAGCAACATGATATCTGTGATAATAATAATAATAATAATAATAATAATAATAATAATAATAATAATAATCTTTATTCTTTAGAGCAGAATGTGCTGTTGAACACGTCAGTGGTTTATAAGTTACAAAAACATACAAAATATATATAAAATATAAATTAAACAAAATTAAACAAAATTTAAGAATATTAAAAAGAGCTTATAAAAAATAATTAGTTGTTATAAATATTAAAACAATGTTATTAATTATTAGCGTTAGAATTTAAAATTTGTTTGTTAGTTAAAATTTGAAAATATAAAAAGAGCTTATTAGAATCATTTTGTTATAAATATTAAAACAATATTATTATAGTTATAGATTAAAAATTTGTTTGTTAGTAAAATTTAAATTAAAATAATTAAATAAAATCATTCACGGAAAAAATCATCTACTTGATAGTACGTTTTTTTATTTAGGTATCTATGTAATGCACTTTTAAAATTTTTTAAGTTCAAGTTTTGTATATGAGTTGGCACACCATTATAAATTCTGACAAGCATGTTGGATACAGCATTGTATGTTTGTGTTGTAGTATACACTTTATTGTGAAATTCTGGTTTAAATCTGGTAGGATACTGATGTGTAATAACAAGATTATTAAAAAGATCTAGATTGTTTTTCACGAAACATGCTGATTCGTAAATATATAATGACGGCAAGGTCAAAATATTTAATTCCTCAAAAAAATATTTACATGATGTTCTTTGATTAACTTGCATGATAATCCTTATTGCACGCTTTTGTAAGATGAACAGTTTGGAAGCATATGTGGAATATCCCCAGAATATAATTCCATATCTCAGCAATGAATTTATATAGGCGAAATATCCATAAAACCTTTTCTCACTGAATAAGCTGAATGTACAAATTCTTTTAATTTAAAATATCTATAAAAGACAATTGTAAACTAACTTAAGTGACATTTGTATTTTTTATTCTGGATACTTAATAAAGTTAATATTGTAATCGTTTCATATAAAAATTTGTAATTAATAAATTTTTAAAAAAAAGTGATTTCAATTGTTGCAAACGTAGCTATATACATCTGTCCCTGGGTGCAGTAGGACCTTGTCGTTGGTGGGATGGCTTGAGTGCCTCAGTGATAGCCCATGCTATGTCGACGGTAACGTAAGTTACTGGTAGGGTCACCCATGTCGAACAGGATGACCTGAGAGACCGGACGAAGAAACTGCACTCGAGGAGAAGGTTAACAAAAACCCTAACCTAAGATGGGAAGTATCGTGTCGAGGGGTGCATGGCACATAGGAGATGTGTCGCGAACGATCCCCTAGGGGCACCAGGTCGAACCCCTTTGTATGAAGACCTTCTCTACTGCGAGAGGCTCCGCAGTAGAGTGACGAATTATATCCTCAGTCCACGTGGGAATCATATGGACACTCTAAAAAATAAAACTTTAAATAAACCGGAGAGCTCCTTAACTGGGGACTCCGAAAGACGTGAGGTGGACCCTCCAACAGTGTCCACTTCAACAGCAGAGACTCCGAAAGGGGCATCTGTTGAAGTAGGCATGCTAGCCGATAAAGTGGGTAGCCTAAAACTTAAAAAGAAAAATCGCAGCGGCGCCGAGAAGAAAAAAAGAGCAGCTCGGCTCGCTAGAAAAGCATCTGCGGCACGCGTTTCCAACCAGCCGGAGAGCCTTCCGTCAACATCTTCTGGGAAGCGCCCTAGGACACAGACAGGGACTACATCAGAACACTAGGCAAAGAAAGCCAAAGGAGATTACTCGAAAGTGGTGCAAAGTGGAATCAGGATGGCTATCGTTAACGAGGGCTATCCTGATACCTTGCTCACCAGAGAGAGGCTCCTGGATATACAGGCGGCAATCGGTAGGCCTATGGATGAGCTCCCCGAAGAAGGAGGGATTATCCCAAGATTTGTCGATAGCTACTTAACAAAAGTGGCGGCCATCATCGTTTGCCAAGATGAAGCAACGAAGAACTGGCTGACCGGTAATATAAGCAATTTAAGACCGTGGGAGGACTCCAAACTGAAGGTTATCAGTATGGAGGCTCTTCCTACATATAAAAGAGCCATTGCATGGGTTCTCGGGTAGAAACAGAGACAATTTTGAAGAGGCTGGAACGTCAGAACCCTGGTATTAGCACTCGGCCGTGGAGAGTCTGCGGGAGGAAGGGTGAACCCAATGGGGTGAGACTTGTTCTCAGCGTGGACCTGGCTACTGCCGACAGAATAAAAAAAGTTAGTGGGAAGTCTTCTGTGGAGCGACTCAGGCGGTGTTTACATTGCTCGAGGCCACCAAGAAAGGGACAACGGGGCAAGAGCAGAAGTAGGCAAGGTAAGTGCACTTCTGTTAATCACTTTATAATCTTTATTTCATCAAGATGACCCCGATAAAAATCATACAGATAAATTTACAGCATAGTATCGCGGCATCTAAGGTACTCACACAGAGGATCTTAGTGGATCGGAGCGCAATTGCCCTAATACAAGAGCCATGGGTGCGAAATGGCCGTATTATGGGACTAAATATTCCAGGCTTAGAGCGTGCATTTTAGTGAAAGATAAAACTGCCACAGCGCTACCGGGTTTCCTAAAGGGAGATCTTGTGGCCATTTTGGTAAGATATATGGAGGAAAATACTGAGAAGAAGATAGTCTTTTCCTTGCGATTCCTTGCGTATTTTCCTTGCGATGCGCAAAGCCCTCCTCGGTCTAAGAAGCTTGAGGACTTAGTCATATACTGTAGACAGCGGGGTCTCGACTTGGTAGTCCGTTGCGACGCCAATTCACATCACAGAGTATGGGGAAGCATCGATACCAATGCACGAGGAGAGGGTCTGCTGGAATACTTAAGTACAACGGAATTGGAAATCTTAAATACCGGTAATGAGCCTACCTTCTGTAACAACAAAAGGCAGGAAGTCATAGATATCACTCTAGGATCCTTTGGGTTACTAGGTAGAATAAAGGTTTGGAGGGTATCAACGGATCCCTCTCTGTCAGATCAGAGACATATCATGTTCATTGTTACTGGGTCCCTGCAGGAAGACTATTATAGGAACTCGAAGAACACCAATGGGGGGGGGGGACCTACAACTGGGCATCGACATTCTAAACGAAGCTCTTGTGCCCTCATACGAGGAAAACTGTCCTCTGACAGTCAGTAGGGCCGAAAATAAAAAGTTTCGGTGGAATTCCAGTTTGGAACTCCTCAGAAAAGAGACAAGGAGGCTTTTTAATAGAGCTAGGGCCAGAAATGATACTGAAAGCTGGGAACTTCATAAGGAGGCTCAGCGAAGGTATAAAAAAGAGATAAGAAGGGCTTCGAGGAACTCATGGAGGTCCTTCTGTCAGTCAATTAATAGTGAGCCTGTAACAGCCAGGCTGCACAAGGTTCTGTCGAGAGATCCTAGGATTTATATTACCACTCTGGAATCTCCATCCGGGGAAACCACAGGAACCGTGGGAGAATCACTGGATCTCATACGAAGAACTCATTTTCCCGGTTCAGAACTGGTGAAGGAGCTGACGGTTTTCGCTCAAGCGGGCCGGCCTCTGAACAAATATTAATGCGTCCGTGTATTCCAGATAGCCCCCATATATGTTCTGCGCAGGCCAAGATAGCGAAGACCTCAGCCTGAAAAACGGTTGCGTAAGAACCTAGAGGCAGTGAAAGCCTGGTTCTGGGTCCATATACTCCGGCCCCTGTACCTGAGTCCATCTTAGACCCATCCGTGTACCAGATGAGTTCTTTGATAGCTCTCGAGGTCACCGAATCAGGCATCCACTCCTCTCTAGATGGTATAATCACATTATACTTCGGCTCTAAATTGTACAATGGCCTCATGAGATCCGGTGACATTGATGCCACGGGTATGGATCTTTGAAGCTCGCCCAATATAGCCGAGTGCCCTTTCCCAGGATGTTTAAATGACCCTCCCTCCATACTCCAGAGTCTATACGCTGTCACTTTCGCCTCTCCTTGAATAAAAAGATCCAAAGGAGGCAAACCCAGTAGCACCTCTACGGCATTCAGGGGAGTGGTACGTATAGAGCCCGTTATTCCTATACAACCTAGTCTTTGAATTTTATTTAGTTTTATTTTGGTGGTGCTAGGCTCAGTACCAGGCCACCACACCACAGAAGCAAAGGTAATAGAAGGCCTTATGATCGCCGTGTAGGTCTTAGGCGTCACTTCGTTCCGAAGGTTCTTCTACAGGCCCATAGCATGCTATTAGCCTTTGTCACCTTGCTATTTATATGCTCCTTCCAGGTCAACCGGCAATCAAGAGTAACTCCCAAATACTTGGTTGACTCTGTTGGTTGAAGCTTCTTACCAAAGAAGGAGGATTGAAAGAACCCTTCCAAATTTCTCCTTCTTGTAAACACTATACGCCAAAGAGAGGTGACTGGCTAGTAGCAGCGGAGATTGTCAGCTCTCAAAAGATCAATTGGGCGATTGATACATTCGCTCCTTATAAAAGTCCAGGGAGGGACGGAATCTTCCCGGCCTTGCTACAGTAAGGTCGGGAACCTCTAATACCGCACCTGATTCGTATATTTAGATCCAGTCTGGCAACTGGCTATGTCCATCCGTCGTGGAAGGTGGCCAGAGT
This sequence comes from Brachynemurus nebulosus, assembly GCA_035578155.1. NCBI lineage: Eukaryota > Metazoa > Arthropoda > Insecta > Neuroptera > Myrmeleontidae > Brachynemurus > Brachynemurus nebulosus. The sequence continues at coordinate 3,864,962 of JAPWDM010000007.1, read as the reverse complement.
GGTATTTATACCTAAATCAGGTAGGAGTACATACTTCACACCTAAGGACTATCGTCCCATCAGTGTAACCTCCTTCGTGTTGAAAACACTGGAGAGATTGGTGGACAGATATATTAGGGATAAGGTTCTACCTCTTAGACCTTTGCATCCAAATCAACACGCCTATCAGGCGGGGAGGTCTGTAGAGACAGCTCTTCATCAGCTCGTGGTACGTGTAGAGAGGAGTCTGGACAATAAGGAAATCGCCATGGGTACCTTTCTAGACATCGAGGGAGCGTTTAATTTCACTTCATTGGCGTCAATTAAGGATTGGCTGAAACGGCATGGAGTGAACCCAACTATAATGAAATGGATCGGAGCTTCCTTGGAGTACCGTAGAGCGGAGGTGAGTCTCAGTGAGGTTTCTGTGAGATTCACTGTGCTTAGGGGCTGTCCACAGGGAGGCGTCCTGTCTCCGCTGCTCTGGTGTCTAGTTGTCGACCAATTGTTGGCTAGAATTAACCAGAGCGGTATTTACACGCAAAGCTATGCCGATGACATCTCTTAAGCTTAATCTGAGCTTAATAGAAGGAGCTCTATGCACTGTAGAGAAATGGTGTCACGAGGTCGATTTGTCAGTGAACGCTGACAAAACCGAGTGTATAGTAGCCAGACAGCTCTAAAGGCATTGAAAAGAGTCAGAACAACATCCAAACTGATGTGGGAGTGTCAGAGGATGTTGGACAATCTTGCCGCTCGCTACCAAGTGAATCTCTATTGGGTCCCAGGACACCGAGGTATTGAAGGCAATGAAATGGCTGATAAACTGGCCAGAGCAGGCTCCAACACCCTATTTGTGGGGCCAGAACCTGTGCTGTGGATCTCTATTCAGAGAATAAGATGCTGTGTCGGAAATTGGGTGCAGGATCGACATGGCTCTCTTTGGGAAAGTTATAGTGGAGCTAGGCAGGCTCATGATTTTATAACTGGGCCGTGCGAATCGCTCACTAGAGTGTATCTGTCGCTTGAAAGGGGACAACTCCGTAAGGTGTTTGGTCTCCTGACGGGACACAATACGCTTAGGCGGCATCTGCAGGTACTGGGCTTATGCACAGACGCAACCTGCAGGAAATGTGGTCGAAAGGAGGAGTCCTCTCACCATGTTCTTTGCAGCTGCGACGCCTTGTCGCGGTTAAGGTATCGACATCTGGGATCCAGTCACCTGACCCCAGAACTTATCAGGGGGACCAGCGTGAAGGGCTTGCTTTCCTTTATTAAGGGGATTGACTTCCTTTGAGTCTTCCCTCTTTGCATACAAGGGGCACAAAGGGTCCAATACAATGGCCTACGTACGGCTAACCCCCCATAGGGCTCGCTCGGGTGCGAGCCATTCAGTTCCATTCCATATATATATATATATATATATATATATATATATATATATATATATATATATATATATATATATCGGAGTGGACAACTAAGTTATATGTATGTATGTATGTTCGTCGGCTTGAGCCTGACTGAGTAGAACACCTTATTTTCCGAAAAACTTAAAGTTTCGATGAATAAAGGTGATCTTAGACTTTACATTAAAATTGGAAAAGTTGCTTTCTTTAATTGTTCCTTTGCTTGGGAATGGTTAAAAACGACTTTTTTCATGAAAACTGCTGTTTCGTAGCTTTAAAACATTAGACCATAAATATTGGTCTAGTAAAAAACGGTTTTTATAAGACAGACCAATATTTATGATTAGAGGAAATCTTAAATTTCATTTTAAAAAAAGAAAATAGGAGGTTTTTTGTCGCGACCCCAAAAAAAGGTCAACGCTACACTTTAAAATTTAATTTCACGAACTTAGCTATTTTCTTTTAAAGACGGATCAATTGTAATTGATATAAGAGGTCCCAGACTTAATTTTAAGAATAAAAAAAAATATACTTTTAAAGATAACATTGCTTCAAACAGTAATCAATTTGATACGTGAAGGCTGAATATGTGAGGTTAAGTCTGGCATGGTTAATACCGTAAAACCGTCTAGACCCGGACAGGGGGTCTAGACCGGACACTTCGCACCAGTCTTCAAAGTAAATAATTTCTACATTAACCTGCAACAATAAACATTTGTTCTTGACGTCATTAGAGAGAGAAAAACATCCTCTAAACAGCTGTACCGATAAAAACTACGGATTTCAACATTTACTATCTCATTTTACAGGATTACTATCCCACAATTTTTCAAAGAAATAAAATGTGTATCTAAATTAGACATGTAATTTTCGTCATAATTGTCATATTATTTTAGTTTTGATATGTATGTGTTCAGAATTTTATCGCGCATCATTTAATGATGTTTGAAGTTATATTCTATGTATATGTATATATAAAAAAATACATGCTATATACACTAGCGGAAAAAATTAAAGGATCAAAAAAAAAATTCCAAATTTTTAGCGATTTTTCGAATGGCTGTATTTTCGTGAAAAATGGTTATATCGCAGTAGTAAGCAAAGCAATTTAAAGCTGGAAGTTTCTAGTTTTGAGGTCTTGCGATAAAAAAAATTTCAAAGCTACATGTATCGCTCAATCCTAATAAATGCTCTGAAACAAAAGTTTTCGAATTTTTTTCGGTTTCTTTTTTTGGTCTACGGACTTGGAAAAAATTTTTCCGACTTAACCTTTATACGACCACTTCTCGCTGAGATATCGGACTTTGAATGGAAAAGGACCATTTCGTCTTTGACCATCGATATCTCAGCAACCAATGATCACACAGAAAATTAAGTGTCTTTTAAGAACTCGAATAAATTCTCTACAAGGATTAGCCTTTGTTTTTTCAGAAAAAAATTTTTTTGCATACTATACATGAATTTGAAAAATCAAGAAAATAAGAGCTCTTGGTGGCTTTTTGGAAAATTAAGCGCTGAATTAAAAATTTCGAGAAAACCATTAATGTTAAGTGTGTCTTTTACAGTTCAATGTACCCACAAAAACCCCACCAAGTTTCAATTTAATCCATCCAGCCGTTTTTTTGTTTCATTCGATTGAATTTTTGAAAAAATTAAAGGATCATTTTTTTTGGTCTTAAACTTTCATAATCTTCAACAAAATGAAAAAAAAGATATTTTTCTCAGCTTTTTTTCACATTTTGATCAATAACTATATTTAAATTTTCAAAAACAAATTCTAAAAAAATTTTCAAAAAAATTTTTTAAAAATTTTCTTGAAAAATTTTAGAAATTTTCTTTTTTTTATAAATTTAAATTTTGTTATTGATAAAAATGTGAAAAAAGCTGAAAAAAAAATTTTTTCATTTTGTTCAAGATTATGAAAGTTTAAGATAAAAAAATGATCCTTTAATTTTTTCAAAAATTCAATCCAATGAAACAAAAAAACGGCTGGATAGGTTAAATTGAAACTCGGTGGGGTTTTTGTGGATATATCGAACTGTAAAAGGCACACTTAACATTAATGGTTGTCTCGAAATTTTTAATTCAGCGCTTAATTTTCCAAAAAGCCACCAAAAGCTCTTTTTTTCTTGATTTTTGAAATTCATATATAGTATGCAAAATATTTTTTTTCTGAAAAAACAATGGCTAATCCTTGTAGAGAATTTATTCGAGTTTTTAAAACACACCTTTAATTTTCTGTGTGGGATATTGGTTGCTGAGATATCGATGGTCAAAGACGAAATGATTCTTTTCCACTTAAAGTCCGATATCTCAGCGAGAAGTGGTTGTATAAAGGTCTAAACAAAAGCAGATTAAAGTTGAATGAACAAGTTATCCGTCCATATGGTGGTTAAGTCGGAAAATTTTTCTCTATACGCGTTGCTTTGAAATTTTTTTTAACGCAAGATCTCAAAACTAGAAACTAAATTGCTTTGCTTACGACTCCGATACAACCATTTTTCACGAAGATACAGCCATTCGAAAAATCCCTAAAAATTTGGAATTTTTTTTTATGCTTTAATTTTTTCCGCTAGCGTATGTATATTCGTTTAGACCCGGACACATCAGTTTATTACACTATGGCCGTGATTCGCGCCAGCTGTAACTCCCACTATCCATACGTTAATATTCCTCCCAGAATTACGCGGTTTATACCTCCTTCTGGTGTCATATCGTATATTTATTTCATAGAGAGGCATACACCGACCGTTCGCTATTAAGAACACATTGGAATGTGAGATAGAATTATACTTCTTACTCTTTTTAACCAGTAAAATACCCATCTACTCATATACCGGGTGATTAATGTAATTAATACCTTACGATAAAAGCATAAAATATATGGCTTATTTCACGTACGATCACCACACCCCGAAATCTTGATGTCACCGATTTTGATGATTTTCTGTAATAATGTTCTACTATACCAATAGTTTTGAAATGTCATATTTTTTTTCCTCAGTTTTAATAAATATGGAAGTTACGATGTAATGAAGTTTGCCTAAATTTTTACCAATTTTCGACACTTTCTTAAAAAAAGTTGAATATCTCCGAAGTTATAAAAGATAATTTAACCAAATTTGGTACGTACTTAGGGAACATTATAGGGAAGGTACGCGTATAAGAATTATTACCGTATTTAATATATGATTAGATTTATAGGTATCCAAACATGACCAAATTTGGACATTCATAGATAAAAAGAGCATACTTTGATTTTCTTAAAATTTATACAGTATATGCACCATACCCTACAGAATATAATATATGAAAATTGTGATGGGATCTTCAGGACTTTCCATGGGAATGACGATAATGTGACGGGAATCTATGAGGTACAAAATGGTACGGATTAAGTGTGATTGTTGGATGTATCGATTTTTCAAGTGAAAATAAGTAAAAAAGTTCCAGTCAACATATATCCTAAAACTCACCGTTTTCGAGTTATACGTTCTCGAAGTTTCACTAAAGTGATAATATTGACTAGTAAAATGTTATCATTACATTGACTTTTTGTTCATAAAATCAATTATACCTTTTTAGATCAATATAAAAATGCGTTTTAAATTAATTCCAATAAAAATTTTATTAACACCTTGACGGTCGTAACACTAGCCAAGTGACAATCGCCGATCTTCTTGAAACTTTTCTGCTGTGTAGAATAGGCCAAGATAAGGGACTCGTATTTTTTTTTATCGGCCGCCGTCCACTTTTACGGGGTGAAACCAGCCCTTAAATTTGGGGGTTCAAATCGTATTTATTAAGATATCTCAAAAACTATAAGAGACAGAAGAAAACTGTAAACTGATGAAATGTTCCTCTTTAAAAAAACTATCCACCTGTATAGGTTAAACCAGGATTGGGTTTATAAGAGGGACTGGAGGGGTGAAAATGGGGGTAAATTTTCTTGTACAGCTCGAGTGGTTCAATATATCAAATTTTTACCATCATAAACAGAAAGAGCACCAAAAATTATGGGATACGGGTTTTTGCGTTTTTCCGAAATATGTGTGGTATTCAAGACATATACCTAAGAAAGAGAAAATAGGATAGATTATATTGCATTATTATTTATTGCAAATACCTTCTATATTTTTTATTTTTATGTTTATTTCATCCTGAAAATGTAAGGTTTTACTTTCCGATAATGATTCATGTATTTTTCAGTACTTACTTAATTGGTAACTTAGCCATGTGTAGGTTTATTTGGATACTCCTATTCTATATTTTTTACACCTATTTCTGCGAATGTTATCTGATCTGCAAGTGTTAATGAATATTCAACAAGAAGCAGCAATCTCTTTCGTTTACTGTTCTGGTGCTTTGTAATAAATTTTGTGATTTGGGAAATGGAGTTGACAGCTATAAAGAATACAAAAGGAATAAGGAAAGTAGTTTAAATGTTGAGAAAGAAATAAAACGCGTTTATTTAGTTAAGGTAGTTGCTCTGAGATAGTCAGGTACAAAAGTATATCTCAAAAAAAATTCCGTTATCAAAAATTGAATAATGTATTAATATTCTTCAGTGATTATATTTTTATACCACATTTTTTTTTTTAATTTCCTCGCGCTTATGGTGTAGCAATATAAAAACATTGTTGGAAAAACGTTGTTGTGAATATGCCCTGTGTCTGTTGTAGTACTGAAGTAATTAATTTTATAATAAACAATTATGAATCTTTATTGTTTTTAAAATGAATCTTTATTGTTTTTAGAATCTTTATTGTTTTTAAAAAATACAATAAGATTCAGTGGATACAAAAATATATAGGTACATACAGCAATAAACTAAATTTTAAAATAATTAAATTTTGATGAAATGAAAATGAAACAGATCACGTAGCCAATTCCACTCATCAACACAATACGAAAGTGATTCGGACCACAGCAATCGTATTGCAGTAAGTGATAACAAATATATTTTTTCTGCTTGTGGTGAACCTCTCTCAAAACCAAATCCTATTTTAACTAATTTCACTGACGTTGAGAGTAAATCTCACAGCACCTCAGCTTCAAACAGTAGACCAATAGGTAGAACTCCGACCTTTAATTGTACACAATGGATAGATAATTTTCAAAATAATCATGACGGAAGTTTACATTTTTGCTCACAACTGGGTAATACACTGAGGGTGGCCCCTGAATATTTACATTCGGAAATATTAATGTATGCATTTAACAAATTACCGATCGATATTCAGGGCGAAATTGAAAATGTTACATTAGATTCAATACCTAAAACAATCAAATGAAAATTCAGTACAAACCGTACACAATACCTGATTGATTTAGATATTACAAATTGTAAACAAGCTTTATACGAAAGTATTTCTAATTTCTTTGAAAGATTTAATAAATTAAGGCTAGAAAAATTAAAATGCATGAGGGAATCAGAACCTTCAAATTATCCTATTACTAAACATTACCTAGAACAAACTATCGTGAGTAAATTTTTAATTAACATCAACCCGCAAATGTCAATTCATTTAATGAATCAATCATTTAAAAAATTGATGAAATACTGCCAATAGCTTAGCAATATGAGAATAAATTAAGAGAATTAAATTTATTAAAAAATTCTAACTCTAGCCCTGTCAGAAAAATTTTTTAAATTTTGTAAAACTAAAACACACAACACAAAAGACTGTCGACGGCGAAATCAAACACAAAATATTTCGACATCCGTTGGCGAACAAAAATTCATTCCAAAATCTTGTACTTATTGCAAATTTAAATGACATACGATAGACGAATGTCGGAAAAAACAATATAACGACAACCTTAAGACAAAATTGCTAATTCAAAAACAAAATCAAATATTTAATGAATCTAACTTCAATCATTCCAACCTGGGACACACAGAGTTAAAATAATCAGAATCAAGCAAATGCTCTATTACTTCTTTAATGATTCAAATACTGAAATTAATATCTTACGAACAAACACAATTGTAATATTAGATCCAGAAGACAGACAAAAACTTATCAGAGAAGCTCATGACATCTGGGCACAAAGGTGTTAAAAATACTATTAAAAAACTACGTCAAAGATATTTTTGGAAAACTTTCACTCAAGATGCAGAAAAATATATTAAACCATGTCCACAATGTCAGATGGATAAAGCCCCAAAATTAAACAAACCATCAATGGTTATTACGGGCACACTGATAAGCTTCAATGAGATGACATCTCTTGATATCCTCGGATCTCTTAAAACCACAAAAGCGGAAAATCAATTCATTCTAACTATTCAGGATAATCTGACAAAATTTATTAATGCTTACGCAATTTCACAAGCTAAGGCGGAATATACGGCAATAAAATTTCCAGACCATAGCACGAAATATGGCTTCTCGAAAGTCATTTTAACGGACAATGGCCAAAATTTTACTAATAGTATGATAAAAGAAATCAATACAATTCTAAACATAAAACACAAGCAAACAACACCTTATAATCCTCAGTCGAACGGCTCACTCGAAAGGAGTCACAAAGAACTGAAGGATTTCCTTAGGAACTACGTACACGAAAATTTAGACGATTAGGATCACTATCTCCTGTTCGCTTATTATACTTATAACACAACAGAAAATTGTCATACCAAGTTTACACCTTATGAACTATAGTATGCAACGAAAAAGCGAAAACACTTTCCGAACCATCTAACATACCTCTTTATAATAATTTTGCAAAGGACGTTTCAAATAGAATTACAAATTTACGCCAAAACGCTAATAAAAATTTAAAAGGAGAACATCCTTCGACGATATCCTGTGTTACTTGTCTATCCTGACCCGAAAAATTCAGTAATTGTCAATTATTTATTAATTACTAAATTTATGTGATAAGTGTTTAGTGTAGCCAAGTGACCGTAGTTTAATTTGTGATAGTGAATTACATTATATTACATCTGGTTCGTATTAAAATATCAAAAATAAAATTACATTTAAAGATATAGGTTACAATTCCTCCTTTTCTATAACATAACCACCCACCATTTGCGGGGGTGGTTATGGTGCCACCTGTTAAATTCTGTGAAACTAGAATTATTTTAAAACAGTAATCTATAATAAAACAAAAATGCCCCTAAATAACTCACTTAATTCAAATAAGACACAACAAACCAACTTATTTAATGATCATAATTACCATCAACAATCGTCTTTACCATTGACTCAAACCAATAATCAAACAAACATAACACCTAGAATCAATACTGACTTAAATACAGTGTCATACACTCCTAATACTTTACCTTCCACCATTATCGAAAAAAATCCTAATGTGTTGACCACACCCCCAATCTCCAATACACATCCAATACAGACAAACCCACCTTCAGTAGTTAATCCTTATCAATTATATAATTACAGTCAAAACAGCAGTCAACCAAATACATTTACCGCACCAATTACATCAATATCTCCCAACATAATAAATAATTCTACTCCTCATAGCTCAGCAACCATTCAATCTTTTTCCAGCGTAGTAAAACATAATATCCAACACCATAGACCAATTACTTCCAACTACAGAACAAGTAGACACCAACCAAATAGGCCACAATTTGATCAAGGAATTATTATTGATCAGATAGAAAATATACCCTTAGAAAATTATTACAAATACACCAAGACCTCGCTTTGTGTCGTTTTGTTTTGCGTTTTTTCGAAGTTGCGTTGTTTTGGGTTCGAGTCTTTAATTTTTTTTTTTTTCGAAATTTTTTGAAATTTCCTTTTTTTTCTAAAAGATGGTACGACTTTGTTGTAATATGGTGGATAATATCTATTGATGTTGTAATAAAGATTGATAATAGATGGCAACTACTTTGAGCGTCTTGGTATAACACTAAAATAAATGTGTATTACGAAATTAATTAAACAGACAGTGATTAATTTTTACTTTGTTTGTATAAATTAATTGATTAGTTTATTTTGTTTTAATTGAATTTGTTGTTTGTTTTTTTTTTGTATGTATGTATTGAGGTACATTCGGTTTTTACAAACATGTTTTTTCTGGAAGTGTATAAAAATACAATATAAATTAGTTACATAATTTATCGCTGATAATAAATGTAACAGAAGGTGAGCCTAGTGACAAACCATAAAATAAGGCTAGTTCACCTGTTGTTACATAGATGGCGGACTAATAATTATTTTAAGGAAATAATATATGGTACAACTTTTGTTTCTAATTGCGCCATGCCACCAAAACTTGGGGATTCCCTTTCAAACTGAAAATCAACACAATTTTAATGCACTTTTATTTTCACATTGTTTTGCTAATTTTAGAGTTCAGTTTCAATTAGCGTGTTGTTTTTTTCTCAAAGAGAATAATAAATTTTTATAAATTTTTACGGGTTGTTTCTGGTTACAAAAAAGGTAAATATTTTTCCAATTTATTTATTGGCAGAGTTATATTATTTTTTTACATACACTTGTAATTTTTTTATCCAAATGAGTGGAAAAGTTGTTGCTGGTAGAATTACCAAAAATAAAAATAAAAAACTATCAGCTTGGAGACAAAATTAGATATTCTGCGACGATTTGATAAGAGAGAGAAGGCTGTGGAGATAGCAAAGGCTGTTGGTCTGGCTGCAACAACTGTCAGAACTATTAGAGATCGAGATGGGGATAAAATAAGAGAGGCTGGAAAATCTGCAACATCATTAGATGCTAAAACGATGACCCGTACAAGGAGTGCTTTAATGATCAAAATGGAGTCCTTGCTTTCTATTTGGATTGAAAATCAAGTTGCGCAGAGAATACCATTAACCCCTTTAGTACCGCCATATATTCCAATTTTTTAGATAAAAAATTTAATATCTCTATAAGTATAATTGCAAGTTTGGTAGATTTTGCTTAATTTATTTAGAATATGAGCGCCTTTACTATACAGCCTCCAGTTACCGATATAAGACAATGCACACCCGTCAGTTGAATATTTTCTAAAAATCTGTATGACGAGCTCAGCTCGTCATTAGTCCTAAAGGGGTTAAGTAAAATGGTAATTCAGACGAAAGCAAAAAGCTTATTTGATGACATAAAAAGTAAAGCAGTATTCAACGATAATGCTAGTGGTAGTAATACAGACAAGAATGAAACATTTGAAGCTAGTCGGGGCTGGTTTGAGAGATTCAAGGTTCGAGCAAATCTGCACAGCATTGCTCTTAAAGGTGAAGCAGCTAGCGCTGATCTAACTGCTGCAGAACGCTACCCGATAGAGTTAAAGGCGTTAATTCATGAAGGTGGATATGATTCGAAACAAGTCTTTAATGTTAACGAGACGGGGTTATTTTGGAAACGTTTACCTAACAGAAGTTTCATATCTAAAACAGAAAAATCTGCGGCAGGATTTAAAGCTAGCAAGGATAGACTGACTATTCTTCTTGGTGGTAATGCAAATGGTGATTTCAAATTTAAACCATTTCTCATTTATCAATCAAAAAATCCAAGATCTATGAAAGGTTGTCCAAAAAGTCTGCTTCCTCTCCACTGGCGAGCAAACAAAAAAGCATGGATGACAACATCATTATTTCAAAACTGGGTTTCAACTTGTGCTATTCCAGAAATTAAAGCTTATTGCAACAAGGAAAACTTAAACTGCAAGGCTTTGGTCTTAGTAGACAATGCTCCTGGCCACCCAGTTTATGTTGATGAGTTGTCAGAAAACGTGAAATTTGTATTTTTGCCACCTAATACGACATCAGTTATTCAGTCGATGGATTACGCTGCGTCTCCACTGGACATATTTTATATCATGACATATGTTATGACATAAAATATGTCATGCCATAAAAGAGCTGCGTGGTCATTTGATGTCTTACCATATTAGTTTATTCGGTTTATTCAAAGATGTCGGTAAATGCAATTAATGCGTTAAATGCTTTAAAAAAATTGGAAACTTTGGAAAAGATGGAAATAAAGAATAATAAAAAACGAAAGAAACACAAGTGTTGGGTAAATCCTTTTTTAGAAAAAAAATTTAAGTACGACATTGAATGTACTTTATTAACGGATTTGCTTTATGAAGAACAAAGTGAAGATTTTAAAAATTTTTTACGTTTAGATCATGCAAAGTTTGAAGAAATTTTATCAATGGTAAAAATTTAGCCAATGATAAAAAGTTTATACTTTATTTTTATATTCTAATTTATTTCATAATTTTAGATAAAATCAAAAATAGAAAAAAAAGAGACGACGATGAGATATGCCATCACTGCAAGAATTCGATTAGCAATAACCATTCGTTTTTTGGCAACAGGCGATTCTTACCGTTCTTTAGAATTTTTAACTCGTGTTTCCAGAAAAACTATTTCAAAGTTCATACCTGAGGTGTTATGGGCAGTGTTTAGTACTTTTCGATTTCAATACATGAAAGTAATAAAAAACTATATTACATTTCTATAATTTACATCTAATTACATTTTTGTAATTTCTTTCAGTTCCCTGAAAATGAAAATGATTGGCTAAAAATAGCTGAAGATTTTGAAAAATTTTGGCAGTTTCCTTATGTGCTCGGCGCACTTGATGGAAAGCACATCCGAATAAAAGCTCCAGCACATTCTGGATCTACATTTTATAATTACAAAAAATTTTTCAGCATTATATTATTTGCATTAGTAGATGCACATTGCAGATTTATTTTTATAGACGTTGGTACGAACGGAAGTGCATCGGATAATACTATTTTTAAAAACTCTTTCTTATATAAAACTTTACGTAAAGGAAAATTGAATATACCGTTACCAGTGCCTCTGAAAGGCGAAAACAAGGAAACGCCATATTTCTTCATTGGCGATGACGCATTTCAACTTGACAGTAATGTAATGAAACCATACAACAGAAAAATAAATCTTACAGTGCGCGAAGAAATTTTTAATTATAGAATGTGTCGAGCAAGGATGGTGGTGGAAATGGCATTTGGACGGTTGGCAAATCGTTTTAGAATCTTTCACCGCCCCATTGAAGTTGCTCCAAAAGTATGTGACCTTATTGTCAAATGTTGCTGTTTATTGCATAATTATTTAACAACTGAAAAAAATCTAAGTTATCACGCACCATTGTTAAACAATGATGAACTGTATGAAATACTTGAAACTTTTAATACATTGGCTGATCAAAAATATAATACGTATAAATTTGCTTCTAAAATAAGAGAAAATTTAAGTTCATATTTTGTTACAAACGGAAATGTTGATTTTCAATGGAAAAAAATAAATAAATAAATAAAAACAATTTTAAACTGTAGATATCTTTTATTTTTATATTTTGTTACCCATTAATACTTTTTTCTTTTTTTAAAAAAATCAGATAATTCAAAATAAAATAAAAAATTTAACATTACAAAAAAAATATTTGTTCTTAAAAAAAGAATTCATTTTAATACGTCGGAGATATTTTAGTTTCTGAGGCCCCAAAATCTGAAAATGAGAGCTTAAAGTGAAATATCAAAAAAATGTTTCCTTATTTTTTGTTCAGTTCATTGAGATTTTTTAAGAATCTGCTTTCCGATTTTGAGGCATCGGAAACTAAAATCTTGTCAATGTCAAGATTTTCCTTTTTGAAAAAAAAAAAATTACAAACAATATTTTTTTTGGGATATATAAATTTCACGAAGAATTTTTTCAACCTTCTCCCAAATTGCGTGGACTAGCTTTATAGAAGGATGGACATAATGAAACCAATATCTTCTATTTCATAGCTTTTCTTTATTAAAATTGCCAAAATATTTTCGATATGTTTAATATCATCTTCAGTGGCTAAACATCAAAAAAAAAAAAAAAAAAAAAAAAATTTTTACAACGTAATAATAAACAATAACATCATTTTTATATATTTACAATTCTTCGTTAACTTATACTATTATTTTTTAGGTTATAAGCTACATATTGGATAGGAGGATTATTTATTTATTTTTGTAAAAACAACAAGAATTTGTGATTTAGTTGATATATAGGAAATTTTATGTTTGGAAGAATATCTATTTGTGTTAACGAAACAAACAAAACCTATTTTTTAATATTAGCGGATTTGAGACAGGACAAAATGAAACAGTATGTATATTAAAATGTTAAAAAATTTTTTTTACAATCTTACTCACCAGAAATTATCTAAATTTCAGATTGTCATTCTTGGATAACAACCAACCATACCAACAATCCATTAGAACAATTTAACTAGTTTTTTTGCATTTCACATGGAAATTTGTCAATCGAAAAAATTTTTTATAAAATAATTACTTTAATTTAAAACAATTAAAAAAGTCAAACATATTTAAAATGTAAAATCAAAAAAAATTTCAAGAGAATTTTTTTTTTATTAAATTATCACAGTTTGTACAATGTACTCCTCAAGTACATTGTTATTGGTATGGTAGCACAGTGATCAACTGAACTAAATTTGTAAATTTTTTGTTTAAAGATAAATTTCTCGAAAATTCTAGACAAAATTAGTCCGGTCTCAATTTACATATTGGTATGTGTTTATTGTTTATGTTTTTTGATTACAATGTATTATATAAGCATCTTTTGGAAATATTGTTTATTGATTTCTATTATTATTATTATTTTATTTTTTTAATAATCGGTAAATAGGCATTATCTAGAGCTAATGATTCTATCTGCTTGTTGCAATTTTTTGATTCATTCAGTTTTATGTAAAAACCTTCACTTAATAATCTTTTTTGGTATTTATTTTCTCTGTCTAATATTTCGACTTGGTCGAAATTAAACCTGTGATCATTATTTATCGAATGTTCAGATAATCCAGTTGCCTCTTTGCCCCTTTTTATGTCATATTTGTGTTGGGCTAATCTATTATTCAACGACTGTGACGTTTGTCCATAGTATGATAATTCGCAATCTTGGCAGTTTATTTTATATACTATATTGTAATCTTGTTTTATATCTGTTTTTACTCTTTTTTTAGTGTAAATGTTTGAAATTTTATTGTTAAAAGAAAAAGTTATTTTATTTTTGCTATTTTTTTCTATTATTGGTTTTAATTTCTTAGTTAAATTATTATAGGGTAAACAAATTCTATTTTTATGTTCATTTATTGTATCTACATTAGTTTTTGTTGTATTATATGCTAAATGTATAACTTTTTCTTTTATCATGTTAATTAAATTTATAGGATAGTTATTTTTAGTTAGAATGGAAACAGCTAATTTTATAGATTCTTTTCTATTTTTTATGCTACTTAAATGTACCGCTCTATGCATTAGATTATGTATCATGTTATTTTTTATGTATTGTGGATGATTCGAGTTGTAATTAATGATTCTGTCAGTGTAATTATCTTTTTTATGCCATATTGTGTTAATCACGTTATGCTTATCTTTTTTAACTAAGGTGTCAAGAAAAGCTATTTGGTTATTTTCTTCTATTTCAATGGAAAACTGTAAAGTTGGATGATAATTATTAAAACTATTTTTAATATGTTCTATTAAATTTTCTGGCGCTACTGTTAAAATGTCATCTACGTATCTATAGAAAAAAGCTGGATTCCATTTTTTGACTTTTTTAATACTGGCAGCACAAAGAAAATCCATTACATACGAAGCAATGATACTGCTAAGGTTCCCACCCATTGGGCAGCCAAATAACTGTTTATAAAATTTATCCTGAAATCTAAAAACATTATTTTCGAAAATTAACTCAATTCCCTCAATAAATAATTCTCTATCTATATCTGTAAATTTTTTTATGTTGGACCATTGTTTTTTAATGACAGCTATTGCTAAGTTTAGAGGAATATTTGTAAATAAAGATTTGACATCCAATGAAAAAATTTTTTCATTAGAATCTTTAAGTTGAATGTTATTAATTTTCTTTACGAAATCATACGAATTTTTTATGGAAAATTGACTATTTTCAGATTTAGTTAATATTTCAGAGAAATATTTTGCTATTCCCTGTATAGGGGAATTGATCTGGCTAACAATTGGTCGTAATGGTATATCCTTTTTTTGAATTTTTGGTAAAAAATAGATTTCGGGTAAAGTTTTTCCTGATTTTTGAAGTTTGGTCTTCGTTGTGCTGTCAATATATTTATTTTTGTATAATTTATCTGTATATAGTTTAATTTTTCTCAAAATATTTTCATTTGGATCTTTTCTAATGTTTAAATAAGTTTTTTTATTGTTTAATTGTGTCATAGCTTTATTAAGATATTCTTCCTTATTTAAAATTACCGTTGAACCACCTTTGTCAGCTTTAGTTATTATAATTTTGTCAGAATTTTGTTTGATGAAATTTTTGGTCTGTTTATGGCAATCGTTAATGTATTTATGTAAAGGATCAATATATGATTTTTTATTAATATTATTAGTGAGGCTGTTTATTAACTTTTCTTTCCAAATCCTTTGTTGATTTTTTGGAAATTTGTCAATGTTAGATTCTATTGATTTAATTATTGATAATATTGTAAAAAAAAAAATTATTTAACATTTTAACCCTCAAAAAGGATATCCGCACTTAGCATAGCGTTTTCTAAAATAGAATTATTTGTATTTTGCAAAAGTACAGGAGTGGCTGATCTAGAAATTTCGTCGTCGGTCCAGCTACTAGTACTTGGTGTTGATGACGCATTTACGACATTGGGTATTAGATTTACCGATTCTAACACCTGAATCGCACTTTCGGCCAGAATGTTTTGAATAGTTTGCATTTGTTTTATAGCCACGACTGGCGGCATTTTTTTTAACTGCAGAGCAATACTTTTACCGAATGCCTCATACATATCGTCATTATCATTAGTTTTTGAATTAGCGGCGATCATTTTAATTGCTTCGTCATATTTCGATGATAACATTCCGATATTTTTTTTTTTATTTGAAGTTTTTATATATTTTTCAGGAACTGGAGTTGTTGGTGTGTCATTTTTTTTATTTTCAGTTTCATTGTCATTTTCATTTGAATATAATTCTTGTGATTCTTGTATATTCGTCTCTTCCTAAAAAAGAAAATCAGTTACGTAAATTCTTAATACAAACAAAACAACTGAATTAAAAAAAAATTCTTTTATGTGGTATGTAAAGCAAAACAAAAAAAATTACCAGACTGTTGGTGCTTGCACATAAAACAATGCACTTATTTAAAAATGTCATTTCATTAAAATAAAATAAATTCGATTCATATACATTATCAAGGCCATCTCCAGATTTCGATTTATCCACCTTCTTTTTTTCGGCTATATTAGCCGTTCGTAGGCTTTTTAATTTTTTTTCTATTATTTTTTTATCTAGTTTAAGTTCCGTCGCAATCTCTTCTAAAGCTTTTACTCTTAAATCCAATCTTTTGTGACATTTGTCAGTAGTATCCCACAAGCATGGTCGTTCTCTGTATAAACTGATTAATTTTAAAATTTCTTTTTTTGAAAATCTAATTTCTGCCATGATAAAAGCCACTGATGTAAAACAACTCACTGATAACACGTGAACAACAATTAACAATACTGAGAATAAGCTCCGATTTTAACAAAAAAATTATTTTCCGCCATTTTGAAAACTAGAAATGTCAAAAAAATGTCTTGCCGTATGTCTAGTGTGATGTCATGCAATATGGCAAGACATACAGCAAGACATATGTCATGACATAAAATATGTCCTGACATTCAGCGTCTCCATGAGACATTTTGATGTCATGACATATGTCATGATATGAAATATGTCTCGTGGAGACTGCAGGTTAGGGAGTAATATCGACTTTTAAAAGTTATTACCTTCGACGAACATTTAAACTTCTTTTAAGTAAGACTGATGGACAAGATAAGCCTACCATGCTAGAGTTTTGGAAAAAGTTCAACATTATGAAAGCCATAGAAATTATTTCCGATTCGTGGGAAGAGGTTAAATCATCTTTCATGAATGGTACTTGGCGCAAAATATGGCCTGAATGTGTTCACAGAATATGCGCTGTGGAAGTTGATGGTACACCAGCTGTTTGTCATGAAATTTCTAATTTAGCTAGAGAGTCTAATTTTGAAGGTAAGGAGGAGACTGACATAAATGAATTGCTAGCCTCGCACAACCAAGAATTGTCTAATGAAGAACTATTGCAATTGGAATTCCAATTTGCTAATGAAGAAGGTGACAGTGGCCGTTCAATAGAAATCTCCGAAGAACAACATTTAACCTCCAAACAAATTTCCAAAACTATATGTTTGATTGACGAAGGTATGGAGATTTTTTTTAAAAACGATCCTGACAACGGAAGAAGTTTTAAAGTGTCTCAGGCGGTAGCTACGAATATCAATTGCTACAAGGAAATTTATTTTACGTTGAAAAAAAGCTGTTCAGCAAACATTGGACCAATTTTTTGTGAAAGAAAGCCGACTTACGACAACAGCCACTATTGACTCATCAGACAATGATTAATTTTTACTTTGTTTTTATAAATTAATTGATTATTTTATTTTGTTTTAATTGAATTTGTTTTTTTTTTTTGTTTTTGTTTTTTTTTTTTTTTTTTTTTTTGTTTTTTATATGTATGTAATAAAATTTTATATTATTTTTGTTTTTTAAATGTTCAACTTTGTTCAATTTTCTTTTTAAAAAGTAATATTTTTGTAACCCTGAAACCTATCTTTGATCTTTACATGGTTTTCTATAGAAAATCATAATTCACTTTGTGTCGTTTCAATTTGCGTCGTGTTTTTTTGGAACGTAACTACGACGCAAATCGAGGTCTTAGTGTAGGTGTTAAAATAGGTTACTCAAGCATAATCTTCAGAAGTTCAATTAGCAGAAACAGAATATGTGTTTTCCGTAACACAACACAGAAAGTAGACGAATTTATGACCAATCATAACGAAATAACCATAGACAATATTACCCTAACAGGAAGACGGTATATCACTCCTGCAAAAAAAACTTACACTATCTCGAGTCTGTCCAGTCATACCTCATGACATAATTATAAAAGCTATTAAAGATACTTGGAAATATTCGTTATATAGAGTTTACACTGTATTTACATATAAATAGTAATGACCCTGATTTACAGCACCTTTGTAGCTTTAGAGGGCAAATGTACATAAGCCACAGTGAAAACCTTAATAGACCAGAGTCAATATTAATACTCTTCGAAGGGGATAATTACAGAATTTTTCTACACCTAAAAGATTCCGTCTGTCCTAAATGTACTAAACCAGGTCACTTTTCCTACTATTGCGAAAATATCCTAGCTCAAATAGTAATTAATAAATCAAATCGAGAAATTAATATTATACCAGTAGAAATAACAAACGATTTATACCAGCAGAAATAACAAAGAATCTAATAATACAGAAGAAAAAACACAAAATACAGAAAAACAAGAAGAATCCAACCCAAGTTCAATGGAAAACACAAATAACACCCTAAATACCTCAGAGATAGAATATGTAGAAGACACACAATCAAATACAGAAGAAAACATAGAAATTAATAAAACTCAAGCAATTAACACGAAAATTCAAAATACAAAAAGAGCAGCTACCAGTTCAATAAATTCATTTACAACAAGCCGACCAATAAAAAACAAAAAAGAATATCTGATAAGAAACAAATAGAGAACACAGAAGCAGACTCTGAAGAAGAATCAAAACGAACAAAATCAAAAACAGAACTAAAACAGAAATCGAAAACGTATTAAATAAATACTCAACAGAATAAATACTACCTCGAGATGAACTTATAGAGTGTCTACAAGAGACAATATATTCCGCCGACCCTTTAAATACATCAAGGGAATATGTAAACAACATTGATGCCCTCTTATAAACCATAAAAGCTATTAAAAATAAACTAACTTTTTAATTTCTTGTCTTAAATAATTAATATTTGAACGTAGTAAATTTATAATATGCCTTCTCTCTTCATCAGTTTTTAAATTTAGATGTCTTGATTTATTGTGAATTAATTCTACTAAATAATTTGTCTACTAAATAGTTTCTATGAATAGCATTTTAGATATGACGTAATCAACATTGTCATTTTGAAAGGTTTTTAATAAAAATAAAACAGTTTGATTGAAATTACTTTCAGTTTGTTTTAAAAAGGAAGTTTCATTTACAGTTTTATTAATTTTTAACTCATTTAATGAGTCTTGACATTCCTAATTCATTAGACACACACTTATTAGAGAAAACATAATTACACCACTTATAACAATAATAAACACTTTTTCTTTATTAGGTTTGTATTCTTTGCGATCCATTCTTAATAAAATATATTTTTCAAAAAAAAAAGAAAACAACAATTTATTCAATTACACGCAATTTTTTCAATTGTTGTACAATTTCAACAATTTGGTTCAAAACTACGGTGTTCTCTTGGCTTTGTGCTGCAACCGATAAACGTAATCGATCACAAAGATCATTAACATTGTCATAATAAATGAAATCTGTTTTATTTAAACGTTTAAATCCCAAATCAATGACATCTCCCTCTTTTTCTGTAGAAAATAGCTTTTTATATATGTTTTTATATTTATACGTTCTTGTATCCAAATTGTTTGTTACCTCTGTATCTTGAAGAATTTGTTTTAATTTTGTAGATCATCTTGGAAGTATTTCCTAGGTACTTTCTTAAATAATAGTTCGTATAAACTCGGTGTTCCTTCATGTACTTTATCATTAATAGTTAAATTATCATCAGGATGAAAAACAATATTTTCCTGTCCAATTTTCCATTCATTTTGTTTAAGTCTAATTCCTAAGTCTACTTTATCGTAATCTTTTTTTGATAAAAAACTTTTCATATATTTTTTAGACAATTTTCCATAATTTTCACTTAAAGATGAGTCATAATCTTGTTGTGAACTTTGTGGTGTTAGTAAAAATGAATCCTTATCACTGAAATATCTTTTTGGTGTAACAAAAGACTCATTAAAAGTAGTGTCCACTTCATCTTCGCTTTTACTTGTTTTAATCTTTTCATTATTTGTTTTTTGTGAGACATTTTCAATATCCGTTTTTCTAATACCACTGTAAGTGGTTTGTACAAATGTTTATTTTTTCCATATCCAAACGACCACGTTTTATGTTTAAATATTTATTACGGATAGCATTACCGGTTTCAATAATTTTTCTTTTAATTTCTGCTGTTTCTTTGTCCATGTTTTCTTAAAACGCACACTAAAAGGCTTAATCACTATATGAATTAAGAACACAAAATTTACATTATTATATATTCATCCAATCCCCGACGATATCGACCATTGTTAATACCAGACTCTTTAAATATTGACAAAAATCCATAAGGATTATTTTCCCAAATCTTGTTGTAAATCTCAGAAAATTTTTCAAAACTCATTCCAAAACGTCAACAAATTATAAAACAAAAACATTAATAAATCAAAATTTTTGGGTTACATTTTCTTAAAAACATATTCATTGGATTAAAAAAACTTGGTTTCATGCTTATTAAGAAAAAAAAATGGGTGTTTTGTTTATTTTTTAATTGTATTAAGCTACTTTAATGATACAGCTAAAAATAGTGTTCGGTCATTGGGTCTCTTACCCTAATAAAATATATTTACAATTATTTATTTATTTACAATGTAAGAGAAAATTCGTTTAACAATAAAATTGAACTTTGAAGCGAATACAACTCTATATTTCTTTAAGCATTTAACAATATGCGACAATAATAAAATATTATATGAAAGTCATATGTAAAGAAACTTATCAAATTAAACTTGAAAAGTTTGCAAAGTCTTTCCTTTTGCGAGGGCCTAGGGCCGACGCGGAAAGTATAATTCACGAAATGAAGTTCGAGAATGTATACGTAATCAACAATGAAATAATTAAATGAATATATCAATTGATACACATGAGCACCCGTCTCATATGAAAGAAACCAATTGGGAATAATTCATGACTGCATATCTATTTAGGAAAAGAATGTACTTACAATTCTATAATTCCATATGCAGATTAAAATATACGAACGAGGTTTCATTGTAGATAAATCACATCTGACGATCTTGTAGGATAAAATAAAATAAAATCGATTAGCAATCGATACCCATTGTTAAATAATATTACTCCTGTATGTATTTGCAAGTAACTGAATAGCGAACCACGTTTAAGTACTGCCCGTGAACTGGTGTACTTCAACCCCACTCATTGCGTACTCCAGCTGATTGTTTGATGTGATTTAGCCACCAATCAAACCTCTGAAATTACGTGTACATTTTCTAGAAAAGACGAGTATGAAAAAAATATAATTATGTATAAACAAGTTATATAAAATTTAAATAATTAATCATGATCAGGTTAAAATTAATACTATGAGATGGCGAACTGATTTGTTATTAGACAAATACAGAAATCATAGCATGTAGAAAAAGCTTAATTCGCTTTCTCATAGACAGATGGCGAAACTAATTCCATAAAAAAAATAATGGCACAAACTAAAAGTGAAAACGAAGAAAAAGGTTCCATTGAGCAGAATAATCCAATCAGCTCGAAAAGCGCTAAGACAAAAAGACGTCAAAAATGTTAATCAAGGAATAAAAAACGCTTTATTTGCAGCTAAAAGAAGTGTAAACAAATATGGAAAAAGAAATGTTTCAATACCAAGAGTGTTACCAGTTCCTAAAAAAATTGGTGGAGCACTACCGTTTTTAATACCTCTTCTTGCTGGTCTTTCTACTGTTGGTAGTCTAGCTGGTGGTGTTAGTAGTATAGCCAAAACCATTAGTGATGCTAAAAAAGCATGAAAAAAAAAGTGATGCTAAAAGAATTCTTGGAAGAAAATAAACGACACAACAAGGAAGTTTAATTGAATCTAAAACAAGGGAAAGCCATCATTTTTAAACTATATAGAAAAGGCTTTGATCTACACTTAAATCCAGACATACAAACGAATAATAAAAAAATATATATTGACTATCAATAAAACAAGATTTTAATTCGTTTTTAAATAAACATAAAAACATTTTCCAAATATTTTACCTAAAAGAACATTGACAAATATTGACTTGATTTACTATACAAAGAATATTCCATATTTTAGAAGAATATTTATGAGTGATGAATTACCATAAAAGCCTTCGAATTTTCAAAGTGGTAATATTAATCTAATTTCGCTGGTTCTCATTGGGTAGCATATTTTAAAAAGAGAAACTTAAACTTATACTATGATTATTTGGACTACCCCCTCCAAAAGAGCTTCTAAAATATCTCAATACAAACATTCTATACAATTATTACACTCATCAAAGAAACAATGAAGTAAACTGTGGTCATCTGTTTTTAATATTTCTATGTTATTGTTATGAAAAGTACTTAAACAAAAAATGTCGTATACCATAATATTAAGTGGTCCTAAACCGAAATTAGAAGCTCAGTTTTTCCCACTAATAGATTGTACAAATGCGAATTCTGAAATTGGTCTTGTTGAATTTTTCTCATACAACTCAATACCAAATATCCACTCACGTAATAATAATATAAACAACGATAATAAAACAACTACGCTACCAACTGGAAGTTATGAAATTATCGAAATTGAAAGCGAAATTTTAAAGCAATTCAACAAACTTTTTCCTCCACCACCAGCGCCTAAAAAAAGGGGATAAAAAACCAGCAAAACCGAAACCGGTCTTCAGTTTAAAGCTGAATACGTCAGTAGTAGGAATATGGGGCTTTGGGGCCCACCTTCCCACCTGCCGACTTTTTGAGTGACCTCGGCAGGAGGCAAAACTACCGAGGCGGTTCTAGAAGCCTCCGGCGGTGTGTGGAGCAAAATTTGGTCTCCAACCTAACGATATCTAGTGAATTTTTTTTTTTCTAACCTAACAGAACCCAGTGGAACTTGACCTAACCTAACGAAACCTAAGCGAACTTAGCTTAACCTAACAAAATTTTTTTCTAGCCTAAGAACTGAAAAATTCCCTAACAGATGGCGCAGCCACCTTCGAGCCCTGTGAATTCGCTACTAGATGGCGCAGCCACCTTCGAGCCTGTGAATTCGCTACGAGATGGCGTTACTAGTCTGGATTCCTGTGTGTAAGTTTGAAAAGTTGTCAATAGATGGCATCGAAAACCTTTTTTTTGATAGTTAAACTAGCCATTAAAAGATGGCTTGCTTTCATAATTTTATAATATTTTTATCTGAAAACAGGCTTAAACTGTCAGCTGACGTTACTAAAGGTAAACTGATATCAAACAGCGAAGATTTCTCTCTAATATGCAAAAATGAATTTTATCATATGATTGTATATTTTTATCTGAAAACAGGTTTATACAGGTTTTCCTCTAAATAAAAACACATTTTTTTTATTTTTAATTTTTAATTTTTATTAAATAAAAACACATTTGTTTATTTTTAATTTTTTTAATTTTTTAATTTTTTCTTATTTTAATAAATTTATTTTAAAAGAAATATTTTACAGTAAAAATGTTTAAATGTTATTACAATAATATTTGTATATGGATATGACATTTTCCATGGCGCAAGTTGCTCCGGAATGATAGCCGCATCGAGGACTAGTGTATGTTGATGTTATGTTTCTCAACTTAGGGCAAATTGTTATTTCTTCAAAGTTCATTATGGGCGCTGACGGTAGTAGTCGTTTCAAATAGCGTACTTTTTCTTCTCCCTTCGCATAGATGATGCGAGTTCCGTGTAGATTGTTTATTAAAATGTATTGTAGTTCCTCGTATTCAATATGTCCATCCATCCAGGCGAACCCATGATGGTTTTTCCGTAACCAGCGAGCTGTGCGTTGATCTTTTTCACTTAATCCGCAAAACGGTATTGGTGATTTGAAAATATAGTGTTGTAGTATATAATCTTCACCACAATTTTCTTCGGAAGAATCGAATTTCAACAGAGCTAATTCCTTTATGTAGAATTTCCCATTTGTTGAATTTGGAAATCCTTGGAAGTCAACAATTGCTGCGTCGGTCTTCATTGTGCGTTGTCTAGAGCGAAACTGGCTGATTTATAGTCGGATTGCGATGCTTTTATACATATTTTGTAACAATATTCGTCAATGGATTATATTGAACCACACGGTCATGTAGTAGAAGACAGAATGCTGATGTATTCTCCGGCACCTCCTTCAACGTTTTAAATTCAATTCGAATATCCGCCGGTCAACTTTTCAATGATTCGTTATCGTGTTATTTTATTGTGTAAAATCAATTAGTTTGTCGACCCCGAGTTGGTGTAGTGGTTAGCAACTCCGCTCTTATCTGGTAGATTGTGAGTTCGAAACCAACCGGGGGAGATTCGTCATCTACATTACTACGCCGCTCATTAGTTTATCGTAGAATTGTTGGTATTTCAGAGTTTCCAACGAGTTGTTTAATAATTTCCTCTCGACGCTTCGCTTTACTTAGTTCTCTTAATTCTGCGTTAGAACATTGAAGAAGATTGATGTAATGATCCGTAAATTACATACAACAGAAATATTCCGATATTTCAATATTTCCAATATTTCGTCTATAATTGAACTTGAAAAGTCTACAAACCACCTCTATAAATTCAATGGTGTTTGTTGAATAATTTTTTACTATTTTAATACACAAGTCGACCAATTGGTGATCTTTGATTCCTCACAGAACACTTTCTTGCATATGCACAAATTTTTAATATAATTATAAATTTTACAAGTTAAAAAAGTGATCATTGTGTACCTATTTTTGTTTAAAACTATACTTAATAAAATAAATTTAAAGAAAAAAAACCGATCTTTTGATTTACACCGATCCCCTAAAAAGAAATCAAACTAATTTTTGATATTATACCTTAAACTTGATGTATATATAAAAATTCCATTTACAATTATGGTACACCATATATACTCGTAAATTTTACAAAAATGTATCACTCTGTACATTTTTTTTTTAAATCTGTGTGCATATTCTTTGATGTTATTTAATCAGCTAAATCTTTAATCAACTAAATCAGCTAAAATTGTTACATACTTACGTTATAAATATCTAAGTGTGTATTTTTCTTTTAAATATATAACTTATAAATACTCATGATTACTTTACTATATAACTGTAATCACGCGATATCATGTTATAAAATACATAAGAATTTACTCATTTAATGTAAAAATATTTGGTCATCAACAATTAAATAAAAACGAATTTTTTTTAAATATATATAGTAATATAATATTTCGCATATATACAGTACTCTGTTAAAAGTATGGGTTTCTACACCGTTAAAAAACATATATTTTACAATATCAATATATTGTAAAAAACCATATTTCTTAATATTTTTAAAACTGAATATGTAATATCAAGAATTTAAAACAGTTTTGAAACATTAATTTCTCCTCATAATATTTTTCTAGTCTTAAATTAGTAGCACAATGTTCTATATATTTTAAGAAAATTTTTCTTTTAATATTTTATAACTTATCTAAAAAAATTATAGCTATTTTTATCAAAAAATTATTACTTGCTATTGTTAAAAAATTAGTTAAATATATCTATAGGTATTAAATGACCTCTAGTTTTTGTAAATAACGGTAGTAATAGCAATTCATCTTAAATACGAAATTATTTGATCAATGCTAAATAAGCGTTTTTTTCTCATATTATCATACTCCAATATATTGTATATTATTATAATTTATAAAAATGTGTTTTATTTATTAAAAATTTAGCAAAATTTTAAATAATATCGCGTCAAAATAATATTCAGAAGTCAATAAAAGACAATAGCAGTAAATTTATTAAGATAACTATAAATAAATATTAATCTAATGTTGAAATATTTATTAACAGATAGTACTGCTTAGTAGAAAATTAGGCACCTATTGTTTTGTTTTCAAATTTACCTTTTTTGCAATTAAAGAAAATTTTAGTAACTATCGATGCCTATATAAAACGATACCCATAAAAGACAAGCATGCTCTGATCTCAACAATTTTTTCCCATGTTAAATTTGTATGTTCTTACTTCGCTGAAACTTATTATGTTTATATATTCCCCGCAATATTTTCTACCATAAACAATAGTTATAGCAAGCTAGTAGGTAGGTATTGAATAAGTATTTTTTGTTTGTTAATTTATTGATGATAGAGAAAAAAAATTTATGATTTTATAGACAGTGAAATACATTTAAACTATTTTTTGCAGTTTAATTTTGTAAAAACACCTAAAAATTATCAGTCACAGACAAATATTTCTAAGCAAACGAATTGAAAATGTAGTTTTATATCATAAAAATAAATGCTTATATATAGGGTGGACAGTAAATAACTCTCATAATTTTTAAAGAGCGGATGAAAACTTTAATTTGGGATACGAAATTTTATTTTTTTTTTCACAGTTAAGCTGCATTCAATTAATTAACCCTTTCCTGCACAGCAGTTTTAGATCATTATTGTTCGACGATACTTTATTTTTAACAAATCATTAATAATATAGGTAAAATACTTATTGGTAAGAATTACAAAGCTTACACATATGTTCTATCGCACCAGAATGTTAATAGGACAATGCGATTTAATTGCCTATATTCAGGAGCAAGCAAAAACATTACCTATTTTAATAGCTTAGAAAATACACATTACATAGTTCGTTGTAAGAACAATCATTTCGGTGATCTTTTTTTTTAACGAATTACTAGAATTAAGGACTGTGGTATGTAAGAAATAACAACACTCATATAATTTTAAAATAATTAACATGTAGCTATTGGAAAAGTTACAAAGATTTTTTTTAACAACTTATTAAATTCTGATAGCTTATTTTAATATCTCCTATAGGGCCTTAAGTATAACCCTTCACCCGAAATTTTTTCATCACCATCGTTGGCGACTGTATTCTCGTCATCATCAGCTTCTCCTTCGCTCGCAGTATCTTCGCTATCGCTAGCAGATGTTTTTTCATCATCATTGGATACATATTTTAACACTGGTTCAATAATATCATGCTTTTCCAATTCCCTAGTTATTGAGATAATCCGCTTTCCAATGTCACTTTCCTTTAAATTATTAAAATGGCTTCGTTTTTTCTCGTTTTCGATATAATCCGCGAAGCTGGGATTTATAATATGACTCCTTTCCATTAAATTGCACACAGTATTAACCATTTCTTCTCCAATTTGCGTCTGAGTCGCTAAACTTCTTAGTTCATCAACTAAATGGTTCGGGTCATCAAAATATTCTTCTTCTTCATCAACAGGTTTCGAATGGCCATTATGAAGGTTAGCATTTTCATCATCATATTTGAAACGTTTAGCTCCGCCATTTGTTGAGTTAGATGTCGAAGGTTGTTCCTTTTCTCGTGAATTTTTATTTTCTTGTTCTTCATCCTTTGCGCATGCGTTCTGAAGCTCTTTGACCATTAATATGTCTAGAGCAGTTTGTAAGAGACCAGCCATCTTTGGAGTAAAACTTGTTTCTTTGTAGTTATCAGGCGATGGTAAATGCTTTTGTTCATCAGATCGATTACCTTCATCATTCGCCGATTGTAGAATATTATGCGAGTTTTTTAAAGCGTGGAATTTACGTCTGATTGCTTCTGCTGCAGCCATCATACTTTGATTAAAAGTATTCAAGTTTCTTGTAGATAGATCTGTATCATCTTCCTGCTGATTTTGAAATACTGGTGCTTTATCTTCCTTTTCTTCATTTCTTGCTTCAAATGTTAAATATTAAAATTAGTTTGTAAAATTTTGTATATATCTAAGTAATCTTGTAAGTTTGTCGACGGCCACGCTCCCGTATCCGGGCCACTTTCCCAGCCCAGGAGTGCTGATTGATTGGTTTCGCCTTTTTCAATGTTGTGTGTGATCCACTTCAACAATTCGGCATCTCCTTCTACACACTTTGGACTGAAATATAATCGTCGAACGCCATATTCTTCCACAAGCTTCAATATACGCTCCAGCAGTTTCGGACGAGCATACTCTATCGCTTTTCGCATCCACTTCGTAAAATAATGCGACAACATATCAAATCCATCTAGACTGTCTTCACCAATGTCCCATTCATCGAATGTAAGGTTGAACAGAATATCGAAAGTTTCCACAGATGAGCCCCATTCAACCGCTAATTTTATTTTTTTAGGATGAAAAATTTGACGATCTCTTGATCCTATCGATTGGATCATCTCCAAATCAGATAATCGGATAGCTTTATCCAACATCTTATTCAACAATCGATTTTTGACTGTGGATTCCTCCATTGTTATAAGCTGTTGAAGATCTTCACTCATTGTTGTTTTTTCACTTGGTCTTGCTTCGCCGAAAAAAAATTCAAACTGCTCCGGCTCACCGTCATCATCATCATTATATGCTGCTCCATGTTGGTGGGGGATACTGCAACTGCTCCGGTCATCATGCGTATTCGCTGCTCCATGTTGGTGGGAGATACTGCGACTGCTCCGGTCCAGCATACGTATTCGCTTCTCCATGTTGGTGGGGATATCATACCAAGTCTTTGCTATCAATCCAGCTCTTGACACTACTTGGGAAGCTGAGTTTAAACACCAAAAATACATCAAATTTACACCAAAATGCATTAAATGACACCAAAGTGCATCAAAATGACACCAAATGACATCAAAGAGCCACTCTCAAAAAAGAGCCACTCCCAAAAAAGAGTCACTCCCAAAAAAAGAGTCACTCCCAAAAAAGAGTCACTCCCAAAAAAGAGTCACTCCCAAAAAAGAGTCACTCCTTAAAAGAGTCACTCCAAAAAAGAGTCACTCCCAAAAAAGAGTCACTCCCAAATAAAGAGTCACTCCCAAAAAAAAAAGTCACTCCAAGAAAAGAGTCACTCCCAAAAAAAGAGTCACTCCAAAAAAAGAGTCACTCCAAAAAAAGAGTCACTCCCAAAAAAAGAGTCACTCCCAAAAAAGAGTCACTCCCAAAAAAGAGTCACTCCCAAAAAAGAGTCACTCCCAAAAAAGAGTCACTCCCAAAAAAAAGTCACTCCCAAAAAAAGAGTCACTCCAAAAAAAGAGTCACTCCCAAAAAAAGAGTCACTCCCAAAAAAAGAGTCACTCCAAAAAAAGAGTCACTCCCGAAAAAGAGTCACTTCAAAAAAAAGTCACTCCTAAAAAAGAGTCACTCCCAAAAAAAAGAATCACTCCAAAGGTATATAAGGCTCAACCCGCGGAATCTTTAGTCAGTCGAGTTCAGTTCAGCTATCCGTAAACACGTTGCAATCGTAATACTGTTAAGCTATGCATAGTTGTGAATTATGTGGTAAGAAATTTTCGCGGAAGTTTAATCTCTCGCGTCATTTAAGAACTAAACATAATTCGTCTGAGAATGATAAAAAAAATGATGACAATGGAATAAGTCAATTTGAAAATTCCACGAATCGGTCAGTAAATAATGGGACACACGTGAACAGAGCGGAGAAGAGGAGACTTTCAATACAAAGTCAATCGTCAAAATCGAATGATGAAGATGATGATGATGGTGAAACCAATTATAGCTTTGAAGCAAGAAATGAAGAAAAGGAAGATAAAGCACCAGTATTTCAAAATCAGCAGGAAGATGATACAGATCTATCTACAAGAAACTTGAATACTTTTAATCAAAGTATGATGGCTGCAGCAGAAGCAATCAGACGTAAATTCCACGCTTTAAAAAACTCGCATAATATTCTACAATCGGCGAATGATGAAGGTAATCGATCTGATGAACAAAAGCATTTACCATCGCCTGATAACTACAAAGAAACAAGTTTTACTCCAAAGATGGCTGGTCTCTTACAAACTGCTCTAGACATATTAATGGTCAAAGAGCTTCAGAACGCATGCGCAAAGGATGAAGAACAAGAAAATAAAAATTCACGAGAAAAGGAACAACCTTCGACATCTAACTCAACAAATGGCGGAGCTAAACGTTTCAAATATGATGATGAAAATGCTAACCTTCATAATGGCCATTCGAAACCTGTTGATGAAGAAGAAGAATATTTTGATGACCCGAACCATTTAGTTGATGAACTAAGAAGTTTAGCGACTCAGACGCAAATTGGAGAAGAAATGGTTAATACTGTGTGCAATTTAATGGAAAGGAGTCATATTATAAATCCCAGCTTCGCGGATTATATCGAAAACGAGAAAAAACGAAGCCATTTTAATAATTTAAAGGAAAGTGACATTGGAAAGCGGATTATCTCAATAACTAGGGAATTGGAAAAGCATGATATTATTGAACCAGTGTTAAAATATGTATCCAATGATGATGAAAAAACATCTGCTAGCGATAGCGAAGATACTGCGAGCGAAGGAGAAGCTGATGATGACGAGAATACAGTCGCCAACGATGGTGATGAAAAAATTTCGGGTGAAGGGTTATACTTAAGGCCCTATAGGAGATATTAAAATAAGCTATCAGAATTTAATAAGTTGTTAAAAAAAATCTTTGTAACTTTTCCAATAGCTACATGTTAATTATTTTAAAATTATATGAGTGTTGTTATTTCTTACATACCACAGTCCTTAATTCTAGTAATTCGTTAAAAAAAAAGATCACCGAAATGATTGTTCTTACAACGAACTATGTAATGTGTATTTTCTAAGCTATTAAAATAGGTAATGTTTTTGCTTGCTCCTGAATATAGGCAATTAAATCGCATTGTCCTATTAACATTCTGGTGCGATAGAACATATGTGTAAGCTTTGTAATTCTTACCAATAAGTATTTTACCTATATTATTAATGATTTGTTAAAAATAAAGTATCGTCGAACAATAATGATCTAAAACTGCTGTGCAGGAAAGGGTTAATTAATTGAATGCAGCTTAACTGTGAAAAAAAAAATAAAATTTCGTATCCCAAATTAAAGTTTTCATCCGCTCTTTAAAAATTATGAGAGTTATTTACTGTCCACCCTATATATAAGCATTTATTCTTATGATATAAAACTACATTTTCAATTCGTTTGCTTAGAAATATTTGTCTGTGACTGATAATTTTTAGGTGTTTTTACAAAATTAAACTGCAAAAAATAGTTTAAATGTATTTCACTGTCTATAAAATCATAAATTTTTTTTCTCTATCATCAATAAATTAACAAACAAAAAATACTTATTCAATACCTACCTACTAGCTTGCTATAACTATTGTTTATGGTAGAAAATATTGCGGGGAATATATAAACATAATAAGTTTCAGCGAAGTAAGAACATACAAATTTAACATGGGAAAAAATTGTTGAGATCAGAGCATGCTTGTCTTTTATGGGTATCGTTTTATATAGGCATCGATAGTTACTAAAATTTTCTTTAATTGCAAAAAAGGTAAATTTGAAAACAAAACAATAGGTGCCTAATTTTCTACTAAGCAGTACTATCTGTTAATAAATATTTCAACATTAGATTAATATTTATTTATAGTTATCTTAATAAATTTACTGCTATTGTCTTTTATTGACTTCTGAATATTATTTTGACGCGATATTATTTAAAATTTT
This sequence comes from Brachynemurus nebulosus, assembly GCA_035578155.1. NCBI lineage: Eukaryota > Metazoa > Arthropoda > Insecta > Neuroptera > Myrmeleontidae > Brachynemurus > Brachynemurus nebulosus. Next base: position 3,833,130 of record JAPWDM010000007.1, on the reverse strand, counting down.
GCTAAATTTTTAATAAATAAAACACATTTTTATAAATTATAATAATATACAATATATTGGAGTATGATAATATGAGAAAAAAACGCTTATTTAGCATTGATCAAATAATTTCGTATTTAAGATGAATTGCTATTACTACCGTTATTTACAAAAACTAGAGGTCATTTAATACCTATAGATATATTTAACTAATTTTTTAACAATAGCAAGTAATAATTTTTTGATAAAAATAGCTATAATTTTTTTAGATAAGTTATAAAATATTAAAAGAAAAATTTTCTTAAAATATATAGAACATTGTGCTACTAATTTAAGACTAGAAAAATATTATGAGGAGAAATTAATGTTTCAAAACTGTTTTAAATTCTTGATATTACATATTCAGTTTTAAAAATATTAAGAAATATGGTTTTTTACAATATATTGATATTGTAAAATATATGTTTTTTAACGGTGTAGAAACCCATACTTTTAACAGAGTACTGTATATATGCGAAATATTATATTACTATATATATTTAAAAAAAATTCGTTTTTATTTAATTGTTGATGACCAAATATTTTTACATTAAATGAGTAAATTCTTATGTATTTTATAACATGATATCGCGTGATTACAGTTATATAGTAAAGTAATCATGAGTATTTATAAGTTATATATTTAAAAGAAAAATACACACTTAGATATTTATAACGTAAGTATGTAACAATTTTAGCTGATTTAGTTGATTAAAGATTTAGCTGATTAAATAACATCAAAGAATATGCACACAGATTTAAAAAAAAAATGTACAGAGTGATACATTTTTGTAAAATTTACGAGTATATATGGTGTACCATAATTGTAAATGGAATTTTTATATATACATCAAGTTTAAGGTATAATATCAAAAATTAGTTTGATTTCTTTTTAGGGGATCGGTGTAAATCAAAAGATCGGTTTTTTTTCTTTAAATTTATTTTATTAAGTATAGTTTTAAACAAAAATAGGTACACAATGATCACTTTTTTAACTTGTAAAATTTATAATTATATTAAAAATTTGTGCATATGCAAGAAAGTGTTCTGTGAGGAATCAAAGATCACCAATTGGTCGACTTGTGTATTAAAATAGTAAAAAATTATTCAACAAACACCATTGAATTTATAGAGGTGGTTTGTAGACTTTTCAAGTTCAATTATAGACGAAATATTGGAAATATTGAAATATCGGAATATTTCTGTTGTATGTAATTTACGGATCATTACATCAATCTTCTTCAATGTTCTAACGCAGAATTAAGAGAACTAAGTAAAGCGAAGCGTCGAGAGGAAATTATTAAACAACTCGTTGGAAACTCTGAAATACCAACAATTCTACGATAAACTAATGAGCGGCGTAGTAATGTAGATGACGAATCTCCCCCGGTTGGTTTCGAACTCACAATCTACCAGATAAGAGCGGAGTTGCTAACCACTACACCAACTCGGGGTCGACAAACTAATTGATTTTACACAATAAAATAACACGATAACGAATCATTGAAAAGTTGACCGGCGGATATTCGAATTGAATTTAAAACGTTGAAGGAGGTGCCGGAGAATACATCAGCATTCTGTCTTCTACTACATGACCGTGTGGTTCAATATAATCCATTGACGAATATTGTTACAAAATATGTATAAAAGCATCGCAATCCGACTATAAATCAGCCAGTTTCGCTCTAGACAACGCACAATGAAGACCGACGCAGCAATTGTTGACTTCCAAGGATTTCCAAATTCAACAAATGGGAAATTCTACATAAAGGAATTAGCTCTGTTGAAATTCGATTCTTCCGAAGAAAATTGTGGTGAAGATTATATACTACAACACTATATTTTCAAATCACCAATACCGTTTTGCGGATTAAGTGAAAAAGATCAACGCACAGCTCGCTGGTTACGGAAAAACCATCATGGGTTCGCCTGGATGGATGGACATATTGAATACGAGGAACTACAATACATTTTAATAAACAATCTACACGGAACTCGCATCATCTATGCGAAGGGAGAAGAAAAAGTACGCTATTTGAAACGACTACTACCGTCAGCGCCCATAATGAACTTTGAAGAAATAACAATTTGCCCTAAGTTGAGAAACATAACATCAACATACACTAGTCCTCGATGCGGCTATCATTCCGGAGCAACTTGCGCCATGGAAAATGTCATATCCATATACAAATATTATTGTAATAACATTTAAACATTTTTACTGTAAAATATTTCTTTTAAAATAAATTTATTAAAATAAGAAAAAATTAAAAAATTAAAAAAATTAAAAATAAACAAATGTGTTTTTATTTAATAAAAATTAAAAATTAAAAATAAAAAAAATGTGTTTTTATTTAGAGGAAAACCTGTATAAACCTGTTTTCAGATAAAAATATACAATCATATGATAAAATTCATTTTTGCATATTAGAGAGAAATCTTCGCTGTTTGATATCAGTTTACCTTTAGTAACGTCAGCTGACAGTTTAAGCCTGTTTTCAGATAAAAATATTATAAAATTATGAAAGCAAGCCATCTTTTAATGGCTAGTTTAACTATCAAAAAAAAGGTTTTCGATGCCATCTATTGACAACTTTTCAAACTTACACACAGGAATCCAGACTAGTAACGCCATCTAGTAGCGAATTCACAGGCTCGAAGGTGGCTGCGCCATCTAGTAGCGAATTCACAGGGCTCGAAGGTGGCTGCGCCATCTGTTAGGGAATTTTTCAGTTCTTAGGCTAGAAAAAAATTTTGTTAGGTTAAGCTAAGTTCGCTTAGGTTTCGTTAGGTTAGGTCAAGTTCCACTGGGTTCTGTTAGGTTAGAAAAAAAAAAAATTCACTAGATATCGTTAGGTTGGAGACCAAATTTTGCTCCACACACCGCCGGAGGCTTCTAGAACCGCCTCGGTAGTTTTGCCTCCTGCCGAGGTCACTCAAAAAGTCGGCAGGTGGGAAGGTGGGCCCCAAAGCCCCATATTCCTACTACTTACGTCGACGTTAAAAAGTGAAATTCTTTGTTCGGAGAAAATTACATTTGGAACTGAATCATTTGGAAAATTACTTGGTTTTACGAAAACAAAGATCTTAGATGCGAATAAAAAATATATTTCTGATGAAATTATTCACATTCAAGCAATTAACGCAATATTTGTGAATTGTAATTTAGTAAAAGGAGCTTATCTAAATAATAATACAACACATCATTTATACTGTTTCTATCCTAATGTGAAAATTGATTACAAAATTATTGAAATTCCAAAAAACATAATATATTTTCCTATAAATAGACGGTTTATTGATGACATAATTGTGACTATCACTGACCAAAACGGTAATCTAGTAGATTTTAATGGTGAAGAAATTACATTAAGAGTTCACATTAAAAAAACGGAATAAAAATGTTGATTTTAAATACAGATTCAAAACAATTGTATAAAAAGAATCGCTCAAAACAACATTCTGTTAGTGCTAGTAAGAAGTCAAAAAGAAAAAGAAGTAAACGTGTGATTAGTAAATCAAATAAAAATTTTTTGAAATCACTAGGTTTTAAAATGAAAAAAACATAATAACGGATATTTTAAATATTGATGAAAAACCGATTTTTCATGATAGTGTAAGACGTAATGAAATACATACCCTATGATAACAACTACCACTGCTAGAAATTTTAATGAGGAAATCTCACTCGATTTTATCGGTCCGTTACTTGAAACTAAAAATAAAAACAGATATATTTTTACTTTGCAGGATAATCTAACAAAACGTCTACAAGCCTTTCCGATGCCTGATAAAAAAGCAGAAACGGCTGCTATATACTTTCTAAAATACGCCAGTACCTTCGGTTTTCCCCCCCTTCATATTAACCGACCAAGACGTGACTTTTACTAGCGCTTTATTTAAAGAAGTCAGTAAATTATTTTCAATTACAAAACTACCTCCTCATATCATCCATAATCAAATGGTTCTTTAGAAAGATCCCACGCTTATTTAGAAAATTATTTACGATAATATATTAACGAAGATTTAGACAACTGGGATGAAATGCTATATCTTGCAACATTTTCATACAACACTCATATAAATAGGTCCACTACCGAAACTCCCTATAAATTAGTATTTGGAAAAGTCCCGTTAATTCCAAATGTTTTAAATCATCCGAGCAGACGAAGATATCAAGATTTAACTGAAGAAATTCAAAATAAAATTTCAAAAATTAGAGATACAGCTAGGGAAAATCTAATTAGAAGTAAAAACGTTAATAAAACTTCATACAATACAAATTCTAAACAACGTCAATTTAAAGTAGGCGATCTTGTATTTGTTAAAGAAGGACAACATGGTGCCGGTAAACTTACTGACAAATTTCGCGGTCCCTTTAAAGTGATTCAAACCTACCCTTCCACTTACACAGTTAAAATAAAAATAAAAAAAATTGATAAAATATATCATGCTAACAGCCTGAAACTCTATGTTTCAGATGAAGCTTCCAATTGGAATAATGATAGTACTTCTGCTGATCCGAATGAGCCAATCGCACATTCAAGTAGAGAAAATCAATAAATCATCGGGCATATTTTTCAAAAAATTAGGTGATGCAAAAATATCCACCCAAAAACTTATTTTAGTTCATTTAATAAACACAACTATATTCATAGATAATTTAAGGTTAGTACAGATTCACTATTCTAATTCGGTAACTTTATGTAATAAAATTCCAATACAAAACCCTAATGCAGCCACATGTAAATTACAACAAAAATTAATATTGCAACAACTAGAAGAAATAAAATCCTTAATAAATGCGTTAAAAATGCATAGACAAAAAAGAGGCTTAATTGATGGCGGTTCGAAAATTCTAAAATGGTTGGTCGGAACCCCGGACTCAGAAAATGCCACATTTTACAAAAATTCAATCAACACACTCATCGACGATAGAAAAACTACTCAAAATATTATGAAAGATCAAATTAAAATTTTATCGGAAACAATGTCCACTCTAAATAAAACTTTAACAAAAATTCAAAATGCAGAAAATGAATTAAATTCTAATATTAAAAGTTAAACTTAAAAACCTTTGCCATTAAATGAAAATGACATTGTAGATTATTATAAAATAATGACAATCAAATCTTTCTTTAAAGAAAACGTATTAGTCATATTATTAAAAATACCAATCACTCAAATAATGGAGTATTCATTGTATCAAACATACCCATCACCTACTCCTCATAAAAATTCATCAAAAATATCTTACATAACAATTGATTCTCCTTATATAATAACAAGTAGAAGCAAATCGCAATTTGCCTTATTAAAAAATTTAAATGATTGCATAAACATAGATAGCATTTTCATTTGTTCAAATATTAAAACTATGGAGAAACGATCAGATCACATATGCGAACTCGAAGTTTTCGACTTGGAAACCGAAAAGTTACCGCAGTCATGTAAAACAACAACAATAGAAGCTATTCCAGAAATATGGCAAACGATTTCCAACAAAAAATGGTTATTCATATTAGCTAGGAAAACAAAATGCAATATTTTATGCAACGGTAAAGAAGATGAAGAAATTTCACTGGATGGAATGGGAACCATCGAAATCAATGGTGACTGCCGTCTCATCACATCAGAAATCATTCTACAACCAATAGTATCAATGAAAAATATTTCAAGTTACATCAGAATCCCGCAGGTCGACATCCTAGAGGACGACTGTTGTAAATACGTGAATTATGAAAAAACTTTGAAGCACGAAGAAATCAAAACAATAAGAATAACCAATTTGGATCTGAACGAATTAAAATACACACAACATAAACTAAATCAAATTAATGAAATCTTCAATGACAGCTGAACAAGCCATTCATTTTATGTTACGAAAACCAAATCTACGAATGGTTAACATATATTGGAGGATCACTCGTCATTATAATTGCTTTATACTATCTGCATAAATATGGCATAATTAAATTATTTTTAACTTTATTATCTAGTTTGTTTAGGTGCCTTACACCATGTCGTAAACGCAATGGAGACACTTTCAATTTTTATAATTGCCTGTTTGGAGAAAACAGCCACAACCAGGTTCAACCACTGAACACAGAGGTCAAATACGAACCAGCCACTGAGCAACTTCTTACAAAAATAAACAAAAGGAGGAGTTCTTCAACTTCTTCCAGTATCACAGGACGACGACCCATCCGTCCCATTCAACTCTAACATCTCTCAAATTCTACAAATTCATCTGGACGACGACCAATTCAAGTACAAAAACGATCTCATCAGCATCTCCCACAGGACGTCGTGTCATTCGTCCTATTCAAACCTTCAGAAGCCAGAACCCACTCTTCGAAGGAGGGCGATGTCGTGCCGACAGAATTATAGAATTATAGAATTTTATATATATATATATATATATATATATATATATATATATATATATATATATATATATATATATAAATTGCACTTGGATCCAAGTCTGGAACTGGACTTTAATTATATATATATATATATATATATATATATATATATATATATATATATATATATATATATATATAATATATATATATTACATATATATATATATATATATATATATATATATATATATATATATATGTCGTGTCCCGAAGAAGCTGAGGCGGTTCGGCGAGAAAGTATACTTGACTGCTATGCTGTATAATAATCTGCAATGTTATTTTCATTTAATGGCAAAGGTAGTTCAACTGAAGTTAAGGGTTGCAATTCCTTAATCAACGTTGCTGGATTTACTACGTTATAATCAATTATACCGTGTCTTATTGACGTTAAAGTTGTACTATAAGATTGGAGCAATGGTAAATTTATATCGTTAATTTGTTTTAATAAGAGTAAATGATCGAGAACAGCAATTTCCAATTGGTTATTATTGATTACTGCTTCTGAATCAACCATATATTTATTAAAACTTTTAATATTAGAATTTAGTCCATTTTCTGCATTTTGAATTTTTGTTAAAATTTTATTTAGAGTCGACATTGTTTCCGATAAAATTTTAATTTAATCTTTCATAATATTTTGAGTATTTTTTCTATCGTCGATGAGTGTGTTGATTGAATTTTTGTAAAATGTGGCATCTTCTGAGTCCGGGATTCCGACCAACCATTTTAGAATTTTCGAACCGCCATCAATTAAGCCTCTTTTTTGTCTATGCATTTTTAACGCATTTATTAAGGATTTTATTTCTTCTAGTTGTTGCAATATTAATTTTTGTTGTAATTTACATGTGGCTGCATTAGGGTTTTGTATTGGAATTTTATTACATAAAGTTACCGAATTAGAATAGTGAATCTGTGTAACCTTAAATTATCTATGAATATAGTTGTGTTTATAAAATGAACTAAAGTAAGTTTTTGGGTGGATATTTTTGCATCACCTAATTTTTTGAAAAATATGCCCGATGATTTATTGATTTTCTCTACTTGAATGTGCGATTGGCTCATTCGGATCAGCAGAAGTACTATCATTATTCCAATTGGAAGCTTCATCTGAAACATAGAGTTTCAGGCTGTTAGCATGATATATTTTATCAAATTTTTTTTATTTTTATTTTAACTGTGTAAGTGGAAGGGTAGGTTTGAATCACTTTAAAGGGACCGCGAAATTTGTCAGTAAGTTTACCGGCACCATGTTGTCCTTCTTTAACAAATACAAGATCGCCTACTTTAAATTGACGTTGTTTAGAATTTGTATTGTATGAAGTTTTATTAACGTTTTTACTTCTAATTAGATTTTTCCTAGCTGTATCTCTAATTTTTGAAATTTTATTTTGAATTTCTTCAGTTAAATCTTGATATCTTCGTCTGTTCGGATGATTTAAAATATTTGGAATTAACGGGTCTTTTCCAGATACTAATTTATAGGGAGTTTCGTTAGTGGACCTATTTATATGAGTGTTGTATGAAAATGTTGCAAGATATAGCATTTCATCCCAGTTGTCTAAATCTTCGTTAATATATTATCGTAAATAATTTTCTAAATAATCGTGGGATCTTTCTAAAGAACCATTTGATTATGGATGATATGAGGAGGTAGTTTTGTGTTTAACTGAAAATAATTTACTGACTTCTTTAAATAAAGTGCTAGTAAAAGTCGCGTCTTGGTCGGTTAATATGAAGGGGGGAAAACCGAAGGTACTGGCGTATTTTAGAAAGTATATAGCAGCTGTTTCTGCTTTTTTATCAGGCATCTGGAAGGCTTGTAGGTGTTTTGTTAGATTATCCTGCAAAGTAAAAATATATCTGTTTTTATTTTTAGTTTCGGGTAACGGACCGATAAAATCGAGTGAGGTTTATTCATTAAAATTTCTAGCAGTGGTAGTTATTATCATAAGGGATTTAGGTATTCGAGAAGGTTTGGATTTGTGACACGTTTGACGATTTTTTATATAATTTTCAACAAAAACTTTCATGCCTTTCCAAAAGTATTTTTTTCGTAATTTTTCAAAAGTGCGTTTTACCCCTGGATGACCTCTTAAGGGATGATCGTGGTATTGTCTTAATAATTTAGGTTTTTCTTCATTTCCGCGAATAAATTGTGGTTCATCAGAATTATTTTCGTTTGCATAGTTTTTATCGTACGTAACGTCTATATCGTCAAAACTGTTAACACTAACGTTATCTAGATTGTCAAAGTTAGTAGGTTTATTACAAAAAATTAAGTCATTTGAATTTATGATTTTAACATTCTCTGAAAAATGATACTTTATTAAATTTTGAAAATAGTTATTTTGAATACTATCAATATAAGAGATGTCAATTATTACATTTTCGTCACTTAAAGTTTCTGCAATTTCACCTATTGTATTAAACAGAATTTTCAGATCTAACTGATCGCTTATTTGATTTTTAATTGTAAATAAGGTTAATGTCTGTTCGTCCGTTTCTTCACGAAAAACTTGTCCTAAATTTGAATTGATTAAATCTATTTCAGTAAATTTTTTTAGTAAAAATGTTTTTAAATTATCGTTGATTTTGAGATCTTTTGAAATTCGAATAATTAGTGATTTTATATCTTTTATATGAATTGGTGTTAAATGTGCAATTTTACTGGTATGGTTATTGTTAAAATGATTGAAATCTTCAAATGATTTGTCTTTGTCCGTCATGAAGCATAAAATTGGTCTACTTAGCAAGTCAGCTACATGATTAGTTTTTCCTGGAATGTATTTAATTTCGTAGTTATAATTCATTAATTTTAATCGCCACCTAACTAATCTGCTAGTTGGATCTTTTACATTATAAAGCCAAACAAGAGCCCTGTGGTCAGTTTTTATTTCAAATTTTCTACCGTAAAGAAAATGATGAAAATGCTTGACTGTTTTTATAATTGCAAGACATTCCTTTTCTACGGTGGAATAATGTTCCTGTGATTTGTTAAGTGTATATGAGTAGTAAGCACAAGGCATGTCAATACCGTCGTAATTTTGGGTTAATACGCCACCTATACAGTTTCTAGAAGCGTCTGTAGCAATCGAAAACATTTTGCTATCATCGGGATATTTTAGGATAGGAGCAGAGGTTAATTTTTGTTTCAGGGTTTCAAAAGCAATTTTACATTTTGTGTCAAAGTGAAACGGTACATTCTTTTTCATAAATGCTCTCTTATTTTCCGGATGTTGATTCTTTCCAGAAGCGGTCAAACTTGTCCAGTTCCAGACTTGTAGTTCGCATTAGCAAGTATAAAGCTCAATTCGATAAAGGATATCTACCATCATGGATGACGGAACCATTTAAAATCAATAAGGTACGATTAACCAATCCGGTTACGTATCTGTTAGAAGATTATCATGGTAGTCTGATTAAAGGTGAATTTTACCAAGAAGAATTACAAAAAATTATATATCCAGACGTGCATTTAGTGGAAAAGGTGTTGAAAAAAAAGAAAGATAAAGTATACGTGAAGTTGCTCGGCTTCCCAAGTGGCGCCAATAGCTGGATTGATAGCAAAGATTTGGTATGATATACCCACCACTATGGAGCAGCAAATACGTATGATGATGATGGGCTCGAGCAGTTTCAATATCCCCCACCAACATAGAGCGACATATGTACATGGTGATGATGGGCCGGAGCAGTTGCAGTATCCCCCACCAACATGGGGCAGTATATAATTATGATGATGACGATGAGATGAAGCAGTTTCAATTTTTTTGGCGAAGCAAAATCGAGTGAAAACACAACAATGAGCAGTCTTTAACACCATATAATAGTGGAGGAATCCATGGCTAGAACTCGATTGTTGAATAAGATGTTGGATAAAGCCATTCGGTTATCTGATTTGGAGATGATCCGATCCATAGCATTAAGAGATCGTGATATTTTTTTCCTGAAAAAATAACATCAGCTATTGAATGGGGTTCGTCTGTGGAAACTTTTGATCTTCTCTTCACACTTACCCTTGACGAATCTGATATTGGAGAAGACCGCCTAGATGGATTCGACACGCTGACATATTTTCTTACGTTGTGGATGCGGAAAACGATAACATATGCTCGTCCGGAACTGTTGGATCGTATATTGAAACTTGTGGAAGAACATGGTGTTCCTTGACTGTACTTCAATCCAAAGAGCGTAGAAGAAGACTGTGAATTGTTGAAGTGGATCTTGCAGAACATTGAAAAAGGCACAACCAATCAATCAGCACTCCTGGGCTGAGAAAGTGGTCCAGATACGGGAGCGTGGCCGTCGACGAACTTACAAGACTGCTTAGATATATACAAAATTTTAATATTTAAATTTTCAATATTTAAATTTTCATGTTTTTTCATGATGTATTTTCTTTTTTTCTTTTTTTATTATTTTTTTTCCGTTATGTATTTTTTAAATTTTTTTATTTTTTTAAATTGTTTAATTTTTTTCTGTATTTTTTTTAAATTTTTTAATTTTTTTTAATTTTTTTAATTTTTTTTTTGTATTTTTTTCGATTTTTTAAATTTTTTAACATGGATTTTTAAAATTGCAATATTTGATATGTATATATATTTTTATTCTTAATAAAATAAAATTTTGAATTAATAATGGCCATTATTATTTTTTTCCTTACAAACTAATTACTTAATAAGTACGACTTATAAAATTAAAACCATTGTTTTAATTTTATAAGTCCATTTACAAAATTAACAAAGAAATATATACAAAATTAACAAAAAGATATATACATAATTAATAAAAATATATATACAAATTTAAGAATAATAAAAATCGTCTATTTTATAATGCCCCCACGGGAGAGTTTTAAGTTTAGTGTTGGGTGCTATGAACCGTTTATCATCGTCATTTGATAGTGCGGCCTTATTCACTAAGTGATACAAGTTTTGAGCTGCGGAAAACACTCATTTGTTTATACAACACAGCACTTGAGTCTATGCTCATCACAAAATTTATGTAGTCTATAACGTCAATTTCGGTTTTCACCACATCTTTCTTCACACCTTTGAGTTTTTTAATTGGGGGTACATCGCTGTCTTTGACTATACAGTAGGATTTAGCATTAACACCGACAAATTGTTTAATTATTTTCCCAGAACACTCATGTTTAAATTTACCGAGCACTTTTTTGTTTAATTGAGGCAGTCCATAGACGTTACTCGCGGCATAGTCACTCGTGTCAAAATACTCGCTAATTTCCGGCTTAATGTCGACGTAAAAATCGTCCGTTTCTATTTGGTACATAAAACTGTCGGTATCCATGTACAATAAATTCACTTTGTCATTATATTTCGGTTTTATATAACCGTAGTGGAAACCGTACATTAATGTTTTGATAACTCGAGCACGCTAAATCCTACGTAAATCGGTTTGTCGTATTTCACTTTTAAACGCTAGGTTTTCATGAATGATGGAGCAACTGTGGAAATTTGGTTTGCTTGTTAAATTATTAGCACCCAACTTTTTATGAATGTTTTCCCAGTGTGTGATTAGCCGCACATCAACACGCTTGTCGACATTTTCCATCGTTTTCCCGAAAACACTATTATTTTTTTTGAAATAATCTTTTTTAAAGCTATTTGTCGCCTTAGAGCGAAGCTCGGTATTTAAATCGATGTATTTCTTCAGCCACGGAGATTGATTAAACTGGAGCGCATGATGTACTTTTTTCAATTTAAGTCCGTATTTTAAGCACTGTTTTAAATTCCGATAATGGATCACATATTTCTTCTTGTCATAAACATTGGCGAGTATTTTGCTGTTTTTGAATGTAATGTATGGCGGCTTCATCTGCTCCAGACAGAATGGTAGATCTTGATGATAGTCGTGTAATGTTTTCGGGTACTCGAGGTCGACTTCCAACATCAGCGTCATCCGGAACCATTGGTACGTTAATGTTATCCAATTCGTGTTCTGGGACCCATCGGAAATGTCTAATCGGCAAATGCTGCGACGTGGCCCATCCGTACAAGTTGTTGGCATCTAGATATTCGATGTAGGTCGACGGCTTCGTGAGGTCGTAGTCAGACATGTACTTATTGTTCGCTTCGCTAAAACGACCACAACATTGAGTCAATCCACCACGCATACCCTTTTTAATGAAATGGATCATGTCGATGTCCGTTAGTAGCTCCAGTTCCACTTTCGCATATTTCAACATGGCGTCCTAGCTCAAGCCTGATGCGGCGTAGTACTGGCACGGATCCAATTTGTTCGTATTCAGGCACAGATTCCGGAAATTTTCGAATACATCCGCCAGTAGTAAAAAAATTGGTAACCCTAGTTATAATTTATGACAAATGTATTATAGGTACAGCTAAAAATTTCTAGTAATTGCTAAAATTAATACTAAAAACGAATTAAATGTGTTTTTTCACCTTACTTGTAGTTTCCAAATAAAACAAAAACAGTCAAAAACAACACAAAAACACTGACTAAAACGACTACAAACCGCACACACAAACAAATAAAACAAAACAAAAACACAAAAAAATTGGTTCTTAATTCACTTACTCTTATACTTAAAAACAAAACAAAAACTGTAGTTTTCAAATAACACAAATAAAACAAAACAAAAAACACAAAAAATTGGTTCTTATTTCACTAACTCTTTATACCTACTTAAAACATAACAAAAAAACTGTAGTTTTCAAATAACACAAAATTTTTGTTTTAAAAGTTTTCAATTATTTTAGTATCAGCAATACTATTGCCGGAAATAAATTTCTAATATTAACAGAATTTCCAATTGCTAAAAAAATTCCCCTATTTTTTTATAATCAAATTTTCATTTGGTATAATGCTCGGATACAAAAATTACAACAAGTCGCATATTTTGTATGTATGTATATATGAGATGCAGACGATATATACGGTAACGTCTGGAATTCGCTTCATAAGCAGTTTGTTATATGTGATTGAAACTTTTGCGTTGTTAAAAGACATATAAATTATACATAGTTAATAAATTATTATTATAAAATATAGTTTTGAAATTATTATGAAAATTTAACTTATTCATTTTGGGAAATATTACATATATTAACACTCATCATTGCTTACAACTATTATCAATCAATATGTTATCGATTTGTACTTAGTTAAAATTTAGAGGTGAGACATGGCAAATTGATTTAGAGGTGGGACATGAATAAAAAATCGATTTTTTAAATTTTTTATTGAACGCCAAAAGTGTTTACATATTAAACAAATTAGAGTATAAAACAAGATTGAGAGGTGGGATATGAATAGAAAAATCGATTTTTAAATTTTTTTATTGAACACCAAAAAATGTTTATTTATTGATCTGGATAATCAAAACTAGAATATAAATCAATGTTTAGAGATGGGTATTGAATAAAGAAATCGAATTTTGGTTTTATAATTTTTATTAAATATATGTAAAAACTGGTACAATATTGAATTTCTTAAAATACATAGTACAATTAAATAATACATTTTGAAGAGACTAAATTACAAAATTCGCCATTCAGCACCCCCAACGATTTCGAGAGAGTCCAGCGTTTTGAATTCCAGTTTATAAGTCAGTCCAATGGGTCTATTATTCATAATACCCAACTATGGATTGCTCTGTAGGCACGCCATCATCTTCTCATTCAAATTATCGAACCTCGCTGGTAACGAAATTTATCCAATTTCTAACTCCAATATTGTCTTCATTTTCGATTAATCGAATTTTGATGGCGATTGTATCGCGTTTATAATTTTTTTCCAATTTCCATATCAGAAAGTTTAATCCATCGTTTAACAGCACCAAGATGGTTCAATTCAGACATAAAATTTCCCGTTATTTTTTGAATTAAGTCTCTGTTTACAGATGAAGCACCAGCAGTAATGGATTCCATTGTTGACAATAATTAGTTCTAACATAACAATTGAAAATTTACAACAATAAGATTTAATGTTTTCACTAAAGTTTTAAACAAAAATTGTAATTGAAAGGTAATACTACGGTCTTTCATAGTAGAAGAACAGCCTGATGACGTCAGATGACAATTTATACGAGGTTAAACCTGTTTTCAGATAAAAATATGATAAAATTATGAATCAAGATATAGAGTCCCCGGAGGTTCAGACTAGCAACGCCATCTTTTAACTATCAAAAAGTATTTTCGGTGCCATCTGTTGAAAATTTCTCAAACTTACGCACAGGGATCGTTATTATCTAGACTACGAGAGCCATCTAGTAGTGAATTTATAGGCGAGATAGCATACTTATCTCCTCCCGGGGTTGCTTAAAAATCGGGTGGGGGGGAGGTGGATCTAGAAGCCCCATATTTCTACTACTACGATATAAAATCTTTTTGCTTCAATAACCTTCACAACAAAAATACGCTCAAATAACATTCTAGAAAAACAAATTGCGTTTTAAATACGTTTTTTATTTTGAAAACCTTCAACAACCGGGGTATTGAAATAATCCTTGAAAAATTTATATTCAAATTAAGATTAAGAAACAAAAAATCGTGATATTTTTTTTGTTTCGCTAACCCTCATAAGAGTAACATATCCAAAATTATAACGCAATACCATGTTTTTATTTGGAAAACTTTTTGACAACCCGAATCTTTAAATATTCAAATCGTGTTTTTTGTTAAACATCCTTGGTGTTAAATTTGCGTTCTAATCATGTTTTTTTGTTTAATAACCTTGATGATAAATTTGCGTTGTAATCATGCCCAAATGTAATGTTTTCCCTTCTCCCATCAATTTTAAAATAATGGAGGTTATATATGCTATACGAAAGATTTAGTTATCTCAAAATAGTTGATCAAATTAGTCTTATATATTTACAAGAATGGCGCAACAACAATTAGTGCAATACGCCGATGAATTAAAACCAAACATTAAAGATGTGATTGGTGCATTTTATATATCGCTAACACCATGTGGTTCAAAATTCCTGTAAATTGGATTTCAACCAACTACTCTAAACATAATTATTCAACTACATTCATCGACTTATTCGTGTTCGGTCATTTTAACACCTGATCAGTGGTTTAAATTAATGGACTTTGCGCAATTAATTGAAGATTTTTTAAACAACAAAGACGCCGATATAATGGAACCTATCGGCATTGATGTAATTCAAATTTCGTCATTTTGGTTTGCAAACAAAAAAAAATTAAAGTTTTCAAGGCAAAACTGCTATGTGTCTTTTTCAAGGGAAACTATAATTCATATGCTTAAATTTCAACATTTAATAAAATGTAAATGTGATTTTTTTAAACAACTAACTATTAAACAATACTTATTTCAATTAAAAACCAAAATCTGGATCAAATATCTGGATGAAACAAATTCTCAAATTTTTTCAATGGGGCGACATCATTATAAAACATGCAAACAACGAAAAAAATTTGATGAAAAAATTGATATTATATGAATTGTATATATATATATATATATATATATATATATATATATATATATATATATATATATATATATATTTATATATATATATATATATATATGTATGTATATGAATTCTATATATTAATTGTATATATATATATATATATATATATATATATATACATATATATATATATATATATATATATATATATATATATATATACAATTAATATATAGAATTCATATACATACATATATATATATATATATATATATATATATATATAGTAACATCCTGTACAATATGGACATCCTATATATAAAATAATTGCTTATTTTGCTAATTCATATCTATATTTTAATTGTTATCTTATAAAACGCTAATTTAGCACAATCTTTAATTTAATTGTTTTAATTATAATTTTAATACATCTTAACAATTTGAAATATTATATTTCATTCCTGGAACCACCAACTCTGAGTGATTATTCTAGAACAATCATAAAAAGATATAAATAGAGGAACTTCACAAAAGAAATCAGTTTTGTTGCGTCAATTTAAAGATATTGGATCACTCCGTGTTGGTACAAAAGCATATTGTACTTTAATTTGGGATAATAAATTTTTTTAAAAACTCTAATTATCATCTCGATAATTTAACTGGCGCAGTCGCGCAATCGTATAAGTGGTTAAACTCGCGAAAACGCATTTTAAAAGAATATTAAAGTGCCATTTTCGAAGCTGAAAAGAATATTTGGCTTTGGAGGGTTTCCCGAAATCTACGGTGGTACGCGGAGAATCCAGAACCTACAACCAACCACTCCGGAATACGGGACAAGAGGACATCGCCCACCAGCCGTTCTTTGGTGAAAGCACATCATCGAAAGGACCAATGGTTGCATTATTCTGGCTCATGTAAGTCGATTTTCTTGCAATTTTTATTCATTGGAAATTAAATGCCTACATTTCCTAAACCAAAACTATCCCTTACACGTAGCGATCCTTATCCACGCAACATTTCTCACGATATTACTAACGCCGCTGCAAACGGAAGTAATATTGATTCTGCTAGTTATTCGTCAGGGAATACGACGACTAATATTAGCGAAAACATAGCTTTAGAAAACAGTACAACTAATTCAAATATTTCAAATCGAACAAATAATTCTAATTTAGTTAATAATTCAAATAATACAATAGCAACGCCAACAGATATTTTTAATGCATTACGAATTCCCGACGCAATTAAAGATTTGCCCAATTTTGATGGTAATACACGTTTATTATACGATTTTATTAATAATGTCGAGGAAATTTTATGTTTAATTCCCGATGTAAATGGTACTAGTTATGGAAAATTATTGCTTAGAGCCATACGTAATAAAATAACTGGTCAAGCAAACGAAATTTTAATTATTTTTATTAATTTTAATGTATGGGACTCCTATCGATTGGACCCAAATAAAAACAAATTTAATAACTCATTATTTTGATAAACGTAACGAAACAAGTCTAATTAAAGACTTGCATAATTTAAAACAAAGTAATCAAACAGTTGAAGCTTTTTATAGCAATGTAATTGAAATATTGTCCACAATTTCAAATCATGTTAAGATTCACGAAAACAACAATGATGTTAAACAATCAAAAATAAATTTATATAATGAAATGTGTTTAAATGTTTTCTTATCTGGCTTAAAAGAACTTTTAGGGCCAACAATCAGAGCGATGAAACCAAATACATTAGCGGAAGCTTTTGCATTCTGTATCAAAGAACAGAACATTTGTTACACTAAACATACAGAACGCAAACATCAATAAACACAAGCCAATTACGCATGTAAATAATAATAATAATAATTATAACATTCGTACACATGCTAATCAAAGTCACGCAGGCGGTGTACCATACGTACAACAGATGCAGTTTAGACCGCGTTATCAACAACAACCATTTAATAGAATTCAAACACAACAAACACCATATAGACCATTTCAGATAAGACCCGTAAATAATTCATTTCAACAATCTAATTCAAAACCTAATACCCAACAAATAAAAAAACGATTTAGACCTGAACCTATGCAAATTGGAAGTAGTAGAATGAATGTTAGACCTCAACCTTCTACCTCACAACCCCATAATAACCAAAACTATACATTTGCACCCTCATCTCGACCTACATTTACAAGTGAAGAATTATCTAATAACGAAAATTATGAAAACTTAAATCAATATGAAATTACTGAAAATATTTCTGACGAAAATTTCATTTCCGACGATTATAACGAAAACGATACAAATTTAATTACTGAACATGAAATTGACGATTCATATTTTCAACTTGTTTGGAACAACAATTCGGATACTTAGATCTTAATAATCATGGTAACACACTCCCCTACATTCATATTAAATCCCCTACAGGCAAAAATTTAAAGTTTTTGGTCGATACTGGCGCTTCAAATTCATTTTTGAGTCCGGAACATGTTAACATAAACCACAATACAACAATTGAACCGATTGAAATTAAAGCAGTTCTTAACACTTACTATTTAGATAAGAAAATAACTATACCAATGTTTAAAGAATTTAATCAACCTAACGACACATTAGACTTTTTAATATTTAAATTTCACCAATACTTTGATGGTTTAATAGGACTTGACACTTTACGAAAAATTAATGCTAACATTGATATTAATAATAAATTATTAAAAACAAAAAATTCTAAATTAAAACTTTTATCAAAACCAAATTTTATGTCTGGTAAATATCTTACAGAACCTTTTTAAAAAACTTTAGTGAAATTACCTACTGACATACAATCAGGCGAATTTATTTTAAAAAATACTTACATTGAAAATAAATTTTTAATTCCAGAAGGTATTTATTCAGCAAATGATTGGCATTTTGTCTGTCCAGTAATTAATTTAACTAACAAAAAACAATTATTATTCGTAAAACAATCGCTTAAAGCTGAAATCTTGAATCACGAGTTAATACAGTTTAAAGAAAATCAAATCAGTCCGCATTCTCAAAATTCAAATAATAAAATAGGCAATTTAATTAGAGTAGATCAACTTAATAAAGAGGAAAAACACAAAATAATTAATTTATGTAGACAATACGATGACATTTTCCATCAGGAAGGACAGGACTTAAGTTTTACTAACGAAATTAAACACTACATAAACACGAAAGATGACATTCCCATATATACCAAATCTTATCGATACCCTCAAATCCATAAAGAGGAGATACGAAAGCAAATTGACAGTCTATTAAAGCAAGGAATAATTAGACCGAGTTACTCACCTTGGTCTTCACCAATATGGATCGTTCCTAAAAAGACCGACGCTAGTGGCAAAAAGAAATGTCGACTTGTAGTTGACTATAGACGGTTAAATGAAAAAACTATTGACGACAAATACTCCCTACCAAATATTACAGACATTTTAGACAAATTAGGACGTTGTATGTATTTTACTACTTTAGATCTGGAAAGTGGATTTCACCAAATTGAAGTTTATTCTAAAGACATCCCTAAGACCGCATTTTCTGTTGACAATGGACACTACGAGTACCTTAGAATGCCATTTGGATTAAAAAATGCTCCGTCCACGTTCCAAAGGGTAATGGATAACGTTTTGCGCGATTTACTAGGAACAGTCTGTCTCGTATACATGGACGATATTATTGTCTTTTCAACATCATTAGAAGAACACATTACTAACTTACAAAAAGTATTTGACAAACTTCGTAAAGCTAACCTCAAAATTCAACTTGACAAAAGCGAATTTCTACATAAGGAAGCCGCATTCCTTAGTCATATAGTATCCTCGGAAGGAGTAAAACCAAATCCAGCTAAAATAAAAACAATTCTAAATTTTCCTTTACCAAAAACACCTAAAGAAATCAAGAGATTTCTTGGGCTTCTCGGATATTACCGTAAATTCATTATAGACTTTGCAAAAATTACAAAACCCCTTACACAATGTCTTCGAAAGGGAGAAGAAATTAAGATAACCCCCGAATACATTCAGACATTTGAAACGTGCAAAAAATTACTGACTGACGAACCCGTACTAGCTTATCCCGATTTTGAAAAGGAATTTAACTTGATTACTGACGTAAGTAACATTGCAATTGGCGCAATATTATCACAGGGACCCATTGGAAAACATAGACCGATATGTTATGCTAGCCGTACGCTCACTAAAAGTGAACAAAATTATAGCACAATTGAGAAGGAACTTTCAGCTATTGTTTGGGCTACTAAATATTTCCGTCCATACACCCTTTCGGTCGAAAATTTAAAATAATAACTGTTTAATCACGCATTAAACGTTTTATAAAATATAATTTATTTTTTTGGCGCAGCGTCAGTTTTGTGACCGACAAACTATAATTTTTATTAATTTCTTTTAATTGATGAACAAAACACCGATATTATATAACACCTTCGATATTTTTTTGAAATACCTAAATGTATTATCAGTATAGTATATAGTAATATAATACAGTTAATTACTTAACTCGCTTTAGATATAACCGCCCCTTTTTTTATATAGTAGATAAACCGCTAATATATAATATATTTTTCAATATTTGCTAATTTTCGCGACAAAATAATAGCTAATATTTTCATCAATTATCGTTATTATTCAAACCAAAAATAAAACGGAGAAATTTATGTAATCGCGAGTGTAAATGTGCCTTATGTAAATGTGCCTTATTGAAATGTGCTTTCTTTGTGTGTTTCATGAAATGTACTTTCCTTAAGGAATTCACTTTTTCCTGTCCTAATACCCTTATTTTCCCCACATTTTAGTGTATGCAACACGGGAACTGCAGGAAATTTGTGGTAAGTTATTACTTATCATATTGCATAATTTTCTCCACCGCAAGTTGTATTGTGTTTAATTTCAATTATTTATTACCCTTAATTACAGTCCAGCTTTTTAAACTTTAAATTCTTATTATTTCAAATATTTAGTAAAAGATTAAACAATAACTGACCATAAACCCCTTACTTGGTTAATGTCACTTAAAGATCCGAACAGCAAGTTAGTCAGATGGCGTCTCAAACTCGAGGAATTTGATTATAAAATTATTCATAAATCTCGAAGAAGCAATACCAACGCAGACGCACTTTCCCGTGTCATAATTCCCGAACTTAACGTAAACGAAACTAACAGTAACACATCTACTCACGTAACTCAACATACGACAGATTCGAACGCTGTCCACAGTGCAGACGAAGACGATACTTCATACATTAGAATTTCTGAAAACCCATTAAACGATTTTGGACAACAAATTATTCTTGAAAAAAGACTTAAAATGGCGCATAGGAAATCAAAAATCCTTTTTAGAACAAAAAAACGACAAACATTTCAAATTCCTGACAACAATGACGAAATTTTTATTGAAATCTTTAGACAATTCATACCAACTAAAAAATTCGTTGCCGTGTACTGCACCAATGACGAACTATTTAATAAATTTCAAGAAATATGTCATCAATATTTCTCTCAGGACCGTCAATTTAAAATTGTTAGGTGTACCAAACTTTTGGAAGACGTTGAAGACGACGAAGAACAAGACCGTATTATTAGTGACTACCATAAATCCAGTAATCACCGCGGAATCAATGAAACACTTGCACACCTTAAAAGAACATATTACTTTCCAAATCTAAAAAGCAAAATTACCTATTACATAAATAATTGTAAAATTTGCCAAGAAAATAAATACGATCGTAGACCACCGAAACAAAAATTCCAATTCAGCTGACGTCATTAGAAGGTACACTGGTCTTAATTGCGGAGATTTCTGTCTAATATGCAAAAATGAATTTTATCATATGATTGCATATTTTTATCTGCAAACAAGTTTAAACTTGTATAAATTGTCAACTGACGTCATCAGGCTATTTTTCTACTTATATTTTTTCAATTACAATTTTGTTCGAAACTTTAGTGAAAAACATTAAATCTTATTGTTGTAAATTTTCAATTGTTGCGTTAAAAACTAATTATTGTCAACAATGGAATCCATTACTGCTGGTGCTTCATCTGGAAACAGAGACTTAATTCAAAAAAGGCGAGAAATTTTATGGACGAATTGAACCATCCTGGCGCTGTTAAACAATGGATTAAACTTGCTGATATGGAAATTGGAAAAATATATAAAATAATGGAAGTAAGTCAACTGCCATCAAAATTCGATTCATCGAAAATGAAGATAATATTGGAATTAGAAATTGGATACATTTCGTTACCGGCGAGGTTCGACAATTTAAATGAGCAAATGCTGGCATGGCTGCAGAGCAATCCAGAACTGGGTATTATGAGTAATGGACCCATTGGACTGAGTTATAAACCGGAATTCAAAACGCTGGACTTTCCTGAAATCGTTGGGGATGCTGAATGGCGATTTCTGTAATTTATTCTCTTCAAAATGTATTATTTAGTTGTAGGGTAGACAGGGGTTATTTGGACAATGAAATTTCTAAGAGGTAATTTGAGCCACTCTTTTCCAATTAATCACTTTACAGAAGTAAGTTGAACATCCAAAAATTACACCACACAAAAGATATGAACAAATTACCACACTTAAATAAGTCACTTTTATCCAATTAACCAATTACAGAGGTAAGTTAAACATGCAGGAATTACCCCACACAAATGATATGACCAAATTACCACACTTAAATAAGTCACTTTTATCCAATTAACCACATTACAGAGATAAGTTAAACATGCAAAAATTACCCCACACAAAAGATATGACCAAATTACCCCACTTAAATAAGTCACTCTTATCCAATTAACCACATACAGAGAGAGGTAAGTTGAACATGCAAAAATTATCCAATACAAAAATTATGACAAAATTACAACACTTAAATAAGTCGTTCATATCCAATTCACCATATTAAAGAAACAACAGATACCATAAGACGCTCTTTGTACATATGTAACATAAAGAAGACGAAACAACAACATCGCTTACAACATACAAAATAAGTGTATATTTGAACTTAGAAAATTTTTACTAAACTTGATTAATTATATGTTAAATATATATTTTAGGAAAAAATTAATATTTTGCTAAAGTTAGTGTACATTATAAACACTATAGATATAGGTAAAATAGCATTGTACAGTAATAACACCGGTCACATACAAAAAGTAGTATATATTTGAACTCACTGTACAGTAACAACACATAACATATGATGATTTTTGCATTTAAACTAAATAATAAAACAATATTTGTTTTGTTACATACAAAAATTAGTGTATATTTGAACTGAGAAAAATTTTTTCACATTAATAAGGAATAATACCAAATATTTATATTTAAGTTTTTATATTTATATTTATCGAACAGTTTTTATATTTATCGGTTTCTTTCAGAAATAACTTAATTAATATATAAAATATAAAAACTGTTCGAGTATTGAATAGCGTTCGTGTATAGTGGCTTTTATCCTATATATAATATTAAAAAAAAATTGTATCATTTATAAATAATTTTTTTGAAAAATTTATATTGAAATATTTTCACAATTAATACATATATATGTATCACTAGTATTAGGCACACAATTAATATGCGCCCAGCTTTTGCACAACTGACATTCAATCCACGTTTCTTTGGAGCGACACTTTGAAAATAGTTCATTGCATATTAAGCAAGAAATCCTTGATAATAATATTAAACAATCACTATTAATACAAATATTAATTTTTTTAGTAACTTTTTTACACTTTTTTGCTATATTTTGTTCTTTCTCTAATGTTTTTATCTCTATTGAATCGGTTAAAATACTAGATTTTCTTTTCCTTTTGGTTTGACCCCGTTCTTTTGAAACAGCCCTCGGGTACGGTCGAACTATTTCTGGAGAAAATATTGGTGTTGAAATTGTAGTTGATGATGTTAAAATTTGCGATTCTGGGGGATCAGTTACGAATGACGGAGTGAAATCATCTTGAGTAAAAATATTTTCATTATATGGAAATATTCCAGTCTTTTTAAATCCTTTTATGATATTTTTATTAGTTGTAGCTAATGGTAATGAATCTGTTACTATTTTTGGGATATCATATATTGTTATTTTTTCACCTGGATTATTTTTTAACCATAAATCTTGTGCAGTTGAAGCATATTTCTTAAATGGTCCATACACAGCCACATCAAGTGGTTGTAATTTATGGCTACAATGTGGTGGAAAGGATAACATTACGATCCCATTATCTTTCGCTAAGTTTAAGGTTGGTACATGTAAATGTGAGGAATGATTATCTAATACGAGTAATACTGGATTATTAATAGATGGTTTTACGTGTGCGATGAAATGTTGCATGTACATAAAAAATTCTTTATTTGTTACCCAACCGCTTGAGTTGGCTGCACCAATACAACCTTTTGGTCCATTATTAATAAAATGATTTTTATATTTTTTTCGTGGAAATACGAACATAGGAGGCACTGTATTTCCGTTTGCAGAAACAGCACATATTAGTGTCACATTAGTGCCCCGTTCAGCAGAAGTTATGGAGCCAACATTTTTTTTACCTTTGGCAGCAATTATTTTAATAGGTTTTAGTACTGTACAAATTCCAGTTTCATCAATGTTCCAAATGTTTGATGCGGTAAATTGATATTTATTCATAACTTCAGCTAATTTTGTGAAAAATGGTTTTACATTTTCAACATTAAACGATGTCGCTCGTCCGATACTTGTTGGTTCAGGTTTTCTAATTGATAATTCTCTATTCCTTTTTAGAAAACTAGTAAGCCACTCTTTACCAGCTATTTTATTAAGTTTCCATGTTTCAGGCATTTTAATATTAAATTTTTCAGCACACTCATAAGCAAGCTGACGAACATTTTTGGGAGTCAATCCATAAAATATCGAAGCCATTTGTAGCAAATAATCTTTTAAAGCAATTTCCTGGTCCTTAGAAAATACTTGTCTAGATTTTTTATAACCCATTGTAGGTAAATCTTGCGTTTCCTTATCTTTATATGCTTTAAATTTAATTACATAACGTGATAATGTTGTACGTTTAATATTAAATTCCTTTGAAGCAGCATTGATACTTTTATTTCCAAAAATTATTGTTCTTGCGGCAATATTAAAAATTTCAATAGGTATAAGCCCTCTTTCGGTTTTACGTTTATAATTTCTCATATCTAAAAGAAATAAAAAACAAAAATTTAATAAAAGAAAATCTTAATAATAGTTTTATTAATGAAAAAATTGTACTTACTTATTATTTATAAATGATACAAATTGAAATATGACCAAATTTTTAAAAATTGGTTAACAATTGTAAAAACAAGTTCGCATTTACAAAAATTTTGAATAATTTTGCTAACAATTAGTTAAAAACAAATAAAAGTGAAAAAAATAAAAACGATTTCTAATTTAAGTACAAAAATCATCGTTATGTATGTGTTGTTTACTGTACAAGGTTCAAATCTACACTAAATTTGTATGAGGGGGAAGTTCTCTTATAACGAACTTTAAATGCAAACATCACGAATGTGTGTGTGTTGTCTCTACCGTATACAACGCTATATTACCTATATGTACACTTCTTTTAAAAGAGGGGACGTTGTAAAAGACACATTTCATTCACAATATATATATTTATATATGTGTTGTCGCTACCGTATATTTTAAAATCAGTTGTATATTAAATGTATGTTTTTGCAACTTTTAGATTATTTGAAAAAACTTATAGAAATAATTAACATGTAGGATGATTTGAATATGCTTATTTGTAATACATTAACTTATGGGTATTCGCTTGCTCTTCGTATATGTAAAGTTAATAGTTTGGTTGAAATGATAGAATTAATTTACATGTAGGATGATTTCATCTTTACTTATAATTCATTATTATATGTACATTGATATGACTTTCGTTTAGGTATTAAAAATTTCATATTCACTTCAATACATTAACTTATGGGTATTCATTTGCCTTCGTATATGTAAAGTTAATAGTTTGGTTGAAATGACAGATTTAATTTACATGTAGGATGATTTCATCTTTACTTATAATTTATTATTATATGTACATTGATATGACTTTCGTTTAGGTATTAAAAATTTCATATTCACTTCAATACATTAACTTATGGGTATTCATTTGCCTTCGTATATGTAAAGTTAATAGTTTGATTGAAAATGAAGTTTTTGTATCTTAAATGTACATTACAACTTTTTGATCTGTTTAAAAAAAAAATTTGTATTTTTAATGTACGTTTTTACAAATTTTTGATTAGTTGAAAAAAAAATTTTTGTATTTTAAATGTACGTTTTTGCAACTTTTGGATTATTTGAAAAAATTTACATGTAGGATGATTTCATCTTTACTTATAATTCATTATTATATGTACATTGATATGACTTTCGTTTAGGTATTAAAAATTTCATATTCACTTCATTACATTAACTTATGGGTATTCATTTGCCCTTCGTATAGGTAAAGTTACTAGTTTGGTTGAAATGACAGAATTAATTTACATGTAGGATGATTTTATCTTTACTTATAATGTATTATTATATGTACATTGATATGACTTTCGTTTAGGTATTAAAAATTTCATATTCACTTCAATACATTAACTTATGGGTAGTATGCATTTGCCCTTCGTAAAAGTAAAGTTACTAGTTTGGTTGAAATGACAGAATTAATTTACATGTAGGATGATTTCATCTTTACTTATAATTTATTGTTATATGTACATTGATATGACTTTCGTTTAGGTATTAAAAATTTCATATTCACTTCAATACATTAACTTATGGGTATTCATTTGCCTTCGTATATGTAAAGTTACTAGTTTGATTGAAAATAAAGTTTTTGTATCTTAAATGTACATTACAACTTTTTGATCTGTTTAAAAAAAAAAAAATTTGTATTTTTAATGTACGTTTTTACAAATTTTTGATTAGTTGAAAAAAAAAAATTTTGTATTTTAAATGTACGTTTTTGCAACTTTTGGATTATTTGAAAAAATTTACATGTAGGATGATTTCATCTTTACTTATAATTCATTATTATATGTACATTGATATGACTTTCGTTTAGGTATTAAAAATTTCATATTCACTTCAATACATTAACTTATGGGTATTCATTTGCCTTCGTATATGTAAAGTTAATAGTTTGATTGAAAATGAAGTTTTCGTTTCTTAAATGTACACATTACAACTTTTTGATCTGTTTAAAAAAAAAAAATTTGTATTTTTAATGTACGTTTTTACAAATTTTTGATTAGTTGAAAAAAAAAAATTTTTGTATTTTAAATGTACGTTTTTGCAAGTTTTGGATTATTTGAAAAAATTTACATGTAGGATGATTTCATCTTTACTTATAATTCATTATTATATGTACATTGATATGACTTTCGTTTAGGTATTAAAAATTTCATCTTCACTTGTATGTTAAATATACACTATGTTTCAAATATTTATATAAATTTAATTAATTTTTGTTTACTGTAATAACATCGTATAGGTACCTCATCGAAAAATTATGAAAAGGTATAAAGTAAGTGTTTAGGTATTAAAAAATATGTTAACATATATTTTTTATTAACCGTAAAACATTTATATATATGTATATATATATATATATATATATATATATATATATATATATATATATATATGTATATATATATATATATATATATATATATATATATATATATATATATATATATAGATCTTATCCATGTAATACGTACATATTGTATAAAAATAAGTTGGTAATGATGGTTGTTTGTATATGTATATATATATATACATATATATATATATATATATATATATATATATATATATATATATATATATATATATATATATATAGATCTTATACATTTAATACGTACATATTGTATAAAAATAAGTTGGTAATGATGGTTGTTTATCCTCATATGCAACTTTATATATGTAAAACAATGTTGTATGTAGTTCACAATAATAAATTAAACATTTATTTGAATGTGATATATCTCTAAAGAGCATAATGATAAGATTTTTTTTTTAAAATCATAAATTATTAATATGGTCCTCTTCCCTAGACTTGATTGCAGCCAGTACGTTAACAGTTATCTCGATTGCTATGTACTTATTATTTTATAAAGATAATAGAGATCATAGTTGGGATAACGGTGCTCTGATGGCATAGTTCCGATTCGACACTTTAATAAGTTAACAATGCCGGGCTGTTAATCGGGATCTGCGTATTTCAGTGGCTAGGAGGTGGGTGGATAACATATCATATGTTAATAAATGTTATTATAATTTTATTGTGTTAAATGTAAAATGGTATATATATATATATATATATATATATATATATATTATATATATATATATATATATATATATATATATATATATATATATATATATATATAATATATATTTATTTTACGTTCAAATAACACACTTCATTCTCGCTTGGTATGTAGTGAGTTTCTTGCATTATAAATTTATTAAAAAATTTATTTTATAAAATTGTTTGTCCACATAAGAGCCTAAGGCTTAACACCTATAAGCCATGGACTTGCTTTGACATAGTATAAGATGGAAAAATTATAAAATTTTTATATATATATACATATAGATACATACATACATATATATATATATATATATATATATATATATATATATATATATATATATATAGTAACATCCTGTACAATATGGACATCCTATATATAAAATAATTGCTTATTTTGCTAATCCATATCTATATTTTAATTGTTATCTTATAAAATGCTAATTTTGCACAATCTTTAATTTCATTGTTTTAATTATAATTTTGATACATTGTAATAATTTAAAATATCATGTTTCTTTCCTGGAACCACCAACTCTGAGTGATTATTCTAGAACAATCATAAAAAGATATAAATAGAGGAATCTCACAAAAGAAATCAGTCTTGTTGCGTCAATTTAAAGATATTGGATCACTCCGTGTTGGTACAAAAGCATATTGTACTTTAATTTGGGATAATAAAATTTTTTAAAAACTCAAATTATCATCTCGATAATTTAACTGGCGCAGTCGTGCGGATTTTTAACGCGTATTAAAAAGTCGTATAAGTGGTTAAACTCGCGAAAACGCATTTTAAAAGAATATTAAAGTGCAATTTTCGAAGCTGAAAAGAATATTTGGCTTTGGAGGGTTTCCCGAATCTACGACAGTGCGCGGAGAATCCAGAACCTACAATCAACCACTCCAGAATACGGGACGAGAGGACATCGCCCACCAGCAGTTCCTTGGTGAAAGCACATCATCGAGAGGACCAATGGTTGCATTATTCTGGCTCATGTAAGTCGATTTTCTTGCAATTTTTTCATTGGAAATTAAATGCCTACATTTCCTAAACCAAAACTATCCCTTACACGTAGCGATCCTTATCCACGCAACATTTCTCACGATATTACTAACGCCGCTGCAAACGGAAGTAATATTGATTCTGCTAGTTATTCGTTAGGGAATACGACGAGTAATATTAGCGAAAACTTAGCTTTAGGAAACAATACCACTAATTTAAATATTTCAAATCGAACAAATAATTCTAATTTAGTTAATAATTCAAATAATACAATGGCAACGCCAACAGATATTTTTAATGCATTACGAATTCCCGACGCAATCAAAGATTTGCCCAATTTTGATGGTAATACACGATTATTATACGATTTTATTAATAATGTCGAGGAAATTTTATGTTTAATTCCCGATGTAAATGGTACTAGTTACGGAAAATTATTGCTTAGAGCCATACGTAATAAAATTACTGGTCAAGCAAACGAAATTTTAAATATGTATGGGACCCCTATCGATTGGACCCAAATAAAAACAAATTTAATAACTCATTATTCTAATAAACGTAACGAAACGAGCTTAATTAAAGATTTACACAATTTAAAACAAAATAATCAAACGGTTGAAGCTTTTTATAGCAATGTAATTGAAATATTGTCCACAATTTCAAATCATGTTAAGATTCATGAAAACAACAATGATGTTAAACAATCAAAAATAAATTTATATAATGAAATGTGTCTAAATGTTTTCTTATCTGGCTTGAAAGAACCTTTAGGGTCAACAATCAGAGCGATGAAACCAAATACATTAGCGGAAGCTTTTGCATTTTGTATCAAAGAACAAAACATTTACTATACCAAATCTCAAAACACACAGAACACAAACATCAATAAACACAAGCCAATTACACATGTAAATAGTAATAATAATAATTACAACACTGGTACACACTCTAATCAAAGTCACGTAGGTGTACAACAGATGCAGTTTAGACCGCGTTATCAACAACAGCCATTTAATAGAATTCAAACACAACAGACACCGTACAGACCATTTCAGATAAGACCCGTAAATAATTCATTTCAACAAACTAATTCAAAAATTAATACCCAACAAATAAAACGATTTAGACCTGAACCTATGGAACTTGGAAGTAGTAGAATAAATATTAGACCTCAACCTTCTACCTCACAACCCCATAATAACCAAAACCGTACATTTGCACCCTCATCTCGACCTACATTTACAAGTGAAGAATTATTTAATAACGAAAATTATGAAAACTTAGATCAATACGAAATTACTGAAAATATTTCTGACGAAAATTTTATTTCTGACGATTATAACGAAAACGATACAAATTTAATTAGTGAACACGAAATTGACGATTCAAATTTTCAACTTGCTTGGAACAACAATTCGGATACTTAGATCTTAATAGTCATGGTAACACACTCCCTTACATTCATATTAAATCCCCTACAGGCAAAAATTTAAAGTTTATGGTCGATACTGGCGCCTCAAATTCATTTTTGAGTCCGGAACATGTTAACATAAACCACACTACAACAATTGAATCGATTGAAATTAAAGCAGTTCTTAACACTTACTATTTAGATAAGAAAATAACTATACCAATGTTTAAAGAATTTAATCAACCTAACGACACATTAGACTTTTTAATATTTAAATTTCACCAATACTTTGATGGTTTAATAGGACTTGACACTTTACGAAAAATTAATGCAAACATTGATATTAATAATAAATTATTAAAAACAAAAAATTCTAAATTAAAACTCTTATCAAAACCAAATTTTATGTCTGGTAAATATCTTACAGAACCTTTTTCAAAAACTTTAGTAAAATTACCTATTGACATACAATCAGGCGAATTTATTTTAAAAAATACTTACATAGAAAATAAATTTTTAATTCCAGAAGGTATTTATTCAGCAAATGATTGGCATTTTGTCTGTCCAGTAATTAATTTAACTAATAAAAAACAATTATTATTCGTAGAGCAACCGCTTAAAGCTGAAATCTTGAATCACGAATTAATACAGTTTAAAGAAAATCAAATCAGTCCGCAATCTCAAAATTCAAATAATAGAATAGACAATTTAATTAGAGTAGATCACCTTAATAAGGAAGAAAAACAAAAAATAATTAATTTATGTAGACAATATGATGACATTTTCCATCAGGAAGGACAGGACTTAAGTTTTACTAACGAAATTAAACACCACATAAACACAAAAGATGACATTCCCATATATACTAAATCTTACCGATACCCTCAAATCCATAAAGAGGAGATACGAAAGCAAATTGACAGTCTTTTAAAACAAGGAATAATTAGACCGAGTTATTCACCTTGGTCTTCACCTATATGGATCGTTCCTAAAAAGACCGACGCTAGTGGCAAAAAGAAATGGCGACTTGTAGTAGACTATAGACGGTTAAATGAAAAAACTATTGACGACAAATATCCCCTACCAAATATTACAGACATTTTAGACCAATTAGGACGTTGTATGTATTTTACTACTTTAGATCTGGCAAGTGGATTTCACCAAATTGAAGTTCATTCTAAAGACATCCCTAAGACCGCATTTTCTGTTGACAATGGACACTACGAATACCTTAGAATGCCATTTGGATTAAAAAATGCTCCGTCCACGTTCCAAAGAGTAATGGATAACGTTTTGCGCGATTTACAAGGAACAGTCTGTCTCGTATACATGGACGATATTATTGTCTTTTCAACCTCACTAGATGAACACATTACTAATTTACAAAAAGTATTTGACAAACTTCGCAATGCTAACCTCAAAATTCAACTTGACAAAAGCGAATTTCTACACAAGGAAGTCGCATTCCTTGGTCATATAGTATCCTCGGAAGGAGTAAAACCAAATCCGGATAAAATAAAAGCAATTCTAAATTTTCCTTTACCAAAAACACCCAAAGAAATCAAGAGCTTTCTTGGACTTCTCGGATATTATCGTAAATTCATTAAGGACTTTGCAAAAATTACAAAACCTCTTACACAATGTCTCCGAAAGGGAGAAGAAATTAAAATAACCCCCGAATACATTCAGACATTTGAAACGTGCAAAAAATTATTGACTGACGAACCCGTATTAGCTTATCCCGACTTTGAAAAGGAATTTAACTTGACTACTGACGCAAGTAACATTGCAATTGGCGCAATATTATCACAGGGACCCATTGGAAAAGATAGACCGATATGTTATGCTAGCCGTACGCTTACTAAAAGTGAACAAAATTATAGCACGATTGAGAAGGAACTTTTAGCTATTGTTTGGGCTACTAAATATTTCCGTCCATACCTTTTCGGTCGAAAATTTAAAATAATAACTGACCATAAACCCCTTACTTGGTTAATGTCACTTAAAGATCCGAATAGCAAATTAGTCAGATGGCGTCTCAAACTCGAGGAATTTGATTATACTATTATCCATAAATCTGGAAAAAGCAATACCAATGCAGACGCACTTTCCCGTGTCATAATTTCCGAACTTAACGTAAACGAAACTAACAGTAACACATCTACTCACGTAACTCAACACACGACAGATTCGAACACTGTCCACAGTGCAGACGAAGACGATACTTCATACATTAGAATTTCCGAAAATCCATTAAACGATTTTGGACAACAAGTTATTCTTGAAAAAAGACTTAAAATGGCGCATAGGAAATCAAAAATCCTTTTTAGAACAAAAAAACGACAAACATTCCAAATTCCTGACAACAATGACGAAATTTTTATTGAAATCTTTAGACAATTTATACCAACTAAAAAATTCGTTGCCGTATACTGTACCAATGACGAACTATTTAATAAATTTCAAGAAATATATCATCAATATTTCTCTCAGGGCCGTCAATTTAAAATTGTTAGGTGTACCAAACTTTTGGAAGACGTTGAAGACGACGAAGAACAAGACCGTATTATTAGTGACTACCATAAATCCAGTAATCACCGCGGAATCAATGAAACACTTGCACACCTTAAAAGAATATATTATTTTCCAAATTTAAAAAGTAAAATTACGTATTACATAAATAATTGTAAAATTTGCCAAGAAAACAAATACGATCGTAGACCACCGAAACAAAAATTTCAATTAACACAAACTCCAAAACAACCTCTCGAAATTGCTCATGCAGATATATTCTTTGTTGATAAATTAATGATATTTACAATAATTGATAAATTTTCAAAATTTGCTCAAGGTTATATTTTACCAAGTAGAAATAGCATTCATTTAATTGAAGCTTTTTCAAAATTTATTGCTTCATACGGTAGACCCACCATGCTTACAGTTGACTCTGATAGAGGATTTGATTCAATTAGGTTTAGACAATTTTGTGACCGTTACAACATACAGTTACACATGACATCTGTAAGAAGTTCAAATTCGAATTCCCCAATTGAACGTTTCCATTCAACCCTATTAGAAACTTATAGATTAATTCATAATGATCCTGAAAATAAAGAAATGATACCGGAACAAAAATTAATAACAGCTATATTTACTTATAATAATTCCATTCATTCAACCACAAAACATACACCATTCGAATTATTCTTTGGCCGTAAATACGATATTAGTTTAAAACCTAATAGAAATGACATTAACGGAAAACGACAAGAACTATTTGACAAAGTATACGACCATGTACAAAGGAAGAAACATGAAAAAATAATTAAACTAAACATTAATAGAGACGAACCATTAGCCTACACACCCGGTACTAACGCTTATCTCACTGAAAATCCACATAATAACAAAATTCATTCAAAATTTAAACAAATTAAAGTAAGTAAGGACAATAGAGTTACAATTTTAGACAATAAAAATAGGAAATTAAATAAACAAAAATTAAAACGACCACTCAAATTACAGGACGATGTTAACGATGACGATAGCGAAAATAGAGATCCTAGACCAGACGAACAACCCAGGAATCTTGATAATGACCCTAGGCCAGGCCCGAGTTATCAATAACTTCGACCACTACATTCATATTATTAACTTAGAAAATTATAAAGAAAATTTAAGTAACATAAAGAAATCAATTAATATTATTTCACAAAAATTCCCCAATAAAGAATTTGAGGATGTACTCCGTTTAAAATTTCAAGAATTAAATAAAAATCTTCAGATCCTCCTACCAAGAAAAATAGTAAAGAGGGGCTTGATCGATGCAATGGGAACGCTTATCAAACAAATTACAGGTAATATGGACCATAACGACGCTTTGGAAATAAATAAACATATTGAAACATTAAAATTAAATCAAAATAATATAGTTACTCAATTAAACACACAAGTTAGCATAAATTCACAGATGATCGCACGATTTGAAAACATTACAAAACACATAAATAATCAACAAATTACAATCAATAATTATTTGCAATCATTATCGAAGAATATCGATTCAAAAGAAAAATATGATTTCAAATTTGTACAATATTTATATAGAATAAATTTTAATATGGGAATACTTAATGAACATATTAAAGAAATAATACAAGCAGTAAATTTGGCAAAACTTAACATAATAGCAGGACCAATTCTACTCCCAAACGAATTAAAATATGCGTATAAATCCTTAACCAAACAGGGAATACCTATAAAATCCTATGAACAAGTCTATGAATTTCTTAAACTACAAGCATACTACAATGATACTAACATAATTTTCAATATAAAAATACCAAATTTCTATCCTGATACCTATCGGTTAAACTATTTAGAATCCTTACCAAATAAAAACTTAAAATCCATAAAATTCCTTAAACCCTATACGGTTTCCAATGAGTATGAATTGTACGAGATTGACACAGAGTGTCCCAGAATAGAGAACATCTACATATGCCAGTTCAAGAACAAGGGAACCAAGTTGAAAAATTCAAAGTGCCTGGGAAGCCTGCTACTTAACCAGCCATCAACATGCGACTACGAGGACTTCAACAATATCACGGAAATCAAACAAATTTACAATAATCATATCGTCATTAAAAATTCATTCGATACGAACATCAGTTCAACGTGCGGTATCACCAATCGAAAAATTATGGGAACTATCCTGATTTACTTCGAAAATTGTTCCGTTACCATTAATGGAGTAGCATACGAAAATATAATACAAAACACCGAAAAATTATATCTACTGCCTACATACAATCTTCCAGTCAAGACGTCGAACATTCAAGAAAAATTGGACTTAGCCAAATTAAGAAACTTTCATTTGGAAAATCGGCAGAAAATTGAATTACTGCAATACCATAACAACGTTCATACACCGGCAACTTACCTCATGGTTTTGGCAACCATAGCAATCATCATTGGGTTAATAATCTACTACATTAAGAAGAATAAAGAAGAGAATCCGGCAATCCAAGTAACCTACGAACCCACAGCGCCGTCCAGAGAAGTGAAACTTCTATGGCCACCGCTTCAATCTTAGGAGGGAGGAGTAACATCCTGTACAATATGGACATCCTATATATAAAATAATTGCTTATTTTGCTAATCCATATCTATATTTTAATTGTTATCTTATAAAATGCTAATTTTGCACAATCTTTAATTTCATTGTTTTAATTATAATTTTGATACATTGTAATAATTTAAAATATCATGTTTCTTTCCTGGAACCACCAACTCTGAGTGATTATTCTAGAACAATCATAAAAAGATATAAATAGAGGAATCTCACAAAAGAAATCAGTCTTGTTGCGTCAATTTAAAGATATTGGATCACTCCGTGTTGGTACAAAAGCATATTGTACTTTAATTTGGGATAATAAAATTTTTTAAAAACTCAAATTATCATCTCGATAATTTAACTATATATATATATATATATATATATATATATATATATATATATATATATATATATATATATATATATATATGTATATATATATAAAATTTTTATAATTTTTCCATCTTACACTATGTCAAAGCAAGTCCATGGGCTATAGGTTTTAAGCCTTAGGCTCTTATGTGGACAAACAATTTTATCAAATAAATTTTTTAATAAATTTATAATGCAAGAAACTCACTACATACCAGGCGAGAATGAAGTGTGTTATTTGAACGTAAAATAAATATATATTTTATATATTTAAAAATTGTCGCATACAAACTAGCGAAGAGTTATGAGCAAATGTTTGAATTATTTCAATAAAACTATATTACTTAAAATATATGGTAAGGGTTTTTATTTTAATAAGAATATTTTCAAAAAAGAATTTTTTTTATTTTTTTAAACATTTTAAATTTTAGAAAATATTTTTTATATATAAAATGTAACAAAAGAAATAAATTTATTTTTATTTCAATTTTTGTTAAAATTTTTA
>JAPWDM010000007.1:3788955-3793955 GCA_035578155.1 Brachynemurus nebulosus | reverse complement strand
AACAAAACTTTATTTTTGTGATTTTTTATATATATTAATGTTTTGTTAAAATATTTTGTTTATAAATTCCTTATATTTTTATGTAAGTAAAAGAAAAATTTACTTTTTTTCTATAACTTACTTTATAAAATATACAATTTTTATAATATAAAAATTATAATATTGTAATAAGTAAACACGTATTTGGATACCAATTTTTAATATATTAAATATATTATTGGTTATAAAGTTTTACATCCAAATGTTAATTTGATTTTTTAATTTTTTTTTTTTTTTTTGATATGTGTTTATTTTTATATATCAATATATAAATTTTTTTTTTATATTAACAATATTAAAAATTTATTGAATCTATATAAAATAAATAGCATATTCGTAAAATAACAAAACAAGTTATTTTCAATATGTCTTATTTATAATATAGTTATTTAATAAATGAGTTTTCTTCAAAAAAAAATTTTTTTTTAATGTTTTGTCAAATAAACAAGCAAGCACTGTATCTAATAAAATTTTATTAAATATTATGATTTATTCTTTTATACAAATGTAAGCCAATATAAAACAAACAAAAAAATTGTTTTTTTATTGCAGTCTTTTTATTTTATAATAATAAAAAAAAGTATAAATTTTTATTTAATATAAAAATTTTTTAAAATTTAATAATATAAAGATTACCCTGAACGGTGGATCACTTGGCTCGTGGGTCGATGAAGAACGCAGCTAATTGCGCGTCAACTTGTGAACTGCAGGACACATGAACAACGACATTTCGAACGCACATTGCGGTCCTTGGATACTGTTCCCGGACCACACCTGGCTGAGGGTCGCATACAATAATATATTAAAAGATTATTTTTAATAAAAGATAATATATTTTTTAAAATATATATCTTATAAATAATAAAATGAATGTTCGTATATTTTTTTAATTTATACGTCATTCTAAATTATATGATGTTTTTAATGTATGTATTTTTAATATTATTTTTCTATATCTTACTTATTATAAATGTGTAAGAATAAGAAAATCAAATAATACATCACATCATTTTAATTTAATAAAAATGAAACAATATTTTCTAAAAAAAATATAAAAATAAATTTAAACACATATAGTAATGAAAACCAAAAATTATTCATGTATATATGTGTTTTAAATATCTAATTATTTTTATTTTATGAAAATATTAAATAACGAAATAATTTATTTCTTATTAATTTTCATATAAATATTAAATAATAATATTTAAAAATTTAACATAATAACATAAGATAAAATTTTTTGGTTTAAGTAATTACTAATAGTGTTTTTATTTTTTCAAATTAAAATTTTTTATATTTATTTATAAAGAAAATATTGAAAAAAAACATTTTTATTTTATTTATTTATAATTGCGATCTCAGAGTAGGTGAGATTACCCGCTGAATTTAAGCATATTATTAAGCGGAGGAAAAGAAACTAACTAGGGTTCCCTTAGTAGCGGCGAGCGAACAGGGAAAAGCCCATCACTGAACCCCATGGCTAAATAAAATGGTCATTCGGGGAATGTAGTGTTTGGGAGGATCCATAATTTTTTATATAACCTGTTATTTTATGTAGTAAGTCCAAGTCCATCTTGAATGGGGCCATATACCCAGAGAGGGTGCCAGGCCCGTAGTGACTATATACTGAATAACAGGTGGATCTCTCCTTAGAGTCGGGTTGCTTGAGAGTGCAGCTCTAAGTGGGTGGTAAACTCCATCTAAGGCTAAATATAACCACGAGACCGATAGCAAACAAGTACCGTGAGGGAAAGTTGAAAAGAATTTTGAAGAGAGAGTTCAAGAGTACGTAAAACCGTTCAGGGGTAAACCTGAAAAACCCGAAAGGTCGAAAGATGAGATTCATTTACTTTTTATCGTATATTAACCAACTTGTATTTGTTAATGACAAAATTTATTATTATTATATATTATAATTTTTTATGGTATATTTATAATTTATAAAATTATTGCACTACTATATGTTGTGTATAATAACGAGGTATGCATTTCTCATCTTGTAGGACGTCGCGACCCGTTAAATATTGATTTATGAAATATTTTTGTGCATTGTATATTATAAATTTTTATTTATTTGTGTAATATATGCCTATATTATCTAATTAATTGTTTGACGGTATAAATATTCATAATATAAGATTAAGTGTAAAAATTTTTTTTTTATACGTTCATTACCTAAAACGAGTATATATTTTTATTAGGTTTTTTATATTTCTTAATAAAATATATGATTTTATTTGGTTTTTATACCAATAAATCATACCATATTACTGTCAGTTTTTAGGTATTAATTTGAACAATAATCTTTTTGTCAGCGACGCTATAGCTTTGGGTACTTTCAGGACCCGTCTTGAAACACGGACCAAGGAGTCTAGCATGTGCGCAAGTCATTGGGAATAAAATATTTTTTCATCGAAATATTAATAAATTTTATGAAACCCAAAGGCAAAATGAAAGTAAAATAATTTTTTTAAAAAAAATTTTTATTTTTTTTATTATAAATTTGAGGGAGGATATATTTTTATTATGTATTAAATATCGCACTCCCAGGGCATCTTATATTATTCTTATAATTTTTTTATAATTTTTATTATGAATAAAGGTGCACCTAGAGCGTACACGCTGGGACCCGAAATATGGTGAACTATGCCTGGTCAGGACGAAGTCAGGGGAAACCCTGATGGAGGTCCGTAGCCATTCTGACGTGCAAATCGATCGTCGGAACTGGGTATAGGGGCGAAAGACTAATCGAACCATCTAGTAGCTGGTTCCCTCCGAAGTTTCCCTCAGGATAGCTGGCGTTCATCATTCAACGAGTCTCATCCGGTAAAGCGAATGATTAGAGGCCTTGGGGCCGAAACGACCTCAACCTATTCTCAAACTTTAAATGGGTGAGATCTCTAGCTTGCTTAAAATCATATATTGATTTTATTTTTAATTTTATATATATGTGAAGCTATGAGAATAATATTTTTAATTAAGATAATATTTGTGGATCAGAATGCCAAGTGGGCCACTTTTGGTAAGCAGAACTGGCGCTGTGGGATGAACCAAACATAGAGTTAAAGCGCCAAAATCGACGCTTATGGGATACCATGAAAGGCGTTGGTTGCTTAAGACAGCAGGACGGTGGCCATGGAAGTCGGAATCCGCTAAGGAGTGTGTAACAACTCACCTGCCGAAGCAACTAGCCCTGAAAATGGATGGCGCTGAAGCGTCGTGTTTATACTCTATCGTCAATTGTTATTATAGATATTTATTATTTTTATAAAAATTTTTAAATATCATGAAAACTTGACGAGTAGGAGGGTCGCGATGGTGTGCGCGGAAGGATTGGCCGTGAGGCTGTCTGGAGCCGCCAACGGTGCAGATCTTGGTGGTAGTAGCAAATACTCCAGCGAGGCCCTGGAGGACTGACGTGGAGAAGGGTTTCGTGTGAACAGCCGTTGCACACGAGTCAGTCGATCCTAAGCCCTAGGTGAAAACCGATGTTAATGTTGATGTGTTTTAATAAATTATATAATTATTTTTATAAATAATTATTATTTAAAATAAAAAAAAAAAATTTATAAAATAAATAAATAAATAATAAATATTTACATCCATTGGGCGAAAGGGAAACCGGTTCCTATTCCGGTACCCGGCAGCGGAACCGTATATAAGTCGGGCCCTCATTCACATTATATATGTGTATATGAGTATTCGTCGGGGTAACCCTAAGAGGCCTGGAGACGCCGTCGGAAGATCCAGGAAGAGTTTTCTTTTCTGCATGAGCGTTCGAGTTCCCTGGAATCCTCTAGCAGGGCGATAGGGTTTGGAACGCGAAGAGCACCGCAGTTGCGGCGGTGTCTGGATCATTCCCTCGGACCTTGAAAATCCAGGTGAGGGCCACGTGGAGGTGTCGCGCCGGTTCGTACCCATATCCGCAGCAGGTCTCCAAGGTGAAGAGCCTCTAGTCGATAGAATAATGTAGGTAAGGGAAGTCGGCAAATTAGATCCGTAACTTCGGGATAAGGATTGGCTCTGAGGACCGGGGCGTGTCGGGCTTGATTGGGATGTAGGTTATGGCTAACGTGCCGAGCCTGGGTGAGGTGATACCATATTACCTACTAAATGTTATACATATGTTTTGTAAATTTTATTTATTAAAATAATAAATAATTATAATGTGTGTATTTATGTATTATATAGAACAATTATTGGAAAAATCGATTTTATTTGTAATTATATTTAATTATTGTATGGTACAGTACTGATATATAAAAATCTGATTTTTTATTTTTGTTATTTTATTAATATGTACTCCATAAGAATAATTTATAAATTACATAATTTTCTAAGTAATTAGTTATTATGTGTATAATAAATGAATATTTGGGGATTTAATATATATTTGATAATAATCATTTATGTAAAATGATGGCTAAAGTTTTTATATACAAATGCTGTATTATTTATATAATAAAACTAAA
Organism: Brachynemurus nebulosus; assembly: GCA_035578155.1. Taxonomy (NCBI): domain Eukaryota; kingdom Metazoa; phylum Arthropoda; class Insecta; order Neuroptera; family Myrmeleontidae; genus Brachynemurus; species Brachynemurus nebulosus. Next base: position 3,789,441 of record JAPWDM010000007.1, on the reverse strand, counting down.
TATGATTTATTTATAATAATTTCATTAAAAGTTTTTTCATTTGTTCGAAAAATACTTTACATATCTATGTAATTATTGAAAATTTTTTAAATTATTATTTACTTGTATGCTATTAATGAATTAATTTTGGGTATATGTTTTTCTGTGGATCCGAACTCGGTCCCGTGCCTTGGCCACCTACGGAACTTTCTTGCTGCGAGACTTTACTCAACATGTATATCATATAATTTTTATATTTATCTTTTTATTTATTTAATTATATTATATTAAAATGAAAAATATATATGCGTAAGTGTTCTCTTCGGCCGCCATTTAACGGTTAACTCAGAACTGGCTAGGAGAATCCGACTGTCTAATTAAAACAAAGCATTGCGATGGCCCCAACGGGTGTTGACGCAATGTGATTTCTGCTCAGTGCTCTGAATGTCAATGTGAAGAAATTCAAAAGAAGCGCGGGTAAACGGCGGGAGTAACTATGACTCTCTT